>OY744526.1:100222051-100242051 GCA_963556195.1 Sepiola atlantica
ATACTTTTAGAATTAGGAAACTATTAATCAATTAATTTAGATTAGATAATTAACAAAGAAGAACGAAATTTCAAGACGAGGCTGCGATTAGAACGGGAAACGTGTCAAGAATCTTACTTAAAGTATTTATTTACTCCTCTCTAGGAGTAAGGCACAAGGCCAGTTTTATCTTACTCCTACAAGTAAGATGTGACCCAAGGTCGGGTCGGGACAGTGGAGTTTGAAAAGCCAGCGCCCGAGAGGTGAGCACTCTGGCCATTAAAAATTGCCTGGGCAGCCACGTCGGCATTCCCCGGTAGGGGCGCCCCAGACAGAAAGCAATAAACTTACTCCTCCCCAAAGAGGGGAGGCGAAGCCTGGAAAGGTGGACCTCCTTAGAACTGCACAGGACAGGCCCATAGACCGGCGTAAATCAAGCCCCGAAGCCCAAGACATTACCAGTCTATGGGGTGCAGTATCCATCGGAACAGATACTACACTTTGATCTTAGCCAAAAGGCCAAGAAAGAGTGAATTTTACTTAAAGTATTTATTTACTCCTCTCCAGCACAAGGCCAGTTTTATCTTACTTTCACAAGTAAGATGTGACACAAGGTCGGGTCGGGAAATTGGGGTATGAAAAGTATCCATCGGAACCGATACTACACTTTGATCTTGGCCAAAAAGCCAATTCCTTATATACTGTTATTAAAAGTCGTTCAGATACTAGCCGCGTTTTGTCATTAACATAAGTCATTCTTTTAACCTTCAATTAAATTCATATTTACAAATATACACTTATAACTGCTATTATCACATTTACATATGTATTTACAATATTTTCTGATAAGGTGATATTAATAAATTATCATTCATACAATTAATTAAAGCCATTTTCTTCATAACCGGCGTGTTTTCTAAACCATACTTTCAATCGAGTACTGTTAAAATTGCAAAGCCATCCTTTCGAAAGTGACGTCATTTTGAGAGGATTCCTTTTCACATTATAATTCTTCATTTTCATTACATTGTCAAGATGAGGTATTTTGCTGTAAATTTAAATTAAACAAGGCATATCCCAACCATTAGTAAATGGGTGACCATTTTGGAAAACTAAATTGATGACTCATCCTTCCGGTTCTTTCCGGAAGTGACGTCATCGTGAGAGGATTTTTTCACAGTTTTCATTCTTCATATTCATTACGTTGATAAGACTAGGTGTTTTATTGTAAATTGAAGTTAAGCAACAGATATCTCAGCCACTACTAAATGGGTAACCATTTTGGAAGAATAACAAAACTGGTTCTTTGATATGACGTAGGCGCCTTAAACAGGATATTTAAACATGACTTATTTGATATGACCGAGGCGCTTCCTAAATTAAAAAATTTTTTTTAACTATGAATAGGGGAGGGTAAAACACTTTTTTATGGGGGGGGATAATTTTTTTTTGTTTTTATTTTACTTTTTCTAACTGAAAATATAACTATTCATGGGGCAGGGTAAAAAAACAAATTGGGGGGGGGCAACATTTTTTTTTTTAACTGGAAATATTACGATTCATGGGGAAGGATAAAGAAAAATTGGGGGGGAGGGGTAACATTTTTTTTTTCTTTTTCTAACTGAAAATATTACTATTCATGGGAAAGGGTAAAAAAAAATTGATGGGGGGGGAATTGTTTTTTTTCATTTTTAAACTGAAAATATTAGTATTCATGTGAGAAGGTAAAAAAAATAGGGGGGGGGGGTTAAAATGTTTTTCTTTGTTTTTTTTTTGTTTTTTTAACTAAAAATATTCTTGTTTAAAAACAAAGAACATCAATGTCTACCCACCCAAGAAATATGACTGGGGCTCCATCGGTTTACGGGTGAGCGTTCATTTCTGACGCGGCAGCCTAGCAAAAATATTCGACCGGAGGGAGCATATATTTGCTAGTATGCATAATACACTTCTAAATTAATTAACTATTTCTTCTGAATTTTGAAGCAAAACAAGGGTACGTAAGGTACCAACATGTCGGCTAAATGTTCGTGAATTTATTCATATGCAAATGGGATACAGATCGCATAGTTCAGAGTTTGGTGAAATTTTACAATAGGTATTATGTATCACTTACACCTATTCCCCAAATCTATGTTACTTTTAACTTATTTCAATGGTATATCGGCACAACCATCCATTTGAAAAATTAATATCTCACATCTGCATTGTCTTTAATCCAATGCCATTTGATTCCAATTAGGCACGATTCAATCAATTCCAATTTCTTCTTAACGCCTCTTAAGCTTAAATTTTTACATTTTAATATTTAATTTAAATTAAAAAAGGATACCCGATAAAATAGTTATTATCATTATATCTTGATAGTCATCTTCGTTAGGAGACATGAAACTGGTGTAATACTATTCTGTTGAGATACACTTATTTTACGCGTCCTGGGGCGTGTAAGTTCGATTCACGAATGAGCACTTTAAAAGAAATCAAACAAAGCATTTTTACGAGCACCGTCTTAGAATGTAAAATACTCTCGGCGGCTTACTATATGTTCCATTAAATAAAAACAAGTATATACAATTTCTCTTCGTTACTTGTAGTTTTTTTACCATTGCTGTTTTGACAATTACGCTGGAGTTGAGTCACTAGAAAAACTATTTTTGCAATCGAGTAAAACATTACTCTCACACTCGTTCTGTAAAAGCATTCTCTCCATCGACATGTCATATCTTAATCAGATTTCTGTAGCCGATTTTCTATTTATGTGATAAAAAACGATCATATGTTGGTAGTGCTCTGTGTTATCTTCTATTTCAAGGTCTGAAATACAATCCAAAATGTAAGCATTTCTCTGGTTGGGCCCTTATTACACACTGACGTCAACATACTAATGCAGATACAGATACAGGATTTAAAGGATACGAATATAAAACGATATATAGTAGGACCGAAAAGGTTATGTTAAAATAACGAAAGACCTTTTTGGCCAACCCAAAATATTATATAAATAATCGGAAAAACTCATAAATACACGGACATAGAAGACATTTTGTATTAATTTTAGTAAAATACATATCATTACTATGACAATATTTGAGTATATATAGATGTATTTATGTTTGCAAAGTCTTGATTGTGCGTTGTTATTATTTTGATGAAAACATTCATGTTATTAATATATATATATATATATATATATATATATATATATATGTATATATATATATATGTATATATATATATATATATATATATATATATATATATATATATATATATATATATATATACATGTAGATTATGTCTGAATGAAACATTTTAAATCCTAAAAATTAAAGACCCCCAAAATATAAACTGTAGGAGCTAGGTAGCAATTAGCTGCCTACACAGACATAAATTAATCTTAGGCTAACGATGCATAAATGAATAAATAAAAAATGAATAAACAGATAAGTGAAAACAACTAAACTAAAAAAAACCTAACATATTAAAAAGTAAAACCTAAAATAGAAATGCAAATACACCACGTGTTCAAATAAATTAATTCATTATATTGATACAGCAAAGAAACAGGATATAGGCCAATCTAAAGAAAACAGAACAATAGAACAGGATATAGGAAGTAACACTAATTACACCTTTGTTCGTGGGAAGCCCAACGATTGGCTGAGAGAACAACACACATATAATTGGTTAACTAGCTAGCCGTGTATATAAAACACCCGGCAAAAGTAATTCCATGCATTTTACTTTGAAGATTCCCCCGGGAATGAAACGCGTAAGCCTCTATGTAGCTTAATTGCCATAAATATATTTTCATAGTTTACTACCTAGCTCTACTTACGTATCGAGCACTTTTGAAGTAAATACTGAAAAGTGATACATAAAAAATGATATCTCCTTATAAAATTGTATGTGGATACATGAAATACTAATATATACATATATATATATATATATATATATATATATATATATATATATATATATATATATATACATTATATATATATATATGTATGTATTCATATACATATATATATATATATATATATATATATATATACATATATATACATACATACATACAAATATATATTAATGTGGGATTATTTACGCATGTTGTATAATTTATTGGCTTTCTGTAACAAAGTTTTTTTCTGATTTATTTTCAAATATAATAATTTGGCCTTATTTATTTCTAAGTGTATGCATGCGCGAAAGGGGGCGCTATAACATTCATGGAACGACATTAATACATTGATAGCTTTGATGGGAATATACTGCGAAATATTGAGCCATATGTCATTATTGAACTGCATGTGCACTCAGAGATAGGCAGACTTAAAATAAGGGTGACGGCAAAAGTACTGCCCATAACCGACTTCAAAATGCTGATTGTCTGAATAATCAAATTAATTCTCACGATGATGTATTCCCTCGTGCTGCTGATTAATTATTCAAGGTGAGAAAATACAAAACTATTGCCTCATACATTAATGATTATCACACGCTTCGTGAACGAACACCGATACAAATATCCCTTAACATAAATGCTAACAACATTTTATGCTAAAGCCGATAATCTCAACATAAAAATTGGAGAACTTTGCTTAGTCGGATTGCAATTAAATATGTCAAAAAATAGTTAAACAGCAATAAAAAGAACTACTGAAAAAAGAGTTTACAAAAACCTACACCAAAACCTGTGTGATATCTTCAAAATATCACTGATTAGAAGTTTTAATTGTGATAGGGAAGTGGCTTAATGTGTATAGTCGATGACAAAATGAATGCGTCATATTGAATTAAAATCTAATCAAAAATATATTCCGCACGTAGACAATATTAGGAAATGTACGAACCCTAACTTTTTACAGGATGCTATAATAATTGCAACGTTATTAGAGTTTATTGTATACAATGAATTATTTAGAATAATGCGCAACGACATGATAGTACGTTCAGAAATATATCCACACCATCCATATTAAAATACTAGTTTATCATTATATAATTTATTTGAAAAAGAATATTCTGGGAAAAAATCTGCAATCAAAGAACATTCTGATTTAGTTACTGTTTAGATTTTAATAGAAACATTGCAACTTCATTAACGTACTCAAGTTGGCAACATTTCATACATAGGTTTATACAAGTAGACATATTAGGAACCACAGTGAAGAATTAGAGAGTCTGCAAGTTCTGTCCGATCCATCTGATAGTGACAACGTTGCTCGATTTGACCATGGTTTATTCCTATCAATGCAGCACTATTTAGGGATGTGACAGTGGTTAAGCGGATAACGACACGGACTGAAGACCTGGGTGTTTCAAGTTCGAATCCAGTCGATTCCGCAGTACCACTTTCACTTAGGGAAGTTCACACGAAAGAAGAAGCACTAATTAAAGCATCCCCGGTTTTAGAATTACAATGAAAAAGAAAAACATCAGCTTTGGATTTTAAAATGATAATTAGACCAATCACGTAAATTCGTTCGCAGAAATTCATAGAAAATTGTTATATACATTTTTAGAACATTGTTTTCGATGCGTATAAGGAATAATTAGTGTAACATATCGTAAACATAAACAACAACGAATGACTTGGAATTACACCGATTAAACAAGTCAACTTCCGGAATGCACAATAACAGTTTTTCTTATTTATTAAACAATTATTATTGAGTTTATCTTAAGTACAAATATATTTAATAACATATTCAAGTGGAGAAAGTGATTTGTAGGTAGGTAGAAATTTTGACACCGGATATTTTTTGAAATCGGACATTTGCTTGCATTCTGGCAGCGTTTTTCCTTGTTTTTTCTCGCACAATCATTATTTTACTTATTAAAATTTTAAATCTTGGCCTTTGCCAACTTATCTATCCCAGCAATTTCCTCTGATGGTAAAATGTTGATCTTTGAAAAACCTGGCTTAAAGAAAAAAAATAATTAGAAAAAATTGCCTTTTTGCGGTATATACCTTGAATTGAGCAACTAGATTTTAAAAAGATCTTTCGCTTTTCTAATACCTTTGCATCCTTCTACCTATATATATATATATATATATATATATATATATATATATATATATATATATATATATACTTATCATAATAATATAAATAATAATGACATAAAAATCAACTTTCGATAACCAGAACAAGCTTTATTCAAACGGAACATCTTGCAAAAAGACCACGATGTCCTATCATATAGCTTTTAAAAAAAAAAATAATTCGCTAAATATACAATTACAATAAGTATTTACGATATATATTTAGAATGTATATATACATATATATATATATATATATACATATATATATACATATATATATACATATAAATATATATATATACATATGCATATATATATACATATGTATACATATATGTATATACATATATATATAAATATATATATATATATATACATATATATATAAATATATATATACATATATATATATATATATATATATATATATATATATATATATATACAGACACCTATCCACACACGCACACCCACAACTATATATATATATATATATATATATATATATATATATATATATATATATATACATATATATATATATATACATATATATGTATATATATATATATATATATATATATATATATATATATATATCTTTGTAAAATGTCAAACGTGAAAATGTTTTAAAAGAGTTCAGACTAACTTCACAGCATTAAGGCGAGTATAAAAGAAGGGACCCAGAACAAAGACGAAAAAGAAAGAATATAGATGCACATCATCTGTGGGAGTAACTTATAGAGAAACGTTAAGTGATGTGATTTTTATTGATTTATATATAAAATGACACTTTAACCTTTTTCCGTGTATTTTTCTGTTTTCTTTATATTTTTAGACGATATGACACATTGTAAAATAAGCATGTTGTTAAGATAAGAAAAAATGTGAATAAAGCCCTAGCTCAGATGTAATGTGCTTATATATTTTATGTAGGCTTATAACTATCAGCGCAATTTCTGTAAACTTCAGTGTTTACTAAGAATGAGTTATTGAAATTGAAGATGTAGTTTGTAATTCTTTACGGGTGACAAAGTCATCTCATACATTTAGAGTGTTATCTTAGAGAAATATGTTGTTTATACATACATGCATATATATATATATATATATATATATACATATATATATATATATATATATATATATATATATATATATATATATATATATATATGTACACTTATTTAAAGTCATAAAGATAATAGTAAACAGATTTAAAACTGATGTTGAATATATTTTTAAATGTTATTTTGAAAGTTATGATTCCACCTAGTTTAACAGAGCGGATATTGTTCTAAAATTGAATAATGTCAACATATATGTTCATATAACACCGGATTACCTGTTATTTCTGCTGTTTTGTACTTACAAATTTAAATTATTTTAATGTAAATTACCACCGGAATAATTTCCCATGGTGAACGTGCCCGTGGGAAGTGTTCATGTTCAGTAGGTATAACTGTAGATCTACATAAAAAAATCACGAATATTTTCTGTTCCCGTTTTCATGTACCCCCCCCCCCTCCCGACGAATAAATATTACCGTGTATGGATTATTTAGATTATTAGACCTACTATCTTCATTTTTGTTATCAACCTATGAAATGTATGGTTCGGTTGATGTATGTGCTAACCATTCTACAGCGACAGCTTTTCAAACATATGAACAAACGTTTAAGGAAAATCATTATGTCACATTCGCGAAGGCTGGCCTGACACTTTCAAAATATATTTAACCATTTGATTTACTATGCCTTGTATTAAACTATTATTTTCTTAAAGTGTATTGTTCATCATAATAATAGTAAAAACACGTTTATATTTAAACTTCACGTGTTTCTATATCACAACCTTTAAAGGGTTGATTGTTTTAAAAGCTAGAAAAGCAATTTTCAAACTCATGACATCGTCACACTCAAAATCACCATCATGGACTTTTATAACAACACTCAAGTGAACTTTTTAAGAATACGAACCGAATATTTTAATGATAATGTAACAATTTAGAAACGTCCAAATCGTGTAATTACTTTTACATTTTTGATTCTTTTTTTTTACTTTTGTTTTTGAATATTTGTCCAAATACAGGATCAATAGTCAAACGAGAGTTTTGAAAGTTTTCAGAACAAAAAAGAAAATATTGAAAAGTTCGTTTCATCGAATGAAAATTAAACGTCAGCAAATTTAATGTCAAATTATGCATTTGCTTAATTACATTTACATCTCATCGTTAATTCCATAAATACAGTTTTAGTTCATTCGTTGTATTTACTCTCTTTTTATTATCGACAAATATTGCTGAGTGAAATAAACTAAAACCGAAAATAGTTATGAATTTAGTCGCGAATGATGAGATTATATTGTCATTTACAATTAGCTCATCATAAATACATAAATGGTTTAATCTCTATAAAATTATTACGTGGAAATTATTTCATAACATTCATCTTTTATATAAATGAGACTTTTTCGTAATTAATGTCAATACAAAAACAGTAATGGTGAATTACGGACTGTAATCGAGGTTTGACCTGCTGGTAATTTCCTTATGTGCTTCCTTTATATATGAACAATGACGATAGCGACCCCAAGAAATGTATGCATTGGATACAGGAACATTTTATATATATGTTGGTGATTGGCCAATAATATTGTAGGACTGTAATTAATACAGATTGTTGTACAATGGTGTAAATCAGCTTTTCCTTAACTTTAATGTAGTTTGAATTAAATTAAAATATTTTTCTACCATAGATCTAGGCTCACACTATTGAGATATTACAATTGGTTTATGTTATAGAATTTATATTTTAAAGATTAACATATTTTTAATACAAATACATACGTATATATATATATATATATATATATATATATATATATATATATATATATATATATGTATATATATATACGTATGTATTTGTATTAAAAATATGTTGATCTTTAAAATATAAATTCTATATATATATACGTACACACAGACACACACATACACATATTTATATATATGTATATATAAATATATATATATATATATATATATATATATATATATATATATATATATATATATATATATATATATATATATATATATATTAGAGGTTAGGATGGGAATAAATAAATTGTAAAGATATAATATTTATTTAAAACATCAAGAGTTCAGAGCAAGGAGCCATATATCCTTACTCCATGGATTTTCAAAGAAAAACATTCTTCTCATCAGAGGATGGAGAAGCCGATAATGTGATTATTCTTTGAAATGTTATCCTCTGATGAGAATAATTTTTTTCTTTGAAAATCCATGGATTAAGGATATGAAGCCCCTTGTTCTGAACTCTTGATGTTTTTAATAACTATTATATCTTTACAATTTCTTTATTCTCATCTCTAACCTCTAAAATAAATTGTTCTATTAAATATATTGAGTTTTACACTATCACGGGGGGGTAACAAACAGAAAATATATTTAAATATACAGGAAAAATAATAGAGAAACGGAAGATTTTACCAGTTTCGTTGGTTTATGAGAGACAAACATAACACTGACATGACTGAAAAAAAAATCTCACATTGTTCTTACCAATGATCCCATATCTTGTACTTTACAAGAAACAATTCAAATCTGACATAAAAATAATGATATATATTTCTAAAACAATTAAATATTTACTCAACACCAAACCTCGTCCCTAAATACCTCCTAGGGATATCTCTTCTCGAGCAGGCATGTAAAAAATAAAATGTACCGCATGTTCGATGTTGTATATTAATGACACGGCTTGAAATATAAAATCCCGCATATACGAACACAAACATTAGCTCAAACACAACAATCTCAGTAATGTACTAGTCACACATAGAAATACTTTTAGCCACAATTTGTACTTTAAAAACCGTACTTTCCTCAATAATTAATACCTGCTCCCACGTCGCAAGTTCATCGAAAGCGCTATAATACTTCTCTAATCCCCATCTAACACAGACCGGCCACTCACACTTATTATTTAAGCCAACATATGGCAAAAAATAGCACTGAAAAAATGCAATATATTGCGCCACTGCTATCCGAGTATAAGTTACTGTTCCCGTTTGTCAGTTTTCAACCATGTTGTATTCGAAGGATTTCATTTAATGATTTATCGTGCATTGTATCTATCTATCTATTTATCTATCTATCTAGCAATCTATCTAGATACTTTATATATATATATAACTCCGGCTGATGACAAGTTGCTACATTATATCGAAAGTACAAGAACCCCACAAACATTATATACCGAATACCAAATTTGACCGAAATACCAAATTGACTATTAGAATACAAAGATCTCATGAAAAACACTCCTTGTTATTAAATAAGTTGTGCCTGATTATCACATGAATATATATATATATATATATATATATATATGCATCTATATATATATATATATATATATATATATATAAATATATATATATATATGATTATTTTTTGTTTACACAGACATGCACAAACTCTGCGACACTGGCATGTCGATGTTATCGATCAACATTTATTATAAACTGAGATCTAACCAGGCAGATTTAGAATCCGATCTTAACCTTACATCATATATTGGATCACTACCCTGTGGATGTTTAACCTAGATTATTTTCTCTGTCTCTCTCTCTCTGTATATATATATATACATATATATATATATATATATATATATATATATATATATATATATATATATATATATATATATATATGTACAGGGTGAGCAAAAAGTAGGTGGACAGCATTTGGAATAGGTGTATGTATCAGTTATATTAATGCAATTATTAATTATTGCTAATGTTTTTCACTGTCCACCTACTTTTGGCTCACCCTGTATATATATATATATATATATATATATATATATATATATATATATATATATATATATATATATATATATATATATATATATATCATGTTGCTGTTTCGTACATAAGTTATACTTATATTAGCTTAGTATGTTTTTTTCAGGAAAATGGGAGAATTAAACGGTGATAATTAAACAGTAGTCTGATTTATTAAGTTTAAAAGCAATAATCTTCTCGCTCTCGTTATATCCCATCTCTCTATTTCTCTCTGACTTATCATTGATAGCACTTGCGATCATATTTGTTTCCGTTTATAAAAGACATTTGCAGTTTTTTGTTTTATATAGTTAGTTTTTTTTTAGTGTGATTGTTACTAAAGAAAGAAATACATCGAATTACGCGAGAATGATGGGTAGCGTATAACTAATAGCGAGGGGGTCAAATGAAATACAGTGATTGAGAGTAAAAAGATAGAAAGGAACTTTGTAAGAGTGGGGTCACCTGATTAGTTAATTTCTACTCAGGACAGTTTAGAACAATTCGATTTGAATTTCTCAAATATAGCTATATTTCTAAATAAGAAAGGTTTCACCTTGCATTTATCGCCATTATATTATGTAAAAAAACGTAGATTTTTCAGCTATTAGTGTAATAATAGATGCTTGTTGCAAGTAACCCACGATGCATTGTTATAATGTATATGTATACATACATATATATATATATATATATATATATATATATATATATATATATATGATTTCATATATATGTACATTACGTACATCTTTATATGTATGCGTGTGTGTGTTCCTTCTCTCACACAGACATACTCATATTTTATCGTTCGTCCTTTTCACATGAAAATATGATTGCGCTTTGAACTATGGCTAACAAGACAATGGTCGCGCCTTACTATACGGTATCCGTCAAATGTTTGAAAAGGTATTGTGGACAACGGGCAATAGGTCTACAATCGATACGGGACATTAAGCACAAGGTCATCTGGCTCGACTGACCCGTCCACTACTTGCTAGGACAAATATTTGAACAAACTTGTTCACTAGACACAAGAACTTTCCGGCTTGCTCAAAAGATTATAGATTTTTTCATTGAACCCACATTTCTCTTTACTACGTTTTATGTTACTGACTTTACAAGCGAGGGGTAATTAGAAATGAGATAGAAAGAGAGAGAGAGTGATAAAGCGGGAGAGAGAACGACATGGAATAAACTAAGATAAATTGTTATATATAAAGTGAAGTCGGGTTATCGTGAGAGAACGGCTATGGATATATATATAAGTGCATACTATATACGATCAAAAAAATAGTTAAACAATTTAATAAGACAATTCCTCGCCATCCTGACGCGGTTAAGTAACATCAAACCAATCAAAGTAGATTAATAGAGCAAATCGAGAACTATCTAAGAAATTATGTAGAATATGTATAAACGTATATATATATATATATATATATATATATATATATATATATATATATATATATATATATATATAATACATATAGTATATATATATATATATATATATGTATATATATATATATATATATATATATATATATATTAAAATGATTGATGAAAAAATGCATTATATATATAAATATATATATATTTAATTTTTACATATTTTAATATGACAATAAATATAATATAATAATATAAATACATAAAACTATAAATAAGCAAATAATGAGTGTAATGCATTCGTCCGAACACTATAAAATACAGTAACTTTTTGTAAATAACGGATACATTTTCTTAGACACAGACGAATATCACAGGTAAGGAGGACATTTTTTAATAATAACATACGTTAGCAAAAAATTAATTTGGAACAAAACGTAGATCTAATATAGGAAACGTGAGTGTTCTGATAAACTCTGTGGAAAGCCATGAGATAAAATACTGTTTTGTTTTTTATTCCCGAAAAAGTTTTTCATTGTAAACAAATGATGACCACTTTAATAATGTTAAGACTATCGTAAATTATTGGAAGCAAACTAATATAGTGACTTTAAAAGGTAAATTTCCACCGAAGGACATGGGACAAAAAGTGCTTTTTATCTTTCACATATAGTTTTAATGGTTGGAAAACTTATAAGATCATATATATATATATATATATATATATATATATATATATATATATATATATAAACACACTTTTCTATTATCATGAATTAAGCTTTTGGTGAATAACACCATATTTAAACCATATAGCCAAATCCTTGTTTCTATGGTTACTAATGAGACAGTCGTCCGTTTACGGGTTACCCCACTATTTACCTCATACTATTACTCTTCTCTTGCAATATCGATATTTTAACTCCCCTACACACTGTTCCTTTCCTCGTATCATTCACCCTTCCTACCAACATCTACTATATTTAATGTGTAACCAATCAATAATATCAGATATAATATTATATTAATTTGATCAGTGATGTTGAATGTTTGGACTATTCATTCTAAACGGATCTCCCATACTCACTTGCTGGATAACATCAAATCTTTACTTTATATCCGGGTTACTAGATGCAAAACCATTTTGAAAATATCATTATTTACCGCTCACGTTGATTTATATTGATCATTTATATTTCATCAATTACCGATATTAATTAAGTGTTGAATTTCCACGTGTTTAAATTACTGATAATTATTATAAAAACTTGTGGACTTTTTCTAATCTTCTAATTAGGGAATTGAAAAGAAACATTTAGAAAGAGACATGTAAAAATGGGGCTTAATCAACAAATGATGATGATGATGATGATGATGATGATGATGATGATGATGATGATGATGATGATGATGATGATGATGATGATGATGATGATTGGCCGATAAGGGGACGACGTTCCCAAGAGCTTGCAAAGGCGTATTGTCACACAGATTCTAGAGAAATCAAAAACACAGTTGCTAGAGATTAATTTATTGTTAACGGCTGTTGCGATAACGCGTAAGAATTTACCGCGGTTACAAGAAAATACGGAGAGTGTTGGAAACCAAGGGAGAATTTTGTTATTCAAACTCCAGGGAACACAATTCGCTGCTGTCGATGAGCAATCACTGATAATGACTTGTGCGAAAACTGGGGGTGAGTGAATAATATCATACATGTTGTTAAGGATACAATTTAAAGTTTCTTCATACTTAGTACATTATCGTGGATAGTGCCTAAAAGCTTCGAAATAAGTTTAATAATGAAGAAACAAGTAGTCATAGGAATAAAAAAGAAACATTTTGAAACATATTTGCTCTATATTTTCCCGTTCACTGAAGGATTAATAAAAAAAAACCATCAGTTTATTCTTGATTTAAAACTAAGATCGAATAAAACACCAAACTCTCAAGACGATAAACCCATAACAAACGAAAATAACATTTAAAACAAAAATACCGCTAATGAAATCAAAGAACATAAAATTTGATTACTTTAAAAACGAAATAATCAGAAAGCAAACAGCTACGAACTAATTAAGTGAAATTACAAACAAGCTGATTAATTAATTATTTAATTAATCTATTGAAATCAGACTGAAGAAATTAATTCTCAGAGTCAATTGATTTTTTAGAGTTATTACAGAGCCGGCAGCTGCGGGCAGCCATCTTATTTAAATATCTTTTGTTTTACCTGGTGAGGCAGACGCGCGAATATCTGGAACGATATCTTGAGTTAAATAGTATAAATAAATCTATACTTTCGTGTATTTCCGTTCGTTTTAATTTGGTGATATCAAAACCCGTATAGATCTGTATGTCACACTGGCAACTGATACTAGAAATGGCATAATATTTAGTTGGTAAGCAAATAATATCGGTATTTTTGTTGTAAATGTAAATAGAATTCAATCAGATTTAAGTAAATTGTGTTGAACGAAATAAGAATCTAGATCATCTCCCCCCCCCCCAACATATTGGTTTGTGAAGTTTTGTTTTGGCCAAAAAATGAATTCGAGATCCTCGAAATGGAATTAGTTGGTTGTTAAAATTTCACATTTATACGGTGGTTGAAACAGAATGTACTACGTCAATCTGCTTAGTTTCAGCAACACCTCATATAAGAGGTGTTGCCAAGCATCAACATGTGGAACGATAAGTCATTTATGTTTTAAAATGCTCAACATAGCAATTATGAGTGTATCCAATCTATGTACTGACATTGTGTTCCGTTACAATTCTGCCAGTATGAAGACAGTTGTAATCTATTAACACTGCGTTGTTCATTAAATCGTCGGCATCATCATCTTAGTTTTAAGGGTTGCATCTTGATCCAACAACTAAGGAAATTGCCACCAAATATTATCGTCGACACACTTTCACTCGAGCAAAATGGATAAGTTTCATCCGTAAAATATGCGTTGAAAACATCTTAAACAGAGTAGTTACTTAAATTATTCTAAGTTGGTGCGAGTAGATGTTTCGAATACACTTCATACTCATTGTTTTCGTGTACAGACTGATCTGCACAACCTTTCACATTTCTAATGACAGCGACAAATGTTTTAATGAACATTCCAGCACACCTTAGGTCTAATGTTGTGTTCATGTTGTTTATGCGAGGTTATATCACTGTTTAAACACATACAAGAAAAAATATTCAGAATTGCTACCTTTCGTTCTTTTTTAATGATGTATATGTTTAACTAATGAAATAATACAGAAATGAAAATTGAATCTTGAGCTTCGCAATGTTATAACTGTATTAACAGAGTGTAATAAAAAATATTTTTTCAAAGTAGCCAAGTTAAATTCGCCAACCCCCGATACTATATTGCTACTATGCAATTATACATTCTGAAATGTTTCAGCATTTCAGATTCAAACATGCGACCTTAAAACTACTACAATTACGAAATGTTCTCAGGCTAACTTGCAAAATAAAAAAAATATTAATACAATTAATATTAAAGGTGCACTGCTGATGTTTAATATCACAATTGGTAATATAATTGCAATAAAACGCTTCTGTGGATTTATTTTTGTCATGACAAACACATACTTTGACTTATTTAGTGTGAGAAAATCACTAACCAAACACCCTTTATTAAAAATGTATACTCTTATACTTATTGCTGTGAGATATTTTATAGTTCAGAGTTTTTCACACAAAACTAAACGTAATAGTCCCAAATGTCATTGAACCTGATGCATTTAATGTGAGTTAATACTTGGTATCAATTGTTGCTAGCAAATACATTAGATTTTTAATGAAAATATTTAATAGTCTTAAAGTATACTAGAATGGATACGCGGCGATGTCTGGATTTGAATGAGCCATACATTCTGCGCGGTGTCTATTGCACTATATGACTGTCTATTCATGTAGTTTACATGTTATACTCTTCGATAATTGGTGGATAAAGGTTTAATGACGCGGACTGATGGCCTGGATATGCCGGGTTCGAATTCTGGAATTCAGTAGGTTCCACAAAACACTTTCATCAGAACATACACTTGACCTTGTGTCTAACATGCTGGAGAGAGGGTAAATAATATACTCTTCAATTATTAGAGTGGTATCATACATGGTCTTGATTGGATTAGAAAAGCACTAACTAAAATGAAATTTATCGAACACATTTCTCATCAATCAATACGAACTCGTACACTTTACCTAAAAAAAAAACTTTAGTAACATATCTATGCTTATTGTGTAATTTGAAAAATCTTCAAGTTATAAATTTAAAACAAAAAACGCCGTATTTACATTTTATGGATACCAAGCGTGAATGGAGCCCCTACGAGACTGAATGTATATTGTTGATCAACATTTGATATACTTATCCGAAGTGCCGCGTATGAAGGCATATGATAATATATATATATATATATATATATATATATATATATATATATATATATATATATATAGTTATGCGGTTCTAGTTTTATTTACAATATATAAATTAAGTAGTATATGTTGTCTGCCGCGAACGCACATCGCACGATATAATTTTCGTGTTCGATAAAATTAATATGCATTAAAAATATTACCCAAAGTAATGTACGTTAAGAATATATATATATATATATATATATATATATATATATATATATATATATATATATATATATATGTGTGTGTGTGTGTGTGTGTACATTACGTACATCTTTATATGTATGCGTGTGTGTGTTCCTTCTCTCACACAAACATACTCATATTTTATCGTTCGTCCTTTTCACATGAAAATATGATTGCGCTTTGAACTATGGCTAACAAGACAATGGGTATATATAGGTAATAAATAATTAATATTTATTTATAAGCTAATTTCTGGTGAGCAACTGGTAACTCTCCTGACTGCGAATCCGTGGCGATTTGTGATGTGAAGATTGCGTCAGCATGAAACATCAATGCCTATAGATAATAAATTATTCATATTTATTTATGAATATTAGTATATAGGCCTCTTTACTAAAGCTGGGCACTCTGAGTGAATTTAATAACAAGCATTACTACTAGCTTCATTGCGAGTACAACACGATTTGTTGTCGATCACTCTTCGCCGCTTGCTGTGAATACTCGCCGACATCGTATTTACGAAGTTATATTCTTCGTAAAATGTTAAGCTAATTTCTGGTGGCCAACTGGTGACTCTCCTGACTGCGAATCAGTTGCGATTTGTAATCGGAGTTCGCGCCCGTCGACCGTCGGAATTAGTTTCCTGCACTGAAGATTGTGTAAGCATGAAACATCGATGTCTGTAGGTAATGAATAATTCATATTTATTTATAAATATTATATATATATATATATATATATATATATATATATATATATATATATATATATATATATATATATATGAGAGAGAGAGAGATGTATACAGTGAATTTATTATTGAATATTCCATAGATATCGCCACAATACATCTCACCATGCAATAATGTAGGGATTTATAATCAACATTTCATAGTAATTAGCTTATTATTGAAAAGAACTTCCATATGTATTTTTATTCTTCAGAATTTTTTATTTTCAACCCAGAACATTCTACTGGTTTATATTACATTACGTGTGCTAAGGATTGTTTCATAGATATTACTGAGTTAGCTATAATTGAAAAAAAACAGTTCAATCTAATTTGAAACGTTGTATGTACACTACATATATTGACTTGGTACTCGAGCTACACAATCCCAGCATATTAAATTATACTAATCCAGTTCGTATATAATAGTAAGCGAACATGTATTACATTAGATTCGACCGCATGACTGTACATGAACAACTGATTTTTAATTTTCGATATTTATATTCCTCTTTGTGTAAGAACTTAGCATGATTTGGTATTTCATACTTAGAAGCAAAAATGATATAATTTATGTTAAACTATAGAATTAGATCTTTTGAAGAATAACCATGTCATATCTTACAAATAAAAAAAATATCCCAGTCTTTTTCTGCTCTATCGTTATGTTCATGGTAAGTGCTCGACTTAGCTAAAATATATGCCCCGATGAATAAACATCACAAATCACTCGTCTAATCGGTTATTTATGGTTGGACTGATTCTCAATACTTCTATATAATTTTCTTTACTGATCTATGTTTAGTATTGTCATTTTTTGTTACGGCATTGTCACTCGTAGCAGTTGTTGCCGTAATGCAAGGGTATCACCCTAAGCACAATTGGCAGGTGCGCTTATGTGTTGTTGTTGTCAGTGAAAATAACGAATGCAACGGTAGAATACAGGTGGGCGGCCGCTGATGAGCCTCGGACAATCAGTCGCGTTGAACGCTAACTAGTTTCCATTTATAATGAGTCATCAGCGTCCCTCGCACAGACACACCTACGCACCCAGCACCCAGCACCCAGCACCCAGCACCCAGTCTTGATATTTACGGGATCTTCTTTCACCCCAGGTATACAAGTGTTTACGTGTGCGTGTGAACATACATGCACATATTTTATATATATATATATATATATATATATATATATATATATATATATATATATATATATATATATATATTCCCGAAACAGTTTTTCATGGTAAACAACTAATGATCCCTTAATTAATGTTAGAGGCAAACTAATATAATAACTGAAAAAGTTAAATTGACTTACATGAGTGATTTTCTACTGAACGACTTGGGACTTTTTTTTGTTTTTTTTTCAATATTGTTTTAATGGTTGAGAAACCTCCAAGACTCTCTCTCTCTCTCTCTCTCTCTCTCTCTATATATATATATATATATATATATATATATATATATATATATATATATATATATATATATATTATATATATACACATATTATATATATTTTAAACACACATATATACCTATAGATCATGTGTATATACACATATATATATATATGTATATATATATATATATATATATAATATTTGTAGTCAAACGTCTCATGCTCAATAGATAGACATTTCATTTATTTATATATATATATATATATAGATTATATATATATGTTATATATATATATATCATATATATATATATATAAATATATATAACATTTGTAGTCAAACGTCTCATGCTCAATAAATATTGTTTATCTTTTTTATCTAGAGCATATATAAATAAACAATAATGCCATAACATTTAGGAGGAGGCGTACACGAGGATTCTAAATTGCACGAAATAGTGTGTTTTCCTTTCCACATCTTAGTTAAACAAATTGTTCTTTCAAAATAAATAAATGAAAAAAAATCAAATAAATATGTAACGTCTATCTTAATGAACCTATATGTGTGCCGTGTAAATAAACTACGTACCACGTGATTTTGGAATGCATTTATTGAGTATCCAATGAATGTTAATCGGGAATAACTGGAAAATGTAACAAAATATTTTCGTTTTCTATAATTTACATAAAGAGATGTCAACAGTCGATGCATGTCCGTACTATTTTGAAAATAATATTTTTTTCAAATTGACGAAACTGAACTTGAGTTAGATTTCTTGATTATCTAAAAGTGATTACACTTATTTTACTTTTTATCAGTTAGTGTTTTCAACAATTAACATTTTTGCTTGGAAATTTCTTGAAATTATTTTTTTAATTATGCAGTCGGATATTGTATATAATTAATGAGATTGATCGGCATAGCA
>OY744526.1:100247051-100262051 GCA_963556195.1 Sepiola atlantica
CGTCTCCAACATTGGTCCCATTTATTATCCCCTTTCGTTTAAGAAATATAAATATGTCACACGGCGCACAGGTAGATAATTAAAGAAAATTGTTAAGGTGCGTTGAAATTTATGTTATACATTGTGCATTGTTCATCGTACCTTTCTCAGTACTCATATGCGAGCGACCTGATGTAGATACGGTGTAAACAACTTGATGCAAAAGAAATTCTGTAGACACCTTAAATTACTGTTATATGCTGCCATGATATAATTGTTAGCTTATACAACATTCTGCTTATCCTCTGTTTCTCTAAAAGCGCATATACTACATAAGATCACACGTAGCATTATCTTTCCAACCGATCTCGTATATCGTTATAGGTCAATAAAGAATGTATCCCAGAAACCTGATTATATATTACTCCCTCTCTCGCCAAAAAATCTAATAATTATCCCCTACCTGGTATTACAGAGAAATTGACATCCCACTCAACGATATCTGATAGAATTGTTCATGTCGACATTGATATACACATATACACATATATTTCACTTTTTCCCTAATACGTGACAACAGCACACCCATGAAACAAACGAAGCGCTACGTCATGAAAAGTAATCAAATAGGGTAACGTGATCCTTATGCGTATGGTTATGTCTTATTTTGAACTTTAAAGGGACTTTGAAACTGACTAAATTTAACTCATGTGTATATTAACAAAGACGGTCGGAGAAACAAATAAAGACTACGAAGTCAGGTTCATTTACTCTCAGGTCATTCGCAACTGTAGAGTAACGCTACGAACATATATTTTTTACTCGCTATTGATGGCCGAAAGTACTCGATGAAATTAAATAAAATTACCTTCTTTACAATAGGAGGTCCGGCAAAATGTTATTCCAGAGCTGATTCGACCAAAATTATCCAGGTTCCACTTTTAGTAAAAATATCTATTACACAAAATTCCAAGTCTGTTAATAAGAAAATGCTAATGAAATTCATAAAAAATGTCATTTCGCGCATTATTTTTTTACAGAAGTTCCATGTAGCTAATCTATCTTGTTCTTGAATCATGTGCCTTCAAGTTGTTCTGAGTTTCGAAAAAACTATGTAACAACTAATAATAAAAATACAAGTTATTCCTCGATATTCCTGACTCGCAACAAATAAATCTACTCGATCAATTAAATATTGTAATAATTTATGACAACTTTTCTATTTGTTTGTGTTCGTAAAATACTATACATGAAAAAGTTTAAATAAATCCATTTAAATACACCGATATATACATTTAAAAAAATGTATTTGTGGAGAAAAAATTGAGCATTAACTTTGTTCCCGAAAGAAGCAGAGATCTGAGAAAATGTTTTCGTTTACATGAATAGAGCAACGTAAAACGATGATATATATATATATATATTTATATATATATATATACACACACACACACATATATATATATATATATAATATTTTATATATGTATTTATATATATATATGTATATGTATATATATATGTATATCTATATATACATATGTATATGTATATATATTTATATGTTTATATATATATTTATATAAGAATTATATATTATACATGTGTCTGCTCATACGAAAATACTCCCATGTATGCATTATATTTATAGAAATATATACACATCCCTATATCCAGATATATATGTATATATATATATATATATATAGTGAATCTACATACATACTGTTTCGCCATATCACATCCCTTCAGTGCGGCTAGGCCAGCTAGTGACTCAAGCCAGGATTGAAATGCAACCATCGAGTTCACAGTCGGCGATCGAACCCATAGACTATCATGCGATACTGCCTGGATGTAAATAGAATATCGATGCAAATAGTGTCAAATGCCGGTAGTTCGAATTAGTTTTACCAATGAGCTATGCCTTTTAGCTATTGGGAAATGGCGATTTTCAAACGATAACCTCTACCCTAGACAGAGATCATAAATAGTCATTTACATACGGACTGTTTTGTTGTACCACATCTGTTCATTGCAGCTAGACCAGGTAGTGCTTCAAGCAGGGATTGAAACTCAGTCGTCGAGCTGACAATCAACGCTCCTACCCCTACGTATCATGCGACAGTGCTAAATATATATACTTGTATATATATATATATATATATATATATATATTGTTGAATATATATATATATATATATATATATACATATACACATGAATATATATGGTGTTATATATATATGTAAATATATATATACATATATATAGTTTTATATATATATATGTATATACACATATATATATATATATATATATATATATATATATATATGGTTGTATGTATATATATATATATATATATATATATATATATTTATAACTGTATGTGTGTGTGGTCATGTGTGTATATATGAGCATTCCACGTAAACACGTATTTCATTTTGGAAGATTAGAGCAATAGTTCGTTAGCTTCGCTTAGTTCTATTGCAATTGGAGTCCGTTTCTCCTTGTCAACACGGACAATTGCTTACTGCCGTAGATTGCGAAACAAGATGGTCACATTCGAGAGGGCCACTTTTCCGAACCGAGACTATCACGGATAAGTTAGCCAAAGAATAATGTGCTATCAAGACAACGGCATCAATAGATCCATCAAGGGTATCAATTTATCGTCAGTTGATTGTAAATGATCTCAACGCTGGCTTATATTCTTACATCTCGGACGATTCATCGACGAAAGCCCCTTACTTCTGATGTAATTAGAATATGCATTGTGTCGGTATATGCTTAGATGAACAAGGGGGTAGACGAAGGACGTATTTAAATTACGAATGAGCACGATTTGATTTTTAATGGCGGTAAAGTTAAACGTGGAAAATGGTAGGTTTTCTTTCTTAATGTAATTTTACATGTCATATACACTTTACATTCAGAATACCTAATTTCTTCTATTGTTCATATTAAAGCGAGCTATTTGTCATATGACCATATTATTCATATCAGTATAATACCACATGTCTTAACTTAACTTATGGTTGTTAAAACTGTACAATTGTTACAGTTCTACATGCAAGCAAATCACTTTAATAAACCACTAAATAACACACACTTATTAGATTCTAATGGACATTTCAGCAGTCCAAAAATTATGTAATAAATATAGTTGTAGATCATTAACAAATTGGTATTATCTAAAGCAAATTATTAAATAGGTTTACAAAATCTATTTAATTGACATTTTCATTAACTTTAAAAACCTCCCTATTCGCTGCATATATTTTAAGAAATACTATATCTTATGTTTTGTGGTGGAACATATACTAAGTTTATGAACTTCAAAAATAATTTGAATATCTTTTAAATATATTGACTTAACCTTTCTTTACCTAATTTTCTTATATATACATTCAACATTTTGTTAAACCGAAACATTTGCCTTAATATTTTTCAATTTTGTTAAGAAATTATTTAATAAAGTATGAAAAATAATTAGCTTCCCACTTTTAAAAATGTAGTTTCTTTTCAGAATATGTTCATGTAGTCAATCAAAAAACTAAATTCTTATCAGAATGTAGATAACACGATTCTTTTGTATTGTGTGATATAAGGTGTATTTTGATGTATAATTAATTATATTTAAAACCAGAAACATTTTTTAAAATTTAATTATATTTATTATGAGCTCAACTAACTCAGAATATTAGCCAATATTTATTAGAGAATGCATTATCTGAAACGTCAAAAGAAACGCATTGCATCAACATTTGTGCATGCCACAACAGGTGGTCGTGAAGGCTCTGAGAGAATGAAAATACAGAGGAAGGATAGCACCATGTACACATATACAAGTTGCGTAGAGTAATGCCATTTAAAAGAAGCTTTCTGTCACTCGAATTTAGGAGAAATAAACAGGGTGAATGGAAAACTGCTGCTGCGAGACCACAGAAACTATTGCAATAGAGATCGAAACAAGCCGAGAACACTTGTTGTCTTTCGGACTTCAGGGGACAACATCATTTTGTTAGACTTTGATTACTGGCAATGGCTCTTGAAAGTATTGCTAGTAACTAAACATGAATTATCTGAGAAATAGTACATTTTACCGTTTTGGTAGTTCATAGTGCGCAGCTGAAGGTAGCAGAACCACTGAGTTAATAAGGGACCTTGACAGAGAGCTGAACAGAATTTTGAACATGAAGATGGTATTAATCTTAATAACCGTACAAACAGTCTAAACGGCTAGAACGCTGACTAAACAAAATTTAAATAAAATAGATCATAAACACAAGATATACAACGATACTCATATAAGAACGTCGTAATGTAAAGAAACTTAGTAAAGTTTAGAAAGCACAGTTAAATTGCCATAGAATGCCACTTTATTTACACTTACACATATATATTTTTTATATATATGCATATATATATATATATATATATATATATATATATATATATATATATATATATATGGTGTGTGTGGGTGTGTGTGTGTATTTATTCGAATCTATCTACGTCTAGCCACACTGAAAAATATTTGACACCGCAAAATACGTATGTGTGTATAACTATATATGTGTGTATATAATTAATATTCAATAATAAATAATAAACATGCGCTCAGATTTAATATATATTGAACATGAAAAATAAATGTAATTGCCGAGAAGTAATGTATTTGTTCAAACATTCCTGGTTCTATTCATCTTCTTCCCACAAGGTAAGATGTGACACAAGGTCGGGAAAGTGAGAAAGAACCAGCGTTCGAGAATTTGAGCACTCTGGTTGTTTAAAAATTGCCTGGGCAGCCCCGTCGGTATTCCCCGGTAGGGGCGCCTCATTCCGTAAGCAATAAACTTACCCCTCTCCAGAGAGGGGAAGCAAAGCCTGGGAGGGTGCACCTCTTAGAACTGCACAGGACCGACAACAAATAGACAGGCGTAAATCCAGACCCGAAGGCGCGGGCGATACCGGTTTATTAGGTGGGGTAAAATACCTGGTATTTACATGTTATTCATTAATAATTTGACTAATAGTAAACAAACACTTCGTAGAATAAAAATGAAATCATTGCACGAAATATATATAATTAAAAATACATACGCGGCATGAATCGAATAATAATACATTGACATGTGGCAGTATTATATATATATATATATATATATATATATATATATATATATATATATATATATATATAAGAAGGTTCATTTATATTCCAATCACCATGTTTTCATATTTTCCAAAGATTCCTAAAGATCCGTACATTCCAATGTGATATAATTTTACGATTCATTTCGCTTTAAGTAAACAAACTAAGATTATTATATCAACATTAGATATGCCCACTCCAAGTCCATCAGAAAATTCACACAAAAGAAAGTTCTTAATTTGAACAAAATAATAAATGAAAGCAAATAAAACCTATACCACGATATGGTTCATATTATAAAA
Organism: Sepiola atlantica; assembly: GCA_963556195.1. Taxonomy (NCBI): domain Eukaryota; kingdom Metazoa; phylum Mollusca; class Cephalopoda; order Sepiida; family Sepiolidae; genus Sepiola; species Sepiola atlantica. The sequence continues at coordinate 100,252,491 of OY744526.1, forward strand.
ACTATAAGAGGAAGAACACAAAAACAAACACTCACACTAGAACCTTGGTAATTTTGAAATTTCACAGTTCAGAGTTAGAATACTAAATACGCAGCCATTCTCACAATGTAATTCACTGATAGTCCATTTTTTAATAGAATAAGTCAATCGTCTACTAATATGGTGTTTGAATTTTTCAAAGAAAAGCTTAATTGCGGAAAATTAGTTAATTCAAATTACAATTATGTATATATACATATATATATATATGTATATATATATATATATATATATATATATATATATATATATATATATATATATATATATATACTATGCTTAATGCAAAATGCATGCTTCTGTATTTTGGTTGTTTTGTAAGAAATGAATGATGAAAAAATATTTTATCTTAAACTCTACTATTTGTGTATTGCACCTTCAACTTCTTTTTAAGTTTTCAAAACGCATCGTTCATATATTCTTTGTTTATTGTGGCTATGTCTGTAAAGGGCTTCTAAAATACTCGACAAACTATCAAATAATTTATATTTTCCCAATTGCCTATTTACTGGTCGAATAATAGCAAGAATTGGACGAAAGCATTGATATCTTCATGTAGAACGGACACAGCATTTCTGATAGGGGTGCTCACATTTGTTTGCTTTAGTAACCCTACGCTTTATGCCTGCGCGCCATGCAAAATAATAATACGAATTCTAAAAGTGTTCAAATGACAATAGAAATGTTACACTTTTTCCACGGGCAACGGGGGATGGGGTGGATTGGGCCAGTTAGAATGAGGGATTAGGCGGGTATGAAGGGCACCTGGAGATCGAGAGATTGTGAAATGTTACCTCGGACAACGTGGGAGGGACCAGGTGAGAGGGGGTGATGGTGTCTTTCAAGGTTACCGGGAAGATATTGTAACACTTTTATCCTGGGCAATGCCGGGTAACCCCTGCCAGTGTCCATATGAAGGAATGTTGTATGGGTGTATGTGTGTGTGTATATGTGTGTATGTATGTCTGTATATTAGCCAAAAGAATCCTGAAATACTTGATGAACCCCGATTAAGGTGATATGTTCTACATCTCCACGCTTTCGGTCGCATAATATCTTAACATTGGAATATAACATTGATTTCCTGATGCGGAACGGGCGCAACATTTTTAATGAGGGTGCTCAAATTTGTTCTCTTTTTTGTCACCCATATGCATTGCGCATGTGCGCCGTGCAAATAAAAAGACGAATTCTAAAAGCGTTCAAGTGACCTATTTTTCGTCACATTTCATACTCTCTTCGTTTAGCGCGACGTTATCGATAAAGAATGAATACCGAAAAAGTGACGGGTCGATCCCCACAAACGCCAAATAATTTTTTTTTTAAAAACGATAACTGAAATATACATCGAAGAGAGGTAGTGGGAAGTAGTGAGACGACCGGGAAGACAAGTATAGTGCTTTTAATAATCGAAATATGTTACACTTTTTCCCAGGACAACGGATAGGAGACCGGAGAGCTGTGAGGTAGCGGAGGGAGAGATCGGGGAAGAAATATATTGTTACACCTTTTGCCACGGTCAACGGGGAGGGGGCAGGGGTAAGGTGGTGACCGAGCAAAAGAGATACTGTTATATTTTTACCCCGGGCAACGCCGTGTAATCCCTGCTAGTTCTTAATAAAAGAAAAATGTATTTTTTTAATATCCAATCCAATCGCCCCATCCACGAATGATATAGGTAAACAGAAACTTCCGTATTAAGCTGAAAAAAAGTTGAATAGCTAAAAGCACGACGAAGAAGATGACATAACAACTGTGCTACGAAAAAATACTCATCCTCTGAAAAATATCTCGCGGTTAAAGTAAGTCGCAGTCAGAGTAGATTTGTGCGTAAGAGTGTGCTGCCTCCCGACTTCCTGTATGGAAGATTATCTTAATAAATACTATCGAGTCGAAAAATTCTGTTTCATTTTTTAAAGCGATCCACACGAACGCATTTTATCCGACAACACGCATAAAAAATGGGTATAAATAATTCTCGAACCAGATCGCATATATGAGTTTTAGATAGTCGTCAATGAAACGGTTAAATACATTTAACTTATTATAAAAAACAAGTGGTGTTAGAAGTTGATTTTACTTTATCCACGGCATTTTCTCTTAATAGAACTATTCATGCAAATGGCAACCGTCAGAGAGCAGTCTTGTTATCTGAATCATATGATGAGGCCTGAACACACAACCAAGCAAAATATTTCATATAGGAATGTTGAGGCAACCTGCCTGAGCATTCTAAGGCTAAAAATACGTGCGGTTGTTCACATTAAATATATCCCAAAAGACGACACTGAAAAGTAAGACGCGAGTGTGAATTTTGAGCAATATACATGTTCTCGTTAGATTTAGATTTATGTATGTTAGTACAGCCGGAGAAACAGTAAGACGGGCTCGAATTCTGAAAGCAAGCGGTCTGAGGCAAGAAGCTATGAAAGTTGAATGCACTCCTTTTGTTTAACAACCTCCACATTGAAAAGATGGAATGTTGCTGTTTGTCGGAGTGATCAGATGAATTTACTTTGATAGGAAGGAGGTGCAGCATGTTCGTCGGAGCACATTCCGTTTAATTACTTGTAAAACTAGCACTGGGAACATTGCAGCGACGGAACAAGGGATGGGACTTAGTATATAGTTTGGTACGTATTAGGTAATAAGCTATTTTTTTAGACTATGTCAAAGAATAAGAGAAAACTGGATAGTGTAGCATCTAAGCTATGGCAAGAATTTTCGATGCATGTGCGAATAGTGGTTGTGTAAAGATACAGGGTAAGAGTGTGAGAAAATGTCTGTATCGATAAAGGAAGCCCACTTCCTTGCAACAGCAATTCAGGTTACCTGTCAATCCAAGTGCGAGGATTTGTATGTGGAACTTTCGGGAAGGGTGTTACCAGCTATATCAACCGGTGCTTGGAAAATGTTTTCATAGCTGTTAAAGGAAATTATTTTATTTGGTAGCATTAAATGTAGCAATTAATGCCCCCCCCCCAGGTGATGTGCAATAGGGGGGCTATTGCACATCACCTGGAATATTTTTTAAAGATTAGGCAATTAATGTTGATATGTACGCGTTCGATTCGAGAATAGCGCATGGTGCCATCAGCAAATATACGTATCTCAGACACACATCTATCGGGGAAGTCGTTTATGAAAATCAGAGATAATAAAGGTGCAAAAATACTCCCCTTGGACACACCCCCATTGATGTTAAGCCGTGTAGTTGTACGGCTATCAAAGACGATCTCTATCTTTATTTTATCTAAGTAAGATTTGATTATATTAAATATTCCGTAGTTGAACGTAATTGCCAACCATTATATGGTTGTCAGAAAAAAAAACTTTACAATTTTTGACGTGGTGGACTATCGCTAGATTGATTAATGATTCAAATAGTTTAGCGATAAGCGTGAAGTGACTTATGCGACGGTACTTTAGCGGGTAATTTTTTTCATCAGAATGTTTGATAAGTGCTAAGCACATAGGAGATTTTCAAGCTATCAGAGAAGTAAGATCGTTTAATACATTTGTTATTGAATTTGAAGAGGGTATGGCCAGCTCCACAGCATGGGAATGATCAGGTCAAAAAGATTTGGAGATGTCAACATTTTTATGATATATTCAAGTATATACAAGTATATGATCTAGCTACAAAATGCCATTCATACTTCATGAATTTTAGGTAACCTAAGTATGATTACTTCACGAATTATGTTCCTGTCCTCCACACGGATAATTAATTCGTGGTTTAATGTTCTCTACCTGTAGGTCTGGGTAACGCAATCATTTGATTGATAGCCAGCTGTGTACCGGGGCAACAACAACTATAATTGAAGACTATGCTGGCTACAGAAAATTGCCATTTGATGGTATATTGTTTATACATTTCGTGCGACCTTTCTACGCAGTAGCTTACATGAATGCTGAACCCGACCTGGTTGAATGCGGTTCATCAAATAACAACATTTGTCACTTCTGGGGTCATCAATATTCAACTAATTATATATATATATATATATATATATATATATATATATCACATTTCTTAATGATAATCATTCGTTGCATGAAGTCTTCCTTCTTCCCTTTCTCGCTTTTGAACTCTCTTCTCTTCTTTCTCTTTCCCGATCCTCTTCCTCATTTTGTGTGAGTATTCTCCATTACGTATTTGATTGTACTGAAAACACGCCATGGCGTCATAACTATTACGTCACTTGAATCTCTCTCTCTATATGGGTGAATAGATGACGGAATTTTGTTACAAGTACAGATCTCTTACTTTCATTCATTGGCCGACGTAATCTTGATGTGACGTCATCTAATATAGACAAATACCCTCCCCCTCCAAAATTAAATAAGTACGGCGTTAGACTTGTTCATAATTGTGGAACAGGAAGAGTGTCCGTTTTATTCAATTAACCACTAACTGTCAATTGTTAAATATATACACACACACACACATATATATATATATATATATATATATATATATATATATATATATATATATATATATATATATGTGTGTGTGTGTGTGATTGTATGAAGGCTTACCAAAGCATTCCTTTCAGGACACCAATGATCACCATTAAAGATATTTTTTCTTACAAATATTATTTATTCAAATTAAATGTTTTTCCTACACGTGTTTAACTACCAAGCAGTTACTTGCTTGGCAGATCATCAGGGAAATTAAATGTCTGGAATACTGGTTTCAACTGCCGACAATACACAATGTGGCGTTGCAATAGTTGAGATCACTTAAGAAGAGAAGAGGAAAAAAATAAAAATAAAAGTGAAAATAAAAAAACAAGGAAGAACAACGATAAAAAAAGAAAGTCCTAGAAAAAGTCTTAGAAAAGTAGCTCGTGCATTATTATTATTCCCAAAGGGAAGACATAGATAGGCCTAACACTTCTGTTTGCCGTTTTGTGAGAAACCTCATTTCTAAGCAAGACCCTTTCGAACTGAAATGGTCAATTTTAGGGAGGGCTAACAAATATAAACTTAACAAAAGGAAGAGATAAACCCTATGTGCATTGGAGTGGTACCACATCATGACATCTGGAGATAATTTACTGAACGCTAGGCAGGAAATACTACAATGCTGTCTGCATAGAAACCGTGACCTGTTATCAAGCCTAAAACCTGGATACGAGAGGAATTGGGGGAAGTATAAACTTACAGCAGAGATAGGCAGAGTGGACCCTTCCTGAGGAAATCTGGGTCAATAATTAGTGTATAATATAGAGGATGAGAATTAGTAACACGTACTTATGCTAAGATATGTCTTGATTCAATTATTAGCGGAGGCTCAGGACTTACGTTGGGGGTGATAAGGTAGGAATATTCTATCGGAATAAGGCCCATTGATAGTCAACTATAGTAAATACTTATTCAGCAGAAGAGAGGGGGGACATTTTGTTACATATAAAAAGATAGTGGAATAATAAATAATAAATCACAATGTATTCTCAGAAATAGATATATTATACGAAATGCATTGGGAATTTCAAGTAATTTTAAGTGAAAAATAAGAAATAGCAACCTGGATTCTATCACTATTTAATTAAATTAGGTTAAATTAAATTAAATTAGTTTTTAATTAGATTAAATTAAATAAAACAATGGGTGGCAGGAAAAATAATTTTAAAAACATGCATGCCGACACAGACTTAATTTCTAAAAATAGAAACAATTGGATTTTTATAAAAAGTATTTTGTACGGGATTTTAAATTAGTAATAACAAAGTCTCCTGTCATTTAGCGAGTTAGAGTGATATTTTCCGTAACGTTGGCAAAAAATAACGCCGTCCATTAAAATTTTTATTTTTTAAATAGGAAATAGATTTCTGATAACGATATTCCGTAGTAATATTTATTTATGGAATATAGAATAATATTCTCCACAGAGAGTTGCAAACAGACACAGCCGTTAAGGAAATATTTTAAATTATTTAAAATAATAACTAGATTTTTGTAGAAAACTTTTTTATAATAACATTTTATTTTTGATATATGCATAATCTTTTAAAAATTATTTCTGCGGAATAGGCTTTTTTCGCTTCGTTAAACAACAATACGATAATAATTCGGCAGTTAATTAAATGAAGGATATTTTCCCAAAATGTAAAATTACGTCCCAGACACTAGATAATAAATTTCTATAAAGAATAGGTTTAATAATAATTTTTTTTAGAAACAGTATTTTGAATAAATAGTTTTTATCTACTAATTAAGATTTTCTCTTAATATAAGGGAGTTTTCTGCGAGATTGACGTTCAACTCGTCGTGTGTTTGTTTCGAATAAGCCATTGAAATAAGGCTCTTCGAACCCGGACGAACATTTATGTTGATTTTTCTTTGTGAGAAGTTGGATTTAGAATTCCCATACTATCATTGGGTTGGAATGGTAACTTGTGAGCGGTATTTTGAATGATTTAGTTCTTTTGTTTTTTTTTGTGGGGGGTGGATTTATTCATCATTGTGCCGGCCGACGTGAAGGCACATTGTTCCGTTTTTTTTTTTGTTTTTTTTTCAATGTATTTAAGACCGATTATTTGCTTGTTGGCTTGGTGGAAGAAATAATGCACGAGCTACTTTTCTAAGACTTTTTCTAGGACTTTCTTTTTTTATCGTTGTCCTTCCTTGTTTTTTAATTTTAACTTTTATTTTTTTCCTCTTCTCTTCTTAAGTGACCTCAACTATTGCAACGCCACATTGTGTATTGTCGGCAGTTGAAACCAGTATTCCAGACATTATATTTCCCTGGTGATCTGCAAAGCAAGTAACTGCTTGGTAGTGAAACACGTCTAGGAAAAAAACATTTAATTTGAATAAATAATATTTGTAAGAAAAAATATCTTTAATGGTGATCATTGGTGTCCTAAAAGGAATGCTTTGGTAAGCCTTCGCAAAATCACATATAAATGCCCTGTACTCTGTAATCGAGTATCCTCGAGCTTGTTTTTATTGGAACAACCCCGGTCTTCACTGAATGATCTATTTTATAAGTGAAAAATCTAAATCTATATATATATATAGGGTGGGCAAAAATAAGGGTCCTATTTTTAAAAATTCATAACTTTTTTATTTATTGATTTTTTTTTTTTTTTTAGAATAAGTAAAGGACCCCTTCCGAAGCAAGCATGAGCCGTATTAGCCCTAAGGAACGTACCCTCATTTAGAAAACATTATTTTTGCTTAAAAAACTCAAAACAGTGTAAAAAACAATACTTTAGTTTTTGTAAGTTTAAAGAAGTGTTTTTCGGCTAAAATTTGTTTTGTTTATTTCAAAAAATCTCGGAAGGGTCAGTCTACACACACATAAAGTTTGGTGAGTTTAACTTTTATTTTGTGGAAGTTATTCAAATTCAAGTTATTCAAATTTAAAGATAGGACCCTTATTTTGGCCCACCCTGTATATATATACTATTTTCGACAGTCGATTGCAGTTTACGATGAGGTAACTAGCAAACAAATCCGGCATCGCAAACCGCAGGTATGGATGGATAATCAACCAATGATGGTATGATATTATAAGCAGTAATATATATATATATATATATATATATACATATATATATATATATATATATATATATATATATATATATATATATATTGCACTTGCAAACTTAATGTATAACTCTATATTATTAATTCATATATTATAATATATATATATATATATATATATATATATATATATATATATATATATATATATATCATATATACGTATATATATGTTCGTGTATATATATATATATATATATATATATATATATATATATATATATATATATATATATATACATTATAGATGCCACCCTCCTACATTGTTTGTCATCAGGTGCGTTTCAAAGTGTGTCGATAAATTTAACAATGGGTCGATTGTATTGGTTAATAATATCACACGGTACTGTGAAAGAGATTTTACTGCACTTAATGACGACCGATGGAGGTCAAAAGCGCACGTATAGTTAGGTATGCATCTATATCTGTGCTTGTTCTATATGTATGTATGTCTGTTAGTCTCCCTGTCTCCATCCATCTCTCTCTCTCTCTATATCTGTCTCTCTCTCTCTCTCTCTCTCTCTCTCTCTCTCTATATATATATATATATATATATATATATATATATATATATATATATATATATATATATATAAAGAGATAAATAGAGAGATACAGAAAGAGGTAGTGAGATAGAGAAAGAAATATACTGGTCATCGTTTGAAGTGAACTGGCCCGCGATTTCGAAAATCGGATTTGATACTGTAGCAATAATTATATCTCCTGAAACAACAAACCAGTTGGCTGGTCAAATATGTATGTACAGGGTGTTAAAATTATTTTAGCATATAGGCCAACATGGAATCTAAAATATAGAATTAGTTAATGATTCTCTTCTTTTAGCTTCCACTGGAGATAAACACAACAGCGATTTCTAATGTAAATAATTCTAACCATTTTTATAGATATAAATCAATGCAATAGTATTTATTTAAACAATCACATATATCATTCAACTGTTGTTTCAATTTGTATTAAGTGAGAAATATCAGATTAACCTTTTAAAAACACATTTCCATTGCTTATTTTGCTTATTTTGCTTATTTTGCTTATTTTGGGCGGGTTAGATAACACACTAAATAAGAGATTAGTTTATTTTATTACACGGCGACTATTTTTCGTTTATTACATCGAGTGGAAATATATCAGCCATTTTTTTTTAATAATAAATAATTCTAACTAGGTTCTCAAACGAGAATGTATGTATGGCGTCCTTTCTTATTTTCATATGTATGCATTAATGCGCGATTTTTATTTTACAAACTAACAGATATCATTCACCTTGACTTTTCATTGAAATTGAGTAAAAGATAAAATAAAATGTTCTTAAAGAAGTTTTTCATTGATCATTATGCTGTTGGACCGGAGTAGATGGGAAAATATACTGTTCTTTCGATCCTTACGGACACATTTAATATAATCGTCTACTATTCATGAATATGAATTGTCTCCATTATCTTCTGTGTATTAAGGGAGTAAAGTAAGGTTTTCAGTCCAACTTTTTGTAGACAATTCGTCGGCGTTTTTATTTCATTTAAATATAGTGATTACATTGTAATTATTAAAAGTATTAAAACGTTACCTAAATAAGACTTTTCACTAATAATATAAACCAAATCATTTGAGCATAACATGTAATAATGTAAGTGTATCGGATGAAGATTTCCTAAGCAGGCATTCTCCCGTGTCTAAAACAATTATCTAAAAACTACTACTTCTATATATAGTCATGCTCTCTCTGCTGGCCAGAGTATACCACTATTATCTTAAAGTCAAACCGCCTATAGAACTAACATATATCATATATATATATATATATATATATATATATATATATATATATATATATATATATATATATATATATATATATATATTTTAATTAAATACTATAAAATACTATATTTATTGTTACAAATATGACAAGTCTAAACAAATAGTGTGTCTACAACT
>OY744526.1:100267051-100342051 GCA_963556195.1 Sepiola atlantica
TGAAACACTTGAGTATATAAGTCTATTTGAAACTAATATTTACTTATAAATAATTGTGCAAAGCTCTCGCTAGATGAGCACTGTCAGTAAGTTTACTACAAGTAACCATTTATAGCGTAATGCAATATTCTAGGGCAAGCTTATTGAGTTATGTTTGACTACTTGCTAACATGCCCGCTGAAATGCATTTAAACGTTCCATTACTATCCCATTTCCACGGTTTGCCGTAACGATTAACGCTCCGACTACTTAGTCAATGATGGCTTTGGTATTTGGGTTCAATTGGACCAACACAGATTGTGTACTCACATATTTATAATTGCAGCTTTGGCATGAAACACATGTGTATATGAGTGTATTTGAAAATAGTATATTTTTTAAATAACTGTATATATATATATATATATATATTTATATGTATATACACACATATACATATATATATGTATATATATATGTATATATATACAGTTATTTAAAAAATATATCATTTTCAAATACACTCATATACACATGTGTTTCATGCCAAAGCTGCAATTATCAGTATATATATATATATATATATATATATATTTATTTATATATACACACACACACACACGCACCCACACACACACACACACACACATATATATATATATATATATATATATATATATACAGGGTGTTTCAAAAGTCTTGGGAACATTACAAATGCGTTATACAACGTTATGTTCCCAAGACTTTTGAAACACCCTGTATATATTGGAGTCGGGTAAAAACCTCTGCTTTAAAAAATCAGTTTGCAAAGGCAGTTACGTAACATAAATATATACAGGCGTCTTTTTTGTATTTCCTCTCCAGGTACAGATTAAATAGTATGACTACACGCATCGTCTAGCGGTTTCGATTCGTTTATATATAAAAGAAAGAGCAGACACGAAAAACGGGCGTTAAAAGAAACCGTCAACGGAAAAAACAGTGGGATAGAAGCTGGCAGAGAGCGTAGGAATAGCTTTTCAGTGTTTCTCTTCGTCAATATAGCAAAGGAAGACGGTTAAAATAACCAATAATGAATGGAGCGTGAGAGAATATGACAGAGAGATTGGCAGTAGTCGACACCTTCGATGTCGCCGGCCTACTCTTTCTATATAGAATGAGACCTGAGAAAACAGTGATTTTATTTATTTTGACACTTAATAAAGACAGGAAGAGAATAATTACAAAAGGAGATTTATAGAAACGCATACAGATGTAATTATTGTCATAATTATCATAATTATATATATCATAAATATCATATTCAAAATCATCATGACGGTTTATATTATTATTATTATTATTATGAGTATTTTATTGTATTGAATAGTATAACTATTAGTAATTTTGATATTAAATTAATCAGTATATCTTCAATTTGATTAATTAACTCATTTCCTCTATTTTTTGTGATTGTGATAGAAAAAGTCTTGTAAGGTTTTCTAAATTTGTTATTAAGATTTATTCATTTATTCATCTATTTCTTTGTATTTATTTAAATTCAATAATATATCACGTGTTATCATTTAATAATCCCGTTCATCCATGTGTATATATCTGCGTATGGATACTAATTCATTTTCTTTTGTTTAATTTGATTTTCGATAATTGTGTGTTCATATTTTTTATCAAAACATTATATACGAGTTTTACTACAAGAAGGTGATAATTTAAGCATTTCCAAATGAACATTAGTAGTGATAACTTTTATTATCATTTGTATATATATATATTATTTAAATACATTCACACAATTTGGTATCGTTTATTTTAAATGTAACATTTAATTATATTATATTAGATCCCCTTTAATTGATGTGTATATTTCTAATATATACTTTTTCTTAATTGTATATATTATTCCTATGTACTTTTACTCCATAGAGGGCATATTTCGGCAGCCAGTCGGGGTTTAATGTAAGAAACATCCCACGTCGTAAGAAAGTGCACCATGGATTGGTACGGGAATAACAATTGCCTCGGCCTAGAAGGATTTCTTCTTGATTGATCGAGGACAGAAAATATAAATTGAGGTATCAGAACATATACTACACCTTGCTCCTAGCCGAAAGGCAATTCAACACGTACATTAGTATTCATGGATAGTAGTGCAATTGCCCATCGTATTTCTATTACTATTATCGTTTATATTATTATGACTATTATTACTACTTATATACATTTTTTATGTTATTATTAATTACTTAGATTCGTCGGCTCGCTACCGTTTCACAAATTTCGCCTCTTGAATGCTCGAAAATAATTGATTAAATATTAAACATTTCATTCTCATATTTGTTGTAAATACAAAACAATAACGTAGTAGAATATGTGAGGGTATTGCTGAGATTGATAAAACCTGCTATGCTACTTAGTTATCTTCTAAATATGACCGCAGAGAAAGGAAAATAATGAATAAATCAATTTGATTGGATAAAGGTTCGTGTGTTTTGGAAGCAAGTATTTACGATTTAGAAATCAAACGTAAATTGTTAATAAGTATGGTAGTCTCCACAAAAAAAAAACATTGACACACCCTTTCTAAATATTTGTCCAGAAACTAAAACAATTTGTATATTCAAATCAAGACAGCCATTGAATATATGAATCATAACAAAAATAGTTTATTAATCAACTGGCATTTTATAAAAAAAATATCCAGATTTGTAAACTTGTAAACTTTACGACTTAGGTCGCATATACATAAACAGTACTTAACAACATAGGCTGTTTCTACTGTTTAAACTTGCATTAACTTTAACTGTTTTGACTTTAAACTAAGTGTAAAACATAACCCGGCTTTCACATATATTAATTACTAGTAAATATATGCTTCCCTCGGTTGCGTATATTTGCTAGGCTGTGAACATGGTTTCATGATGAACGAACTACATACACTGCCGCCCAAAAGGTGACAAATTAAAATATAGTACACAACTCCGAAAAGTAGGGGGTAAAGCCTTAGCGGATTTCCCCCTCTTATGCCTCATCGGTATATCTTTCTAGCTTTATAAGGCGTAGCATTTTCTTTTAAATTATCTCCATTGATAATGATTATTTTGAGAAAGGTTTTTAGAATGTATTCTTTTATTTTCATTGAATTACTATTAATATCGATGAAACTATTGCAGATATATAAGAAAAATAACACAATAAAATCTTAAATAAATAGCAGTAAACACTCATTTATTATAACCTTAAAAAACAATTATGCAAATTGGACAGATCTATGCATCTAAAGATGCATTTCATCAAATACTATATATACCGCATTTCAAAGTAGTCTGTTGTAATTGATTTAAATAAAAGTAGCCGGTGTGGATGATAATATAGAAAGGATAAATGAATAACCTTTCGCATTTATTCATTTAATAAGAAATGTGATGTATATTTATAATTGTAGATAGATTACTATTTCATGGGAATATGTGTATTATATTATTTTAATTTGTTTTCTCAAACGTTGTAAATACGTCAATAGTATGATGGGTATTAATTAGAATTATATAAGTATTAAAAATGGTAATTTTAGTAATCTGGACTTTTGCTATCAATTGTTGAACATTAATGATTTGAAGTTGTCTTGATTAATAATACTTACTTAAACCCATGTTAAACAAGTGGATATATTATCGAACAATTAACACTACATGTGAAACATTACACGTTAAAAGTACATAGGTATTCATTAATATGTTTAATGTAGATGTAAAGTAATGTTTACATTTATCTAATGACGCTATTTAATTTCCAACCGAATATATACAATTGGGTTGTTGCTGTTTTACAATTGTTAACTGAGCATAGTCGTGACTTTCGTCATTAAATAATGCCACTGAACCATGGTTATCTGTTGACCTCACAATGGTTAATGCCAATCAGATGAAATAAAACGCTTCGAAATTAACGGTTACTGAACACATTTACATATACAACACCGGTACTTTTTTCTGTAAACTCAGTTCATCTTTGATCTAATAATTGTTCAGTATTAAATTAAAATGGATACTGATTTTTTCATGCCGTTTTCATGGTAGAATATGTGAGTGATTTAAAGACAAAACTATACAATAAATGATTCAGACTCAACCTCAAAAGAAATGCAATATATCCGTTGATAGGAAAATCCTAAATAAACCAAATACTTGTTGTTTTTCTGACTATTTAAAACAGTTATGCTGATACAATTACATGTCTGCATGAAATAAACCGTGTTCTCTGGCCTGCCACTAAAATATTATTCATTTTTGAACGTATATTAATTTAATTTTTTGTTCTCACCACGTTCACTACATTTTAAAAAATGTATTGTGCCTTTTTTTAGAAGCTGAATTTTCTTAACAAAAATCGCCATTGTGACTAACTCTGCACTCGTGGCTACGCAAGTAAATATGAGTATCTCCAACTGCATACATATAATAACACACAATATGTTCTACAAAACAAATAGGTTAATATTGTAACTTTAAAAATGTATGATCGGCATTGCTTAAACGTGTATGCATCTATTTTAATAATCATTTTTTTTACAATTTTCACAATCGAAATAATAAATACTTTTTTGTCGTTAAAGTCCATGTATAAGATGCTGAAGAGTGGCAAAACTGAATCGTAGACGAGTCCATTGTGGGTTAGATGTCGGGAAAGAAAGAAAGAAAGAAAACGACTTGATAACTGTTGAAAAACAGAAGGTTCTGCAGTGCAAGCGAGAGTTGAAAAGCGGCGGTTTCAAAAAGGAAAAGAGCAAAAGCGCTTGGTGATCAGAGTATCGAAGTACCAGACCAATGGGAGTTTACTGATGCGTATGACACCGATGATGCTTTATTGGCTATGGAACCAAGGCTTGTCTAACTGTTAGGCTTTCGTGTCCGCTTACTTAAAATGCGACTGATAAGCAAGTTGGTTACTAAAGGAATCCCCTGCCTTGTATTTCATCAAACAGACAAGTGGAAGGGCTTGTAGAACAATTGCTTCAGTTCACGCTCGGATAGACAATGCAGAGCAAATTGCTTTCCAATCGGATGTATATATGAACGAGTGTCTAGCGAAAATTAAGTATTTGACCTCAGCAAGAAAAAGACTTTCATGAGAAAAAGTATGTCAATGATTTTTTTAATATATGTGTGTGCGTAACCAGCGTAAACCACCCGGTAATGAGAAAAACAGAAAACCAAAGTTGTTCTATAGACGTTTTGTTCTTTGTCATTATTGTTGGATCTTACCGGGTACCCCGAAAGGACGGGTAAGACAACACATGAAACGTATTAATTTATTTAAACGCAGCAGCATAGCTATTTATTTAAAATACGCTTCTGATTTATTTGTTAAAATATTGAATGAAGTCTAGATTCAGTATAAATTGTATCATGTTATTTTAGTTTAGTTTAGTTTAGTTTTATATAATTCTTTTAAAAGATGTCTTATAGTAAAGCAAAATCAATCATTCGGTTCGTTCGATCATAGTGGTCTTTTGTTCACGAAAGTTACTGTATAGCTATGCGTCTAAACATAATGACACTAATGATATAATGTATCTAATTTGCAGGATATTGCTTCTTCAGACTATATTTCTCATCTTGAGTGTTATCATCACAAAGTCTTCGGCCGCTGTAACCTCCGACATTCTTCAGATGTATCTCATCGAACTTGGGAATATTTCTGTCGAACTCGGGAATCTGGACGGAATTTCGAACGTGACATTTTTTATTTAATCCACGGGGGTAGTATGCTCTTGTTTCGTCCATCATGATAACTATTTAGTAATTCGAAATTATTCGTATCGCCCTCACCGAGGATTAAACCTTGAACCTTCAGATGACTATCATTTGTAACTGCAAGTTGCTAGTTCGACAGAAATATTCCTCAGTTGGAAGAGATACACCTGAAAAAAAGCAGGAGGTTACATAAATGTTGTCCCAATAACGAAAATTATGCAAATTATCAATCCTCATCTAAAAAAAATTAGAAATATAATTCATCTTATGTCTTATTTTCTATAAGTTGGGTTTATATTTAGAGTCGCTTCGCTGATAATTTACCTTTCACCACTTAAAACGCATCTTAAATCCCCGTTGAATACTTAGTTTTCTAGTTTTTTTTAGGTATTTTTACAATGAAATGTTAATTAATTTTAATGTAAAATGAATTTTATTATGTTAAATATGTCAAAATACAGACATATAATTTACATAGATATAAGATTAGATTGGATATTCTAACTTAATACTACATTTTAAAAATTGGAATCCTGAAAAGATTTAGAGAATAGAGTGTAAGTAACGATTACGACTAAAATTTATTTTTTAAAACATACTTTTATTGTTAACGGTAGAACACATTATCTATCATCACACTAACGTGAACAGAGCGACATGGACAATATGAATTAAAATATATATTAAAGCTTGCTAAAATTACCCGCCCTACGGGCAGCAATCAATCAAGCCTTATCTAAAGGAAACTAAGACACACTGTTCCCTTAAATGTTTGGTAATTTGAAGAGATACAACAAAAAAGTAATTTTCATTGTGTTATTCGATATATTCTGAGTTACTGATTTGATTGTGCATAACTATGAAAATGAAATCCCCATCAGTGAATAAATAAACAAAAAATCGGGGAGAGTGTACAGAATAACAAACAGGAAAAAAGGGTAAAATATAAAATAATCAACAAATAAAGGTTGACAAAGTCAATAACTTTATTTTCCTACCTATATGTCTATTGCTCTGTGTTTTAAAGTATTTTTAAGCGTGTTTATTGCATTATAAAAAAATCTTCCAAATCCGACTTCACTACAGTTCAATTCTCAAGATAGCGGAAGCGGATATATTTGAAGTTAGTTTTTGTCGTTTAAGGTAAAAAACAAACAAATAGTAAACACACACCTGCCTCGAAAGCCTTAACATTTACGTTTCTACCTAATTGACAGGAGAAATATACAATATAAATCATCAGACTTCGTAGACGGTCGGTGAACGACTGTCAGCAATTTCTGTTTTTCAGTTAAACGTTATATTTTGTCGAATTGTTAATTAAATTAAAAATAAAACTACTTAAACACAGATAATTAGGCAGGTAGGTAGAAATAGTAACGTGTATTGCCTTTGATAACCGTTATTAGTTCGATGTTTGTTTTTTAAGCACCTTTCTTTTTTATTGGTTATTCTAAACAATCGCCGAAAAGGGCAACGTCAATCAGTCAAATAAAATAATTATATATTTCTGAGTAATTTAAATGTGTTTGTTCTTTTATTATGTTATACAGACAACAAAAACAAAAGTCTTAACGAAGATTTTGTATAAAATATGGTTATATTCTGTTTGTAATTCATCAAAGACGAGAGAAGGAGAGCTTTATTATTCAATCTTTTTTTCTTTACAGGGCAAATGTAAAAGTGATCATCATCATCATCATCAGCAGCAGCAGCAGCAGCATCAGCAGCATCAGCAGCATCAGCAGCATCAGCATCATTGTTGTCGTCGTTGTCGTTTTCAACTACTAAAAAAACAATTGTATTTTACACAATAAAGTATATATTTAATTATTAAAACTAAATCTGTTTGGTTTGTTAAGTCTAAAATGGGTTGATATAAATATAGTTTGGATGAATAGCAAAAAAATCGCATTTATTTATTTAAAAAACAAAGAAAAACGTAATAAAGTGTTTTAAAAAATATGAATCTATTCGTTATTTTAGCAATTTTAAAATATGGGAGGATGTTGATGTATTTTCCTTGTTTTTTATTATGGCAAATGGAATAGTAGAAAGATAATCATATTTATAATAAGCGTCGTCGTCGTTGTCATCGTTGTCGACGTCGTCATCGTCATGATCGACAACAACAACAAATTTAGTTTTGAATAAAAAGTATATGTTTAAATATTAAAAGAAAAAACACTGTGTTGGTTACTGCGTTAAATACGTTGTTTACTTAAGTAAATTATTCCAAAGTAATCTAACATTTCAGTCAGTGTAAACATACGCATGCGTAAACGTGACCGGGAGTTATCATTCGAAAAAAACTAATCATTCTGAATTACGTTTTTAATTAACACTTATAATTATGATTACTACTACTACTACTACTACTACTACTACTACTACTACTACTACTAATAATAATAATAATAATAATAATAATAATAATAATAATAATAATAATAATGATAATGATAATAATAGTAATATAATAATAATAATAATAATAATAATAATAATAATAATAATAATAATAATAATAATAATAATAATGTAAACAAAACTATTGCATATACAGGGATTTTCAAAAGTCTTGGGAACATAACGATTTTTAATAACTCAAAAACTATTAGGAGTTGAAAAATGAAATTGGTACCGTTGGAAAGGTTAAAGTTTCAAGTTTCGTGGGGAATCTTCAAAGTTGCTCAATATGAGCACCATTCGTCACACGGCAGACATCTAGTCGATAGTCCATTTCCTGCCAAACGCGTTCCAGCATCTTGACGTCAATGGTTCCCACAACTGCCGTTACTCGAGCCTTTAGTTCGTCAATATCTCTTGGAAGGGGCGGCACATAGACTTGTTGCTTGACAAAGCCCCAAAGGAAAAAGTCACACGGGGTAAGATCTGGAGACCTAGGAGGCCAGGGCATGAGAACGTCATCACCTCGCCCAGATCTCCCAATCCATCTACCAGGCAACCTTGTGTTAAGAAACTGCCTTACTCTAAGACTCCAGTGTGGTGGTGCACCATCTTGTTGAAAAATGAAGTCATAAGATTCTGATTGTTCCAACTGAGCCATTAACCAGTCTTCCAGCATGTTGAGATAGAATTCACCAGTGATAGTTGCCTCTTCAAAGAAGAACGGTCCATAGACACCTTTCTTGGAAATTGCACAAAACACGTTCACTTTTGGTGAATCTCGCTCGTGCTCAATAAGTTCATGAGGATTCTCAGTACCCCATATGCGAGTGTTATGTTTGTTAACTTTGCCATTCAGATGGAAGGTCGCCTCATCGCTAAAAACAAGCCGGTCATCAAAGCCGTTATCTTCCAACTTCTCTTGCATTGCAATGCAAAAGTCACGGCGAAGTGGCTTATCAGTGTCCTTCAACTTTTGGACCAATTTGAGCTTGTAAGGTACCATTTGCAGTCGTTTCCTTAAGACACGCCAGACAGTTGCTGGAGCAAGCTGAAGTTCCCTGCTGGCTCTTCTCACTGATTTACGCGGGTTCCGCTGAAAGGCTGTCCGAACTTGCTCAACTGCATCTTCTAGAGTTGAAGGGCGACCTGTTCGCTTACTTGGGCACAAACACCCATCTTTCACAAATTCATCATGTCATCTGACAATGGATTTCGTTTCAGGGGCTTCTTTTTTAAATTTCCTGCGAAATGCACGCTGAACACATGTCCACGATTAAGTCTTTGCAAATTGGAGGACGCAAAATGCCTTGTCTTGTTTAGAGAACGCCATTACTGCACACCTGGAAAGATAACACGAAAATCATTAGTATGACCAAAAACTTGATTAAGCAAGCTTTAAAATGGCACCACTTTCATTTTTCTACCTGGAATAGTTCATGAGATATACGCATTTGTAATGTTCCCAAGACTTTTGAAACACCCTGTATATATAAGGATATTGGAGAACAAAAATAGAAGAACATTGTGCAGAATATTGATGTATTAGAAAGGGTTTATAAAAGTATCATGCAAATGAAGCATCTAGATGAGTTTGCTTTGTGCAGTGTTTCGTTAGGTATATATATATATATATATATATATATATATATATATATATATATATATATATATATATATATGTATATATATATATATATATATATATATATATATATATATATATAATGCATTTTTAAATATTTAAATGTGTAATTGAATTAAATAAGCGTAACGTGTTTTGATATAAATAGAGTTTGGATAAACGAAAGAAAAACTTCCAAAATCATTTACTTAGATAGGTGCAAGAAATATTTACATCTATAAATCAGTTAGAACATCAGAAAAATAGTGAGTGTCGGGAAGAAGCCGGCAGAGTAAAAATCAAAGAAACAAATGACAATAGAAATGAGTGAAAAATGATAAGTAAAACGATGTAGGTTAGTGTTAGACATTATATGACAATATGATGTTTAGAATCATATGACTATGTTTTTGTATATATACTTTTCATTCATAACGTCTTGTATAGAGTCCTGCTTACAAGAGTACATATGTGAAAACCTCATTTGTAAAAATACTTTCAAAATAAACAAAATGTATACAATTTAAATCACAGAGCAAAATTATCACACTATTTATATTCATTATCATAATGATTCTCATTATCATTCTTTAATATAAAATCAAGCCACATTAAGCAACCACTTGCGCACAATGACTTCAAAAAGAATGTTCTCGACAGACGAACGAATGTTTGAAGAAAATATGTAAATGTCATAGACATTACGCCTATTTATTCTACCATAACAAAATAAGATGAAACCAGCTTTACAAAATATAATTAATAGATACATCTGAGCAGTCTAGAGTAGGAAGCACCTGTCATTTAATATTTATTACAAACACACGTGAGTGATTAATTACAAGTTGCTGCTATACATACTACACCTGATGTTTTATATCAATTCTATGAAGTTTATTGTATAGTTGAGATCTATAGAAACCATATGAAACACCAATTTGCCTTAGAGAGAACCCTTCGATGTTATCAAATATGACACTAAACAGTTGTAAGATTTCGAGAGCGATTAGTTAATAATTCCTCAACTGAGGCTGCATAAATGTCTGTAAGTCATGGAAGGAGCTCGTTATAAAACACAACATAACATCATCATCGGTATTGATCTTTGAGTTCTCAATTTTGTAAACCACCATTCACGTGTCCTCTGACCCAGATATTCAATAACTATACGATTTGTTTACATTTCAAAGCGCCGTAACTGAAGATTTACTTTTGAAAATCTAATAAACAATGATGTTCCTCAAATGTGCATTTGACACTATCCTGACGTAAGCGGATTATACATTGAAATTCTGATAAAAATGTGTCATGTAAAATGATATTTCATCAAGTTTAATATTTAAAAATGCGTATATATTAATATTTATAATTTCCATTAAACACTTTCAGTAGAGACCAAATGCACATGAACAAAAATGCTGGCAAAACGATTGGTTTTTCTGATAATATTTTATGAAATAGCCTCTTTACATGCCGTATAATAATATTGTATACATAGATCTGTTTCATTTAAGAACATTTATTTTAAACCATCGATGTTTAACGTAATAAAACACGGCATAACTTAGTAAAATTAAACTGCAATTCCTACAAATCAAATAACAAATAAAGCGAATAAATGTTAAAAAGCTTAACACTTGAATATGATAATTAAATTATATAATACTGGAAATATTAAAGCTAAATTAAAATAAAATCACCCTTGAGTGTATCGAACGTTGTATATGTAACATTCTTAAATGCTTACCGTTAATTCAGTTGTAATGGAGGTATAATGCATAATTATAGACACTATCTACGTGAACCCTGGTACTTTCATAAACAATACACATGTAAATGAAAAGCACTAAATGTTTACTCATATTTTATTACATGCAACTCTGCTATTTCGCATCGTTACTTATATATATATATATATATACATATATATATATATATATATATATATATATATATATATAAAACATTTATGAGGATATATAATTTTTTTATGTATAAATTTTCAGTATTTACTTCAACAACGTAAGTAGAGCTAGGTAGTAAGCTATGAAAATATATTTATGGCAATTAAGCTACGCAGTTTAGTTTGAAGATTTCCCCCGGGGATGAAACTCAGGAGCCTCTGTGTAGCTCAATTGCCATACATATATTTTCATAGCTCACTATATATATATATATATATATATATATATATATATATACATACATATATAAATATATATATATAGACTTTTGACGTTCTCAGCCCGAATTCAATCAGTAGGCGATATCTAAGCACTGATTTTTTTCTCTCTCTCTTTTTTTTTATTCTTTAATAGGTTTCGACAAAAACATGTCGATTTACCCTTTCTCACGTTTGCTCTCGCTTTCTCTTCTTCTTCGTTTCGTCTTCTTCAACTGACGTTCCCAACATTCTGGTTGATTGGTATCTCTTTCTTCTTCTTCTTCTTCTTCATCTTCTTTTTCTTTCTCTTTTTATAACATTCCTCGCATTCCTTTTTCTCCCCGTTTTGTTGTTCTCTGCACGTGACATTTTCTTCCAATCGCATTCTCTGTATGAATTTGAAAACTTTTCCGTTTTGAAATAAAGTTTATTAACTGATCGAAAATGGTCCTATCTACGACCGAAATATCTCGGTGGAACTTTACAACATGAGTTTTTGAGTTTATTTTTGTTAGTTGTTGAATTGCTTATTCTTTATTCCATTTTTATTTTTATATATATATATATATCATCATCATCATTAATACACCATGATATATCTAATGCGTATAGTTATCATAATTACAGGCGATTTATAGACGACCTTGTATGCATTAATGATAACGAAGAGTTTTAAAATACAAAACATTTGATATATCCTAAGGAGTTAAAATGAAACTGTGAACAAACGGGAACATAATAATAAGACTGATTAAAAAAGGTGGTGATCAAAATAAAATATTTAGACAATAACATAAGGCAATTACTCACCATCCTGACGCCTTTAAGTCATATCAAATCAATCAAAGTAGATTGATAGAGCTAATCCAGAACTATCTAAGAAATTATGTAGAAAATGTATAAGCTCATATATATATATATATATATATATATATATATATATATATATATATATATATATATATATATATATATATATAGAGAGAGAGAGAGAGAGAGAGAGAGAAGAAAAAAGAGTGATAAATATGCGACGATTGTCCAAATTTATTTCAAATTTCAATTGTTCAATGCAAGGTGTATTCAGTAATAAACTAGTGTTTACTATTGTTTCCTTAAGCCAAGGCTTTTCAAAAATCGAAATCTTATCATCAGAGGTAAAATACAGATGGATAAGTTGCCTTTCGAAAAAACCAAGGTTCAAATATCTCATATATTGAGCTAATCGTCTTCACAATAGGTTCCATCTACTAAAGATTTTTACTTTGGTTTATATTTGATCCTATATATATATATATATATATATATATATATATATATATATATATATATATATATATATATATATATATATATATATATATTATTATATTATTTTTCAAAAGTGTATATGAATATATATTTTTTAATTTTTAAATATTTTTATATAAAACTAAATATGATAAAATAATACAAATACATAAAACTATACATCACATAAAAAGTAGTGTAATGGATTCGTCCGAACAGTTTAAAATACAGCAACTGTTTGTAAATAACAGACATATTTTTTTTCGACACAGAAGAACAACGCAGGTCAGGAGGACATTTATTTATTACTAAATAAGTTAGCAAAACAGTAATCTAGAACACAACTTAAATCTAATATATGGAACGTGTTTGTTCTTGTTTTTTTAAATGAAGGTGAAGTCTGATCTACTCTGCTAGGATGCCATGAGATAAAATACTGTTTTGTTTTTAAATTCCCGAAACACTTCTTCATGGTAAACAACTGATAAGGCCTTAAATAATATTAAGACTATCCCAAATTATTGGAGGAAAACTAATCAAGTGACTGTAAACAGTAAATTGACTTAGAAGAAATGTGATTTTCAACCGAAGAACTTGGAACTAAAGTGTTGTTTTTGTTTAAGATTATTTTAATTTCCATATAATGTTAATGATTGTAACACTTCCCAAACTATATATATATATATATATATATATATATATATATATATATATATATATAAATTGAAGCATTGTTTCCTAAGTATACAATTTATTCCATAATGTCCTTTTGTAAATGGGGTGTTAGGTTAATATATTAAATGAATAAGTTGTTGTCCTTGGTAAGAAAGCATTGTTTATATGGAAATATTAATTATTAAAAATAATAATTAGCAATTAGAACGCCAGACAATGCATTTTAGTTTTATTAACTTTTTTTCAATTTAATTTTCGAAGATATACTTCATCCTCAGAATTACTGAATTTCAAATAAAGATATATAAAAATACCTTTCTTTTTTTTTCTTTTAGTCCTCATCTTGTGTTTTTGGTGTTATCAGTTCGATGTTAATGAACGAATGAGAGTCTTTTTTTGGACGGCACATGGCGGTGCAAATTGTAATAAGTTGTTGTTCTTAACATCGAACTGATAACACAAAAAAAACAAGATGAGGACTAAAAGAAAAAAAAAGAAAGGTATTTTTATATATCTTTATTTGAAATTCAGTAATTCTGAGGATGAAGTATATCTTCGAAAATTAAATTGAAACAAATTTAATAAAACTAAAATGCATTGTCTGGCGTTCTAATTGCTAATTATTATTTTTAATAATTAATATTTCCATATAAACAATGCTTTCTAACCAAGGACAACAACTTTTTACAATTTGCACCGCCATGTGCCGTCCCCAAAAAAAAGACTCTCATTCGTTCATTAACATCGAACTGATAACACCAAAAAAACAAGATGAGGACTAAAAGAAAAAAAAAAGGTATTTTTATATATCTTTATTTGAAATTCAGTAATTCTGAGGATGAAGTATATCTTCGAAAATTAAATTGTAAAAAAAATTAATAAAACTAAAATGCATTGTCTGGCGTTCTAATTGCTAATTATTATTTTTAATAATTAATATTTCCATATAAAATTAGGTTAATTCATCTCAATTTAAACTAAAAATGCATAATTAACAATATAATTAGGAGTACCCATAAGACACCCGTTATTTTATTTAGCGGTATAGAGCAAGTTGGTGGTCCAATCAATGCTTTTAATGATAATAATAATAATAATAATAATAATACCAATAATAATAATAATAGTAATAGTTATAGTAATGATAGTAATAGTAATAGTCATGGCAGTAATAATAATACTAGTAATAATAATAGTAATAGTAATGGTAATAATAATAGTAATAATAATAGTTATAGTAATAGAAATAATTATAATAACAATAGTAGTAATTATAATAATAGTAATAGTAATAGTACTAATAATAACAGTAATAATAATAATATTAGTAGTAATAATAATAATAATTATAATAATAATAATGATAACAATGATGATGATAATAATAATATTAATAATAATATTGATAATAATAATAATAATA
The DNA here is from genome assembly GCA_963556195.1 of Sepiola atlantica. NCBI lineage: Eukaryota > Metazoa > Mollusca > Cephalopoda > Sepiida > Sepiolidae > Sepiola > Sepiola atlantica. The sequence goes on from OY744526.1 coordinate 100,282,366, forward strand.
ATAATAATAATAATAATAATAATAACAATAATAATAATAATAATAATAATAATAATGGTGTCATTTATTTTATCCCAATGACACTTCTCTTACGTAATATGAAGGCAGGATATTGAATATGGGAAATAACTTCCTACACCCAACCACTTACTATTCATGGATGACCTTAAGGTCTTTGAAAAGAATGAAACCCAACTAGACACCCTAATGAATATGGTTAACGTATTTAGTGACGACATACGAATGGAATTTGGCATCAACAAATGTGTCATTATTGTCATAAAAAGGGGTAAACTTGTCCACTCAGATGGCCTTAAACTCCCCACAACAGATCTAATAAATGAATGTAGACAGTGGGAGGGGCTACAAATACTTAGGAATACTGGAGGCGGATAAGATAAAAACCAAGAAAATGAAAAACCAGGTCACAGTTGAGTACAACAGACGAGTAAGGATTGTCCTTGAATCACACCTCCACAGTCGAACTACCATCTATACAATCAATGCCAGAGCAGTAGCTATCATTCGATATACTGCCGGTATACTTGACTGGAATGTGAATGAACTAAAGTGTTTGGATATCAAACCACGGAAAATGCTCATAATTTATGTAGCTTTTGCAAAGAAAGGAGATACATACCGATTGTATTTACCTGGAAAGGAAGGTGGTCGAGGCCTACTTAGTCTTGATGATGTTGTGAATATAAAATAAGGTTGTCTCTATAGATATATTTCGGAAAGTAATGGGATACTTCTTTGTGAAGTGAAAAGAGAGGAAATCCTAAGAACTGGGGTGAAAAAAGAATCAATGGTTACAAGAAAGAGGGTTAAAATTATTTAGAAGGAAATTACACAGTGTATTCTTTAAGAACACTGGATTTACAGATACTGACAGCTGGAATGGGTTAGTCAGAGGTGATCTCAAAAAATCTACTGAGATCACCTTAATGGCAGCCCAGGAACAAGCCACTCGCACTAGGTCCATCGAACATTACATTGACAAAACTGCAGAATCACCGATATGCCGACTATGTAATGAAAGGGAAGACACCTTGGCGCATATGGTAGCTGAGTGCCCAATGCACAACATCAGTATAAAAATGGAGACACGACAGAGTCGCTCAGGTATTACACTGGAATATATGCAAACTTGACGAATTGGGCCACAATTTAAAGTGGTATGAGCATGAGCCAGAAGTGGTACAAGAAAATGACAACGTCAAACTTCTTTGGGGTATGCGCATACAAACTGACTTAGTATTTCTGAACAAAAGCAGGAGAACTTGCTTAATCATTGATATAACCTGCCCCTTCGATACCAGAGTGCAGGAGAAAGGACACGATAAAACACATAAATATCAAGATCTAAAATGGGAATTAGTTAGAATATGGAAATGTAAAGAAGTAAATGGGATCCCCGTTGTAATTGGAGTGCTTGAACCATAACGAACAGCCACCATAAATGACTTAAACAAATTGACGAGGAAATTTCTTTTCCAATTCTGCAAAAGGCTTGCCTATCAAGAACGGCGAAAGTGTTAAGGTACATCTTGAACATTTAAGGTCAAGGGAATTGACTTCATGTTAGAAAAAAACAAAAAAAACAACTAAAAACATCCAAAAGTTACGACTACTTTGATGAATAATAATAATAATAATAATAATAATAATAATAATAACCTAGCAATAGTAATAACAATACTAATTATAATAACTAATTTAATTAGGATCATCTTCTTGACCTCTACTTATTAAAATTGTACTACACACACATATAATCATAAGACGGTTAAGTCGAAGTACTAAATTAAGATTGCTAGTAGAAGAAAAGATAATGTTCTTATGATTACAAAATGGAATATTAAGTTCAAATGAGACATATTCAAATCAACTGATCAACATGTTTTAGAATAAGCTTTTAAACATTATAATATTGAAAATCAGTTTTTATTTATATATGTTAGAAATCAAAAGCAAAGTAAGTTGTAGCTTTTTTATAATTTTCTTTTTTTTTCTTCTTCTGTCAGGCAGGTTTCATAATTATCACAGTGAGATTTATAGGGGTAGGTTAGCTAAATAGTGTGAGGCAGTAGAAGAGAAGATGAGGGGTAGGCTAATCTTAATATAATGAAATAGACGCTTGATAGCAAAATGATAACGTGTTTGAATGAGTAATTGTGTGATGCATCACCATGAATTTACCTTTCTTATCCTATTTTTTCTTTCTTTTTATTGTCTCATTCTTGATTTTCTGGTGACAGTTTAAAAGTTTATTTTCACTATTGGCTCTTTTACAGTCTTGCTAAGATATAATAGCATCAACACACGAATTAATTAGCGTTGCCTGCACCAGTGTTTATTGCACTTTATAAATGTTCATATTCCAACATCAGGGGGCTACGTTCCAATCCTCCGGAGGTTTAAATATATTCACAGGAAACCACACCTTACATGTTGTTCCTATCCGAAACTGGTATGGGCTCGTCAGTTTCTCTTGATGACTTCATGGCCCCAGTATACTCAAATATGATCTCTAAACCAGTCATGTCATGAAATCTGTTCCTACATCAGTGATGATTTTGTTGTAGGTACACTTTCTACGAAGACACTAATTTGCCCGAGGTGTGTTTCTGTGTTTCCCTTACGTTTTCATCTTTTCCCTCTCCGACGGAGTTACTGCAATTGAGCAACATTTTGACAAAATGAAAAAAAAAATCGTTTCTACTCACCCTTTAGCTAGCATTCATATCTGCTGTGACTTAAATGGCACAATATTGAATGGCTAGTTAATTCATACAGGACTGATGAAGAAGGGCGGTTCGGTCACTATTTTTACCTTGCTTATGATCTAACAAAGATTGTTGATGAACGTTCCCGATGTTGACGGCCATTTGCAAGTCTTCTTGATCTTTTGTTAACAACTTGTCATGAACTATGGTCATTTTTTATCATATCTCAACTGGGGCTTCTGATCACTTAATAGTCTGAATCAAGATAAGAACAAAGTGCAACAACTTCTTTGAAGTCTCTTCCCATCGCACAGGGTATCGATACCTGATAGATGACTGGGACAGCCTCAGATCCTTCATATCAGAAACTTCCCTACATTCTATGTTTAGAAAACAATGTGTCCTGTATAACATCCGATTAAACTGATTGGCTAATCGCTGGTATTGAGAACTTTATACACTTCCATCAATTCCAACACAAACAAACTCCCAGCTGTGGTACACCACTGATTGGGCCGCTGCGATTTCTAACAGAAACCACTATTTCAAAAGCTTTATACAAAATAGATGGTCTGAGACCCGGACTGCAAAAGGAAACTGTTGCTTTATCTATTCAATAAATAGTGACCGAGCAGACGCTTGGGTCCCACTAGTTCTGTCGGATAACAGACAGGGTACTGAACAAAACCTTTTGTAATGAACATTGCATCAAATTCCACTCTTTGTAATCCGGGTCGCCTAACTTAAAATTGTTTCTCCGTGACTGTAAATACCCTGAGCAACATCTACATATCTGCCCGGGATCTTACCAAACTTATCCCAAACCTTGATGCCAGCGAAGCAACTAGTACTGGAAACATGCCAATCATCGTGATTAAAAATCAATGCAACCTGAACTAGCTCCTATTCTTACAAAGCTGTCCAATCGTTGCTTAAAAGAGAAAATAATCCTTAGACCTTGGGAAACCTTGTCAGCTTGTCCAATACATGAAAAGAATTGTGATTGGTCATCTGCATATCATTACAGACAAATCAGTTTCTTGTGCGTCATGAGTAAGTTGCTTGCATCTGGGATAAACCAAGTAGCTGTCAATCACCTTAGCAAAACAGCCTACTCATCGACAAGCAATATGGTTTTCGTCCTGCTAGATCAACAGCCGATGTGCTGCCTGTGATATTACACAGGATCCATAATATATATTGAATGGAACTTTGTTTTCAGAGCAATATCTCTTTACATAGCAAAAGCTTCTGACATGGTTTGGCAAAAAGCTTTACTCCACAAGCTTGCTAGCTATAGAATAATTGGAAATGTATTATCAACCATACACTCATTTCTCTCTGATAACTTTATAAAAATAGTCGTCCATGGACTGAACTCTGAAGAACCCAGTATCAACGCCGGCGTGTCTCCGGTTTCGATTATATATATATATATATATATATATATATATAGAGAGAGAGAGGGTTGGGCGCATAATGGAAACCGTATTCTGAGTGATGATGAACCGTATAGGCAACCATTTTTTTAACAATGTCTATTGTTTTTTATACTTGCTCTGGAGTCAAAAATAAATATTAATTGCACGTAAACATGTGATAGCAAATAATATATATAGTCATCCACATACAGACTGTTTCGCAGCTCATCAGTGCGGCTAGACCAGTTAGTGTCTCAAGCCGGGATCGAAACGCAACCGGCGAGCTGACAGTCGGCGATGCTACCCCTACGCCATCATGCGACACTGACTGAATGTAAGAGATATCTCAATGTAACGAAATGTAAACATTGCAAATGCCTGAGCTCGAATTAGTTTTACCTAATGAGCATTGCCTTAAAGCTTATGGCTGTTGACGATGCCCTTACAAAATAAGCTCTACCCGGAGGGAGCTTTTTATAGTCATCCACATACAGACTGTTTCGCTGTTTAACAGCTCATCAGTGCGGCTAGACCAGTTAGTGTCTCAAGCCGGGATCGAAACGCAACCGTCGACTGACAGTCGGCAAATGCATATACATATATACATATATATATATATATATACATATATATATATATATATATATATATATATATATATATATATATATATATATATATATGCATTTTAAATGTATTTCAATTCACACAAGAGCTTAACTAGTAGCAAAATGGTTTATATACAAACATGTCTCAAATTATAATCTAATAGTAATTGCAATCCAAACAATTTCCTCTGTCTATTTCGAAAAATATGTTTGCTGAAAATAATTAGTACCTTGACATATTTTATTATTAATGTGTATTGCTTGAAATCAATTACTTTTAATAGTATGCACGTTTTTCTAAAACAAATTTTGAATATTTACTAAATTATCATATATACAATGGGGTAGAGGTTTCAACAGCTCAGTGAATCGAGGGTAATTGTCCATTCATTATAATTCGCTCTCCGTGAATGGTTATAAATCATATCATTATAATATCATCTTCTCATACGCGTATAGATCTTAGTTTTAAAACCTGTATGATTTAATCCCAAACCGTGCAAATATATTCACATTAAAAACTATTTTATTTAGTTTGAATGACTCATAAACATAAGCAAGCATATGACTTGAATATGTTTCTTAGTCACAATTATAATTACTTTCTCGAAAAGAGGCGGGGATCCACGTATTAGATTTGTATAAATAGTTTTTCTTTTTTAATTGGTATTTCATTTTCTAGTCTATTTTAAACTTAGGTGTATAAACAATATGCAAAAAAATGCTCTTAACAAAATATACAGATGAGACAAAATAAGACTAAAATGAAGACTATCTAATATAGGCTTATTTATATATACATCCGTAAATACAATGTTTAAGTGTTCTTAATTTTAATCTATCACACTGCATATCTCGATAGACGGAAGTTAAACGCTCTGTGGTGACATCTTTAGAAGATTTATTCACAATTACTATTTAGTTGCTTACTTTCTTTCTATATTAACGAATGGAAGACAATAGTAATAATACGAGTTGAACACGTAGATAAGAATGTTAGATTTTGTCTTTTGATTTAAAAAAAAAACATATTGGCTTTCCAAACTTACTTGATTATGATTTAAGCAATCTCAATAGTAATCAGTTATGTTTTTCCATTATATGTATGGAATTCTCGCAATCACACCGAAAAAAATGGATATTTGTATTTTGCCTTGTCAGTAATATACGGATTTGTTCAATGCGTGTTATCCACATATTGTCATCAATGGATTACTATATCTGGCCAGATATATCCTTTATTGACAGAATATCTACGATAAACACAGTTATAAGGTATTCATTTGTTTACACTGAGATGAACGCAAGCTTTTGTTTATCTAAAACATACGAACTGAAATAAAATTGAAAATTGAAGTTATGTTTACTCATATTTTCGACTTAAAATAATTTCAATATGCTAATTCAAACTTATATTTCTTTTACCATAGATTCATGAAATATTAAACTTGGAATGAATGTTACCATCATTCTCAGCGCTTGGGCTCTAGAGATTTTATGTAAAAAAATTAAAAGTTATTCAAATACAACTTTAACATGTTTTAACAATCAATTATATTAAATGTTCGTACACATGAATACATTGTAGTATGTTATTAAAATTCTACACAAAAATGTACGCATATTTAATTAAATTTAAATTTGGTAATAATCATAGGTAACACTATGTTACGATTATAACATTTACTAGTTCTTCATGGTGGGTTTAGCGTCCATTACTGGCATTCTGTTGAATATACGCTTCTTTTTTATAAAACACGCTTTCTCATTCAGAATTCGATGGTTTATCTTTAATGTAATGGTTTCTGTAACGTTTTATCATTACACAATTACTTGAAAACTATATTAAATGATACATAATTGCATTGTAATTCTCATAAAATGTTTTATGAAACTACTTTTACAAAACGGTAATTTCTGTTAATAGATAGCCATTTGATAATAATTTAAAAGTAAAACAGTTCTTTATATACTGCAGGTGACATTACGGTAGATTTAATATCGCAATTACATAGAGTTATCAACTTTCGTTTCATTTTTCTCGATAGCTTTTGAGATCTCAATAAATATTCGATTTAAATTGAATAGATAATGAATGAGTAATTTACTTAGTAATACACCTATTCCACACATAGATAAGTAAAAACGAAAATTTCACATATACATTTATTAATTTATAGATTCTTAATCATGAAACAACATATGGGTACAATCAAATTGTCTCCTAGATTCGGAAAACGTCTAACGATCTCAGTAGTTGTCTCATGTACATTTAATTGCAAGAAATAGCTTCTAAATTATAACCTAGTTCCGTGACTGCTTTTTTTAAAAATAAATATTGTGTTTTAATAGTTTTAATTGGACGTAATTTATAACAAATTAGAAAAAAGTCAACGACCTCTTTCTTACCTCTTTGTATTTTTCTCACCACCCTCTTTATGCTGATTCAACGACTCTTTAATATTTGTCACCGTCGCTGTCATAGAGAAAAGTTGACTTTCTTTTTCAGAGTTGTATGCCATTTTACATAAGTATGTGTGTACACATTAATCAACCACATTTGATATAGAACGTAATATAAAAAAGCATATTTTTATATATGATGTAAATAAATAGATTATAATAATAATGAAGGTTATAATAATAATAATAATAATAATAATAATAATAATAATAAAAATAATAATAATGTAAATAATAATAATAATAATAATAATAATAATAATAATAATAATAATAATAATAATAATAACAATATTAATAACAATAATAATAATCATTGATATAACCTAACCCTTCGATATCAGAGTGCAGGAGAAAAAACACGAAAGATAAATAAATATCAAGATTTAAAATGGGGATTAGTTAGAATATGGAAATTTAAAGAAGTAAAGGTGATCTCCGTTGTAATTGAAACGCTTGGAACTATATCGAAAAGCCATCATAAATGGCTTAAACAAATTGACGAGAAAATTTATTTTCCAATCCTGCAAAAGGCTTGCCTATTAGGAACATCAGCCATGAAGGGAAAATATAGACGCATTCTATGTTATACACAGATCAACAGATTGTGAAAGAAGTTAAAAGCAAGAAAAAGTGCATACTTATAGCATGGATTGACTACAGTGAAGCGTCCGCCAGAATCTCTCAAGGACTGATAAATAAATGTTGAAAAGTTAAAAGATACCCGACATGATAATTAATCTCATCAAGCAAGCAATAGGAACATGGAAATTAGTACTGCCAGTTGGAGGGCAACACTTGACGGATATCAAAATACGGAGAAGCATTTTCCAAAGAGACTCCATTTCAGCACTACTGTTTTTTTATAGCCATGATGCCACTTAACTACATACTCAGTAAATGTGATGCCGGATACAAGTTCACAGGCAGAGAACAAAGAAAAACAATCGTATGTATATGGACGAGCTGAAGCTATTTGCAAAAAGCAAAAAGGAACTGAAAAAGCTGATAAATCCGACCAGAATCTTCAGCCAGGACATTCAAATGGAATTCGGAATAGAAAAATGTGCATTGCTAGAGATTAAAAAAGGAAAAGCTGGAGACGACTGAGGGCATGGAACTACTCAACCAAGAGCTGATGAGGGAGTTAGGCGAACAAGACAACTATACATATTTAGGAGTTTTGGAAGCAGACACAATCAAATCAACAACAATTAAAGAAACGATACGAAAAGAATATCTGAGAACAAAAAGAAAGCGCTCAGAAACAAAAGTATATAGCAGAGACCTAATCAAAGAATAAATACCTGGGCAGTCCCACTAATGAGATACTCCGGACCATTCATAATCTGCACTAAAGAAGAACTCAGGCACCTTGACCAGAGGTCTAGAAAGTGATTGACCATGTACAACGGACTACGTCCAAAATACATTACATACATACTCTAGGTGAAGGGACACGAAGGGGGAAGAGGACTGGTAAGTATAGAAGACTGTGTTGACGACACTAAAAAGAGCTGGAGAAATACATAAACCAGAACACAGAAAGACTGATCACTGCATACAGATTACATTTTCTGGCAAGTGAAGATTACAAGTATATTTTTTATTAATGTGTAATTCACTGATATAAGTGATTAGTGTTGTGTATTTTTTCATGTAGAGAAATAGAAAGCGAATTAAATAACTAGAAAGTTTATGAAACACTCAATCGTAATGAAACACCAATATTTCTTACAACAGTTATGCTCACGCACTTAAAACCACACACATAGACAAACACATACACACACACATATATATATATATATATATATATATATATATATATATATATGTAAAGAGAGAGAGATAGAGAGAGAGATAGAGAGATGGGGAGAGGAGAAATATATATATGAAGAGAGAGAGTATGAGAAAGAGAGAGATAAAGCCTATTGGGATTAAATTAAATACAAACTTTTGATCTGTAGTAGCAGTTTTGAAATAAATACTAACAATATACAAGCAATGCGTATATATATACATATATATGTATATATATATATATACACATATATGTATATATGTATATATATGTAACAGAAATATGAATGTACATTTATATATATATACATATATATATATATATATATATATATATATATATATATATATATATATATATATATATGTACATATGTGTGTATATATATATTTGTGTGCGCATACCGTTTATCGGGATTAATACAACGCTTTGATCTGTAGTAGACGTGTAAAATAAATACTAACACTATATACCCTGCGAAACGCATCTGTTTCTCCCTATCTCTATTCCTCTCTCTCTCTCTCTCTCTCTCTCTGTATATATATATATATATATATATATATATATATATATATATATATATATATATATATATATATATTAAAAACAGTAATATTTATATACATATATATACATATATATATATATATATGTCTATATAAATTGATCAAAATCTATATACATATATATATATATATATATGTGTGTGTGTGTGTGTGCAAATGGAATTACATGAACTGAATAGACCTCAAATACGACAAATTAACTTATATAATCGCATTTAAAACTGTGTTATATTATGAAACTTCCAGTAATTCTGAATAATTGTTTTGATAATAAAGATACATATTTATATGAAGCTCAGCATAAAGTTTACTCTTTTGCATTGTTTGTTTGTTTATTTGACATCTGCTACATCTCTACGGGCACACACACACACACATATACACACACAAACACACACACACACACACACATATATATATATATATATATATATATATATATATATATATATATGTGTGTGTGTGTGTGTGTGTGTGTGTGTGTGTGCTAGTGTATGTGTGCAACTGAATTGAATATATTATCTCACACATATTTATATATTTAAATCTACATGTTTCTAAAAGCATGGCTTTGAGAGTACATACACACACACCCACAGACGCCCACCGCCCACTATGACTAAGCAATCCGTACGGGTACGCATATAGAAAACATAGCTGTTTAACCTGATATAATTATATACGACAAACAGAGAAAGTAGCAACCCTAGTTGAAGCCAGTGTCCTTAATAATGATGGCGTAAAGGGAGCTGAAAAAGAAAAGATAACGGAATACCAAGGTCTAATGTACGACATGAAAATAAACTGAAATTTAAGGAAGATCTCTATCGTTCTAGTAATTGTAGGAGCAACAGGATTCCTAAAACTGATTTTAAAAAATACATGGCGAATACACCCAGTGAACAAAGTTCAAGAAAAGCAAAAACAGTTGTACTTAAAGGGACGGTAAAACTCTCAAAACTATCACTCGGATGTAGTGTCTGAAATAGTTGGTAAATTTCTAGCATCCGGTAGGATGCCCAATATTCAGCAAACTAAAAAAGCTACGACAATCGCATAAAATGTTACACAAGTATGTTTGTACATCGGCATGTTTAGATCATGTATATGTATGTATATTATTATATGTGTATGTAAATATTACTAAATATATGTCTGTATGTGTATGGAACTCTTATTATCAGTAATTAACAATAGATACTTCATGCTTGACACACGGTATATATATATATATATATATATATATATATATATATATATATATACGTGTGTGTGTGCACTTCCTGTATATACATACATATATGTATATATATATATATATATATATATATATATATATATATATGTGTCTATAATTTCTGTGTACATATATGTGTGTGTCACGTGTGTGTGTGAGCATGCATGCGCTGTTATCATGGTAGGTAGTCGCTGAAACCTTGATAACTTTATTTATTAGCATGACAAAGGCCTGATCTTTGCTCCCTCACCGGTGCTTGTTAGTGGGGGATCTTATTAAATGTAGTTCGTATTCAACCGATGAATAGGTTGCTCGTTCGCAATAAAATTACGCACATTTAGGTTCTTTTTTATCGTAACAAAAACTTAACATAATGCATTGAAAATTCATTTTCTATTCGGCTTTTTTTGTCTTGTGGTGCGACACGAAAGAACCACTGAAGCCAGCAAGTTATTTGCATAAATATTTTTATTTTGACCACAAACTTAAGCTCGGTGAAATTAACCACTATAAATAAATATACTTTTCCCAGTCTCTCTCTATATTAGGAAATCTATACATATATTATGATCATAATAATTTAATATTTGTATATCCACAGCTTTATTTCGTTTTTTAAAGACTCATCAGTACGGGGATACAACTTATCCGCCGACCGCACGAATCGAACCATCCATCGCTCGCCTGATAAGCCGTCATCCATATGCCTATGCGCACACGATCCTCTGTTATAATGAAAAGTGTAAATACTCATTTCAATCAATGCTATTAAATTAACAAATAAACTGTCTCTAAAAGTGTTCAACATAAGGAGACAATAATTGCATTACTTTATAAGCAAAATACATTATTTTCAAACAGAGCACCCTTTTTTTCCATGGAGGTCAGTGATAATAAGTTTAAGAATAAAATATTTGATATGCACAGTTAGGCTTGTTATGTCGTAAAAAGACTCATCAGTATAGATATAATACTGGTCCCTTCTATCGCGCGAAACTAACTTTAGACCTCGGGCCTGATAACCTGGAATTTGTACCTGTTTGCGAAACCGACCAGTTGAGCAAATGAGAATTAATCAGTGATATGTATGTGTCTTTTTGAGAGTGCAACCAAGGTATAGAACGTTAATATATATATATATATATATATATATATATATATATATATATATATATATATATATATATATGTATATTTATATACATATATACATATATATATGTATGTATATATACATGTATATATATATATATATATATATATATATATATATATATATATATATATATATATAAAATGGTAGTATAACTTTCAGAGGAAACTTTACTAAGATCAATTAAACAAGCGGGCGGAAACAAAATTGCTAACATTTTCCTTAAGGCCTTATTGTCTAACCCTCTAAGAGGAGATGCCACAATAATAAGTTAAAAACTAAGAAAGTAGAATAAGGTAACTATTGTTGTTATTTTGAAGGAAACGATTGAGAAAGGATAAAAAAAACAAAGAAAAACGGTAAATCTCAACGTTATGGTGGATTTTTATCATTCAAGCTCTCCAACTTTAAAAAGAAAATTTTCCATACAGGCTACGTCGGGAATTGTTAATAACTACTGCCTCCATATTATTAAAATCGTAGTTCGACTTAGCACAGTGTAAAACCGAAAACCATCCATCTGAATACTGGCCAGAACAAGTATTTGTACCAAACAGGCAGATTCATGTGCTTGAAACCTGCTAAATGCTCCCTCAGAGCTTGGAAGAACATCTAAACGGAAAACATACAGTCTGATGAAGGTAGTGACATCAAGGACCTTAAAGAGCAGGGACAATTAAAATGCATTGGTATAAAAGAAAACCATTTAATCCAACATGCCACGATGAGAGAACAAAATTGGCAAAGAATATGTACGCCGTATAAGCCAAATTTGCAAAACACAGCTCACAAACTAAAACAAAGTAATTGTCATAAACCCACTTGTCATTCGAGTGATAACAACTTTAGCATTATTGATTGTGCACAAAAAACATTAACAGACTAGACAATAAAATGTGAAAACTATTGACACTGTACAGAGTAATGTACAGGGGCCTGTGTCTACAAAGACTTATCTGCCAGGAAAAGCAGATGTAGGCCTCTCAAAAATTGGCCGTCAACATGAAGACATTATTGTAAGCTGGGGCCAATATTTGATAAGCTTGCAGAATACATAGTTTATGACCGTACCACAACACGAATAAACCAGAACCAGTAGAACAACCTCTATCACAACACTGGCTAAACCTTTTTTACAGGACTGTTTTATAAATAAGACAGCACTGCCCCAAAAATAGTCTGGAAGATTCACCATCCCTTTTAATTGCAGAAAACTGGAAGAATAGGCCAACGTACAGCGTGCAAGCAATTTTCTGTATAAACTATCACAGTAATATATTATTAAGGAAGGCTATGTAGACTGGCTGACTAGAAGATGCCTCCACTATTGTGAGGATAGAATGATAAGGGCTGCACAAGATCAAGGCTTGATGGACAATGCCTTTAAAAGATGAGTGGTCTCAACAACGACAAGTGCATGTTTTGCCACACATAAGTAGAGAGTGTTAGCCACATGCCATCAAGTTCTAAGGTTCTGCTAGTGGATGGCTCAATGCGACACAACGGAGTGTGCAAATATCTCTACTAGACTATCTTTAAAAGATGTGTATCCAGTTTAGCAGAAATTCTTAGGAGGATATACCAGACAGAACAGTTGGTAATAAGTCATACATCATTCATTTTGACTATGAAACCCCTACAGCTACATGTATAGAAAACGGAGCGTTTCAACCTGACATAGTTATATGGGACCCAAGGGCGAAGTAGCAACCCTAATTGAAGTCAGTGTTCATAATTATGGATTAACTAAGCTGAAATAGGAAAGATAACGTGTGTAAGTTCCAATGGTTTCCTGTTCCATTTTCTGTTCTTTATTTGCGAATACTTTCGATTGAATTCGTTAAATAATGTTCAGTATTGTTTACATAACTGACCTCAAAAATAAAATAGTTAATATAATCACTGAACTCTCCATGTATGCCTGCTACATTGATGGTATCCTTACTTTTGCAGACAATAATGATGAGAAAAATACAATACATTTTTCAAAGTAAATGTGTACTTATATTTACTAATGACTATGATGTTAATAACAACATTCCGTTTTAGATGTTCTCATTTACTCTAACAATGACACATTCATCACCTTTCAGTTTAAAAAATATCTCTATTAATACTTGATTTAAACTTGTAAAAGCGAATGACTATATCGATATACTATTGCAACGATTAAAAATATATTCAACCGCGACAGCTTATCTCCTCAACCAAAAATATTCCTTAACGAATGAAAAAAAACATAAAGCAAGTCCTAATTAATAATCAATTTCCATATTATATTGTAGACGCACGAATAAAGTTAATGATTAGAAACTTCTAATGATAATCAGGTATATTAATCCCACTACATAAATATATTCTACTTTAACAAAATGCGTCCAAATTTTAAATTAGATGAAAAAGTTCTTAAAAATATAATACATTGCAACGTATCGTCCACCAATTCTGCTAAAAAAATAAGATTCATCATTTATTACAAAAAAAAACACCATGTAGTAAAATACCTCACTTCTCAGACCTAAAATACATTAGGAAGAACCAATGTAATATATCAGTTTCAATGTCTCATGGGAAGATTTATCTCCGACAATAATAACAAAAGTAAGTATTACATCGGTTACATTACCACGACACTTTCTCGAAGATTAACCTTACATCTCTCTGATACTAGCTGCATTTGCCAACCAAAAGAAAAGGACGTCTTAATATAGACACATACTAGTTAACAATACTATAATAATAAACGTTAACCAATTATTAGCCATTAAGCAATTATACGTTTTAATCGTGAATGAGCTCAAAACGTAATTAAATTCTTAACGGTTAAGCAATTAAACTTTTAAATCTTGCACGCTCATAGAATGTAATCACGGTCTCGTCCAACATATTAATATTATAGACGCTCATTTTAAGTTGTAAATTACTGGATATTATACTTATTAAAAAAAACTCAAGAGTAAAGACATTTTTTGTCGAAACCAAAACTAACAGTGCCTGAAAGTGATTTAGCGAATCAAATTGAAAGTACTCGCAATAAAAGGAAAGAAAATGGAACAAGAACACCATGGAACTTACATACAGCAATTTGACCGAAACATTAAATGGACTATTCGAAAAATTGTAAATATACAAAAAAGTTTTATCAAGACACTCCGTGTTATTCAATAATGTTTACGTAAATATATATATATATATATGTATATGTATGTATGTATGTATATATATATATATATATATATATATATATATATATATATATACATATATATATATATATATATAGTATTATTAACGAGAATTTGTCTTAAATCAGAGTGAGGGCAGTCAAATATTCTGTTTTAATGTTGGTAAATTGAGCTACAGTTTACAAGATGCATGATGAGCCGGCAGGATAAGGTAGTTCTTGTAAAACCAATGTAGCTATTAGCTTTATTATTATTATTTGAGTTACATTCTCCCAAACGGTATTTAAACTTATAAATAACATTGTTTCTTTCTAGTAATTTTTTGGGTTGGGGAGGAATGGTTTTTTACTGCAAGATTTTTTTTTTCAAAGTAAATAATGAGTTTAATGTTACTGTCAATTGAGTATATGCATCTGTGTATATTTTTCAGGGTTTTTTCTTATAATCTAAAGTTTGGTTGCATTTGATTACAATAGTATATGTCAATATTGTTTGAGTTCTTATGTTGAATATCATAATTATTATTTGTACTGGTGTTTTTTTTTAGTTTCGAATCATCAATTTTTTTGTTCGTCAATGATATGAGTACGGGATTCGTTGTTAATAAGTAAATGTATTATGTATTTTAATTCAATGAATAGTATTTTGCTTGAGGACGAGATAAGTTTGGCACGGTTTACTAGATTTTTAACAATAGCTATTTTGTAGCGATAGGGATACCCGCTCTTTAATTTTAAAAGACTCAAATATCTAGGAATGGAATTTTGTAATTTACGTTCAGTTCTGTGGTAAATTTAAGAATATATTTTTTTGGAAAAGGTCTTGAAGTTTGTGTATTTGTTCATTGTGATCAGCTAGAATAAGAATATCGTCGACATAGCGTATGTAAATAGAGGGTTGTTTATGTGATTAAATATTCTGTTTTCAAGATTTTACATATAAAAAACGTACCCATTAAAACTCCGTCATTTTGAATGTCAATGTTTCCCTTGAAATGATAAAATGGTATCTCGGTGTTGCAGATTAATAGTAGCTTTTTAAATATTTTTTTAATTAATTTAAAGTGGAGTGAGAGACGGGTTCATTTATATATTCTTTATGATTATATCTATTGTTTCCTTCACACATGCATTGGTGAATAGGGTTTCTACGTCAAGGGAGGCAATGATATTATAATCGGGTTGTTTGCTTTGTAAAATTTGTAATAGTTTTTGTTATGAAGATTCGGACTGATAATTTCATTTAAGGTCTTTGTTAAAGAATATATAGGAGTAGAAATGTGTAATATGATAGGTCGGAGAGGGGAATTAGGTGTATGTATCTCAAATGTTCCGTATAAATATCCTGGTTTATAATAAACAATTATTTTGGAATTTGATAATTATAAATGAGTGCATTGTTAGCAGTGATCATTGTGTTAACTTGTGTCATTAACATGTTGGTAGGATTGTTGTTAATTCATTTGAATTTAGTGCGGTCATCAAGCATTGTTTGAACTTTATTGTAATAGTCTGATTTATTAAGTACGACAAAGAAATATATATATATATATATATATATATATATATATATATATATATATACATATATAAATACATATATGTATACATATATATATATATATATATATATATATAAATATATATACAAAGTATTTATGATATATATACATATATATATATACAACATATTTATAATATATATATATATATATATATATATATATATATATATATAAATATATATGGAAAATGACAATAAAATAGGATAGCAAAAACTATAGTATTTACGTATTAATCTACGTTTCGTCTTTATTGTAGAATTCCTCAGAGTGAAGGAAAATGCACAACAAATTATATAGTCATCAATATTTATTTGACTGAAAACGTTCGAGTTTCGGCATGAATGTGAAGGAAAAAGACAAAAATCGAAAGAAAGCAATTTTAGTAAACCCGTTATGAGCAGCAGTTCACATCGGTCAAGGGAAAGAGGAACTGCGCTGATAGTTCGGAGTTATACATTTTATTTCTATTTTTAGCTTAAGGAAATATAAAGTGTCTGGGTCATTTGTGTCAAAACCTAGCGTGGCTGATAGTGGACATTGGGAAAGGCGATTGTCTGAACTTATTGTCATGTTTCAAATTAAAAAATAAAGAAGAATAAAAAAAATTATATTGTTTATGAATGATTAAAAACGATGACTGTGGCAAAAATAGAGAAGGAAGTACAAATACCTATTAGTTTATTTATTTGAGTGTGAATGCATTATTTATTGCTATTTTATAATTACTTTATGTGTCCACCTGGATATATATATATATATATATATATATATATATATATATATATATATATATATATATATATATATATGTATATATAACCGCGTGCTACACACGCCGGCATATCAACATTTATCGTCGATAACATCAAGACGAATTCCAACTTGACTGCGATAGATATGTCTCAGTCAGGGAGGATTATACGAAAAAAGAAGAGAACAAAATATGTTTATACTTCTGACAAGGGTGATTATCACCGAAAGTACTCAAGCTTAAAGCAAAAAAGTGTTTGAAGTAAATAAATATTTTTTTTTAAAAACATAAATAATTTTCGTTGTCCAGGTTTTCAAAATATTTAAAAAAAATATTCTCCTTATTATTGCCATTTCAGCAACGTTTCGATGCGTAACTTTTACAAACTACCTTATTAACGTAACCACGTGCTACAGACACCGACATATCAACATTTATCGTCGATAACCTCAAGACGAATTTCAACTTGACTGCGATAGATATGTCTCAGTCAGGGAGGAGTATACGAAACAAGAAGAGAAAAAATATGCTTATACTTCTTACAAGGGTGTTTATCATTGGAAGTACCCGAGTTTTAAAAAAAGTGTTTAAAGTAAATGAATAATTTATTTAAAGAAACATATATAATTTGCGTTGTCCAGGTTTTCAAAATATTTAAAACAATATTCTCCTTATTATTGCCATTTCAGCAACGTTTCGATGTGTGACTGTTCAAACTATATATATATATATATATATACAGGAAATAGTGAAATAATGACAAATTGTAAGGTTACATACGTTACATGGTTAATATTATCATCAAATGGTTTAACATGGAACCCCCTATAAAATGGCATTTACTCCATGAAATAATAAAGAAGTTACTTTCACCCTCGAAAGTAAAATTAAAATTATTTACTACCTATTGTATAGTATACATCTACCAAGCCGATGTGACCATATTATCAAGAATACATTGTCTAAAGTTACGTTTCTCTGCGTTTGCAGGTTATTAGTAATGTGTTTTAGACATTTATAATATTACGATTAGTTCTAATTATCACAAATGCTTCGGAAACACATAATTAACTTGTTTTTAAGCATGGCTTACAAGAATGTGAACTTCTTAAAATTGCTCGCTCATAGTATATGAAATATATTTTGATTGTATTTTCGTGATAAGCGTGGTTTGATAAATGGTGTTGCTCACATCATTGGTGTCTCTATTAAAAGTGTCACGTGGTTTGAGCTGCGATGTTTCAAAAGCGTAGAGCTTGACCCCATGTATGTATGCAATTGTGGCAAACCTACTATTCGGTTAGAATTTATATTTTCAATGGTATAATTATTTGAAATATGGGTATTAGAGGCTATGTTAATGCTATGAAGATGATTGACATGTCGTTTCAAAAGTAAATCTATATCACCCTCTAGATTTCTTAAGTTGTAGCTATTATTAAGAAGTACGCTATTTAAAAAAGGTAACATAGATTATTATTGGGTGTTAGAGAGTGTGCAGTTTGTTGAGATACGGGTGGATAAATTAATTGTGTGTTTACATTTGTCAGCTAATTATTAATTTTATAATAGCGGTGGATACTTCTTTGACTGTGCAGGCATATATTACGTCGGTATGTATTGTTTAACATAGTTCACACCGAACAAGGCAAGTTGCCACAGTAGACGTAAGCGGATACTGATAATTAAGGTAGACAGTCATAGAAGGTATTCCTAAATTAGGAACTGTGCAGCGCGATACCTGTTCACGTTAGTTTAACATTTCTGCATGTCGGTACAGTCGTGGAAACACGGAGTAGGAAGGACGTTGTATACATATATTCTGGAGCGAACATTGTTGTTTGTTTTGGCAGTTTACATTATTGGGGAAGATGTACGGTGTTCGAATTAGATAAGATGTTTTGATTTTTTTACTGTTAGAAGCGATTATTATTTGTGCTCAATTAAGCATTGTGGGATATGATATTGTATTACATTTTTTTATATTTAAAATAGCGCTATATATGTATAGGCAATCACATCATGTTTCTATAATCAAAAACTTATTTGGAATATTCATTTTTAAATTGATATTGTACACAGGATAAAACAAATATTTTTCTGTCTCCGGGGGCTAAATTCTTTTTGTGTTATTGTCGGTCCTGATTAGATAAATAAGTGAGTCTAGCATTATACGTTGTATCAATATTAGCAGCTATTTAATTCTTTGGTGTTGTTGCCGTTATTCCCATATGATGGGTGATAAAACTATTTGGGATTTGTGTGGGGCTCTAAGATTAATAGTTATATATTATCTTTCAGAGTATCCAGAATTAAATGATGGATTATTGAAAAATGAGGAATTGAATCGAACATAGTTTTATTAGGTGAAAGTTTAAATATTATATTGAAAACACATGGAATTATTAATTTAAGTATTGATTAAGGGTAGGTTGAGTATTAACGAACAAATATATAGTCGATTTAGGATGAATATAATGAGGCTATAACATTCGGTGTTCAAGGTGTTGAATAGTCCTTTACAGTACAATTTCAATTGAGCTTGCAAAACAAAAACACTCTAATAGAATATACTTCCATAAATTAACCTGGAAAAAAACGATTGATAAATGATTAATACTGAAAAAATAAAAAATTCCCTTAAAAATCACCCTAAAAACTAAATATGAAATAACCATTCGTTAATGTTGTGAAGTAGTCGAACAGTAAAAAGAAGAAGTCTAGTCGAGGTTGGGTTGAGATAACAAGTGTATTAACATAAAAGATACAAAGGAAAGGACACTGACTGGCACTCGGCTAGACCGTTACAATACTGTCCTTTTTCTCCCTGGTGATTGTCTACTCGCACTATTTAGAGATTTATGAGAACCGGTGTAGTTTATATTCTGTTAGAACGACCGGTGTAACAGTTAAAAACAGACATCCAGCACAAATCGTAGCTTTTAAGAAAAACATTGTATAACGAAAAATTCCAATTGAAATCTATTCTCACATGGAGATTAGATTTTTAGCTTATTTATATTTTTAGCTCATTTTTATTTTTCCTTAAACACAATTTTAAATTATAGCAAATTATATGTTATTTTTAACTAGTTCTTTTATGTAGTTATTATTTAAATTCACGGAATGAGAGAAAAGAAGTTCGATGGCTCAAATCAAATATCATCATACAATTATTACCTTAAGTGCTGACGAGTTGTTCATGCGTATAAGGCCCATGATATTGATATCTACAGGGAGTATACAAACTATACAATTAAACGAGATACGATGCATACATCATTACCAATTACAGTGAATACTTGCAGAAGAAAGATAATATTGTCCCATTAAACGAATGGAGTATCGTGCAATAAGCAAATACATTAAAAATTATGAATTTCAAAAGCAAATACATCTTGGCCAGTTTGGGAAAAACTTAATTAACATTTTTATTCAGCAGCTGAAAGTAACCCATAATTACCTACTTTTTTCTAGATATCAGAACATACATATGTCCTTGTTGACTAGTGTAATACAACCCAGTTTTCATAATTGATGAGCTAGTGGTTGAAAATAATATGATAAATAACAATGATCATTTTTATATGAGAACAGTTAATTCAAAAATATATGAGAAGGGAAAATTACAATAATACTAATAATATTATGATTAATAGTAATACTCATAATAAGAATACAAATAATACTCATAATAATAATGATGATAAAGTAAATAGTACATGAATATAAATTTGGTTAACTCCCTTATATATCAATACGTATTTATCCATAGATTTTCGATGAAACAATTTATAATAGCTTATTAGGACAGAAAAATTAGGGAAGTTGTTTGTCCTTTTTCACACATCTTGCCTTTAACAGCATTTCATTTTTATGATATATTGTGCATTTTACTCATAGATATATATATATATATATATATATATATATATATACACACATATATATATATATATATATATATATATATATATATATATATATATATATATATATCTATGAGTAAAATGCACAATATATCATAAATGTGTATGAGAGTAAGAGGGAAATAATTACTATGTTAACGTGATGTGTGTAAATAGCCGATATTTTATTTTTATATATTTTCACATAACTGTGAACTGTCAGGATACCCGTCTTATATCTCTCTTACACACATATATAATATACAGATCTATGCACATAACTAGTTAACAGAAACGTATGTTTGTTAATGTATGTTTGCTAGTGTATCGCACCTGTATACGTGTGTGTGTTTTTGTTGACAACCTAAACATTTTTCCCTTTAAGTTTTATTTATTTATTTAAATCGTGGCGCAAAAATCATTTCTCCCTTAATCAAAACAGCTTCATTTCGTTCTGTTTCTCACGCTGGAAACGCATGACTGAGCGTCCTTAACGTCTCTCACAAGACGGGAATTAATGCGTGAATAAATTTCGACAATTTTCACACATTTTACGATTTCCAGAAATATGCGACGAACGGAATTGCCATCAGACTACCTGAGTCTCTTATGCATATATACATATTATTTTGTATATATATATATATATATATATATATATATATATATATATATATATATATATATATATATATATATATATATATATACATATATTGTGTACGTATGAACAACTATACCCGTATACACACATAGTATCTATATTAGTACATTTGTATATACACACTAAATACATATAGATTGACTCGTTATGCTACACACCCATCCCCCCCACACACACATATATATATATATATATATATATATATATAAATATATATATATATATATATACGTATATATATATATATATATATATATATATATATATATATATATATATATATATGTATGAATTTGATTGTTATTCCACGTATGCTCCTAGAGAAGTATTTTATAGATGATGTGTGGTGTATGAAGCATTAACACCTATGTTCTTTTTTTAATTGTTTTTATTTTGATATTTCCACCAGTCCTCTGGTCTTTGTCAAATTGTCAGATCATATTTTGACAAAGACCAGAGGACTGGTTGAAATATCAAAATAAAAACAATTAAAAAAACAACAACATCGTTTTTAATGCTTCATACACCACCAATCATCTATAATATACACACACATACACACATATATATATATATATATATATATATATATATATATATATATATACATAAACATACGTATATATGTGTGTGCGTATATATATATATATATATATATATATATAAAAATCTATTAACACGTCTGTTACTATCTATAATTAATCGTATTAATGTTAACGTAATATATATATATATATATATATATATATATATATATATATATATATATATATATATATATACGTTTATATATGTTGGAGAGTTTCTGTTAAATATGTAAACTAAACACTCTCTCACACACACATGTATATATATATAATATAAATTATATTTTTATATTTCACTTACATGCGACGTCGTTTCGAGCTTTCGGGTGTCATTAGTGCATGGAAATGTCACTCTCAGACAGTTACAGGGCGCGAACACGATACCGATATACTCTTTGAATCTATAAGCGTTCTCTCAATCCCTTGACCATTGGCGGTTGTCACATAATAACGAAGAAATAAAGTTATATTTACGCTGAAAGCGGCGAGAATAAACAAAAAAACGATTTTATAGACCCCAACGACGGAGTCGGATTATCGCACTGAAGCTTTAGGTGAATGTCTATTTTAAATCTTTCAATCAGTGATTGAATTTAATTTATTTAAAGGCGCTACTAATTATATTTAATCTACATACAACGTTGTTTCAAACTTACGGCTTTATCAGGCCAGGGGAAAACAATCTCAGACGGTCTCCGGGCGGGAACCATATATATATATATATATATATATATATATATATATATATATATATATATATATGATTATTTTTATTTACACAATCATGTACAAAATCTGCGACACTGGCATGTCGATGTTATCGTTCAACAGTTATTATAAACTGAGATCTCATCAGGTAGAGTAAGAATACGATCTTAACCTCAGATCATATTTGAAGAGAACCTCTGCCTGATTAGATCTCAGTTCATAATAACTGTTGATCGATAACATCGACATGCCAGTGTCGCAGATTTTGTACATGTCTGATTAAATAAAAATGATCATATATAAAGCTCTATTTGATATTGAGCACTTTTTATAAATCCGGTTGAAATTCTTTGGATTACTACCCTGTGAATGTTTTTACCTGGATTATTACAATTATTATATATATATATATATATATATATATATATATATATATATATATATTAATAATTGAGATTGTGTATATGTCTTCATGTTTCAGGTCGAAACTATATTATTGGTTTTAATCGTCTCTTTTTAGATTTACTTATCAGCTTTTATATACCTATTCCAACAGTTTCCCAAGCATAACGCGTCTTTCGAACGTACACACCTGATTAGCTTTAAAGCTTGTAATACATTAATCTTTCCGAATATACACTCACGATATGTACTTATCAACTGCTTTATATACCCATTCGAAAGTCTCCTCAAGCATCACGCGTCTTCTAAATTTACATAATTAATTTGTTTTAAAGCTTCTAATAAATTAATATTCGAAAATATACAGTCATGATATTTACTTATCAGCTGCTTTATATACCCATTCGAAAGTCTCTCCAAACATTACACGTCTTTCAAATTTACATAATTAATTTGTTTTAAAGCTTCTAATAAATTAATATTCGAAAATATAC
Source organism: Sepiola atlantica (assembly GCA_963556195.1). Lineage (NCBI taxonomy): Eukaryota > Metazoa > Mollusca > Cephalopoda > Sepiida > Sepiolidae > Sepiola > Sepiola atlantica. The sequence goes on from OY744526.1 coordinate 100,306,610, forward strand.
ACTCATGATTAGGATTTTTCGATTTCCACAATTATTTTAAATATTACTGTTATAATAATTATAATAAAAATTATAAATAGAATTTATTAAAGACATTTCATCTTACATTTATATAATTGAGTTACGTAATTAAATAAGATTGAATATAATAGAACAGCCGACGGCCATTCGTACATTTGGTTACCAGCCCTACTGATTTTTCGAACGCACATAAAGTTCTATTTTAAGAAAGAGAGATAGAAAGATAGAGAGAGAGAGAGAGAGAGAGAGAGAGAGAAATTAAATGGAACAACTAGTTAAAATATACAACCGATTAAACACGTATGCAATTTATTAGAGTTTCACAGAATGTATTCTACATTTATCTTAGTTTATAAATAAAATTTAGCTGTTTTAATTCAATTATGTCTCGATATTACTAGGTTCATGTTAGTGCTATACATCAATCTGATGGTTGATTGTAAACATTAAATATATGTGTATAATAAAATTCCATTTATAAAAAGTAATTATTAAAGCTTTGTTTAAGTCGAGCACTTTAAGAGAATTATAAAAAAAGTTTAAAATCAAAATAATATTGCGAAAGTTGTCACTCACATTGATGGAACAATTTCTGAGACTTAATATATTCACAATTAAATATAGGGGTTGCTTCTTTCACATTTTTATGACTGTTACACTTACTAAATCATGCAGCATATTGGAAGTTAAGCCCGGTAAAGTGATATAAGTCACACCGATGATCGTACATGAACATAAAACGTAGATGTGGATAATCAATATTTATTCATAAATATATGTCTTGGTTTCTTAAACAAAAGATCTTAACTGTTGAGTATTCTTATCATTATAACGGGCAGTATTTTACAACTGAAAAAGATCGTCTATAATATTCAGAATTTACATGAAGATGATATGACGAATCAAATCGAAAGTACTGGAACGCGGAACCCACGGAACTTACATACAACAATTTGACCGAAAATCTAAATGACCCATTCAGAGAACTGGAACATAAAATGTGTGTTTATATATCAGCGTTGAATAATCATACATTTATACATTCATATTTACAACATAAAACAATCATTATGAATTTTAAGAAGATATCTGCTACGTAATGTGTCGTAATATAGGCTAAACTAAATTTAATTCGGTATCGTACACACAGTTGTGTATAAAATGGTTAAATCATTTCATGAAAATATACTTATTCTCGATTTTTCTGACATCTAAGCATAAGTATTACATAACACATTAACAATACTCCACAGTTTCTGTTGCTCATTTTAAGCGTTATTATTATGCCATATAGATACACCCTACCATTTAAATATGTATATATATACATATATATATATATATATATATATATATGTATACATATATATATATATATATATATATATATATATATATATATATATAAGATTGTATTTGAATGTGATTTATAGATTTTATACACCAATTAAACAATATAATTCGAATTTAAATTCTTCATAGTATGCCTTATACTTTAACTTTAAATTTCAGCTGTATTGGATGTTGATAAACATTTTTACACCACATTATAGACATGATGTTTATACGCGATAATAACTTGATGTGTATCGACGAAGGTTACGCAAAATTGGTGTAAATCAATTCTGGCTTAAGAATTATTATTTCCCGTTAACGAGCTGGTAGTTTTCTAGTAAATATATATATATATATATATATATATATATATATATATATATATATATATATATATTATTGATCACTTATTTGATGGCATTGATACATTGTAATCTTGTGTATTTGGATATATATCTTCTAATATATATATATATATATATATATATATATATATATATAAATATATATATATATATATATATATATATATATATATATATATATATATATATATATATATATATATATATATATATATATATATACAAAGTAATCTGCATTATTTCCCACACATTTAATACACTATAAGGCTCTTTACATATGTGCTCTATAGAATTATAATACGGTCAAGCTATACTTCAATAGCTAATGCGTGTTTCCGGAAATTATCAGTTAGTTTCATTGGATGACATAATTTTTGTGAATAATTTAATTTAAAATATCAATCAGTTTTTTCATATTTTTCTTATTCTCATCATTACTAGGCGAAATGGCAGTCTGACTTATCTTCCATGTTATACGTAAATAACCAAAAGTATTTGCGCTTTTCTGAAAAGAGAATTAGAAAATACGATAGAACTGATTTATCTGTTTAATTAAATTACTACTGGATTACTTTCCTGAATTGTGATGTAGATTCCTACTCGTGCATGGTACATAAGTATATACAAAACAAATCATGTTAATTTAGCTTTATATACCATATTTCACTTAATTCGAGACAAACCATAATCGCAGCTGAATTAATGAAAATGTATGAGAATAGAGTATTCGAATGTGAAGTTGGCCACCAATAGATATTCTTATTTTCTCCCGACTTATTTTTCCAGAATTTGATGGTTGTTATACTGACCTTTAACATGACTTATTGTACAAAGGTTATGCAAGAGTAAATTAAATGTATCTACATTTACAGTTATTTTTAACCTTTTGTATAGATGGTGGCGGGCCTGCAAATAATGCTCCCAAAACATGGGCTTGCAAATCGAATTTCTTTGCCAAAGTTTAGTTAAGTTTTCTTTGCATGCTTTAAATGTGACTGGTATTTTTATTACTTTTTACGTGTTATCTTGTTTAATTGAATTTTTTTCTATTTTTCAAAATATATTTTTGTGTTATTCCGTGTGCCTTAATTTCAATTTACTGGTCGGAGACATTTCTGTGTCGATTGTTCTGGCGGTTAAATAAAAGTAAACCTTTAAAAGAAAAGGTTGCTTTAAATAGGAGGAGGGAAAGAGTGTGACACCCCACAGAACGATACTTGCCATTCATTCCTCGGTCATATTCTTAGATAAATGGTATATTTGTTCTCACACGTGCATTTCCAAAGTGGACGACCTACAAATAATGCTGACACTACTTGACCCTGAAAATTGAATAGATTCGCTGAACTTCAGCTAAGTTTTATTTGCATGCTTTTAATCTGACTGCCATTTTTATTCAGTTTAACTTATCTTATTTTAGTTTGCGTTAATACCTGCCGGGACTCTAAAATACATGACTACTACCCGGGCGCAGTATTACCCTTTTCGGTTTGATTGACTCGTGATCTTTTCATGTCATTAATATAGGAGAAGGATAACTCTGATATAAAAACTATGCTACTCACTACTAAAGTATTGACAGTAAACCGCTGGGGGGAGCCACCTTAGTCCTGATCGACACCTTTTACTAGAGCTGGAGTTTGGAACAACATATCCAGTTTGCAAACCTAAAATTGCATAAGGAGTAGATGAACTCTGCCTATTGCCCGGTTTTTGCATTCTTTCTTAGCCAAGAGCAGAAGAACTAGATAAGGAACACCTTCAAATACACCAAGTGTTTGACCTTGTTTCCTGGCTATGTCAATTAACTCCGTCTCGCTTTCTCACTAGCTGGGCACCTAAGGCTACTATTAGTATTCTTGAAAAGATATCGCGCCGTTTTTACATCTATTAACAGAAAAACACGTGTGTTATCTTCATATAAAAACAGTAAAGCAACTGCAGAAATGTTGTAGAGTACAAAGACACATGATACGAACAAAAGGCGTTTCAAATGTATTCTTAAATGTTTGATACAGTTACGAAAAACATACTAAACTAAGAAAATAAATCTAAATATCCAATTGCATCGAGCAATTGATTTTTACAAGATAAAATAAATCCACATATATATAGTTTATTTGGTCATTGGTATATATTGATCGACGTATATCTGCATATATAATTTACTCTTTGTCTTTTTGGTATAATTAATTGAACAGTACTTTTACTTTAATTATTTGTTCACATTTTTCGTGTAATTTCTATATAGAAATGTTGATTTATTTTATCTGGTGATGCATACGTTATTATCATAGCACATTTCTATGTTCAAGATGCGGTTGTGACTTATGGAGAACGATGTTTTAATAATTAATCTTTTACTATCAGAGAAACATTTACATTTTAGTGCACACGACCATATTACTTTTCTTAACATTATTTCATTAGCACAATATAAGGTGAACCGTTTTCTTTCATAACGAATATTTTACTGTAACGTTTTACTTGGCATCGATTACAGATGGCCTAGGAATGAGTAAGTTATTTTCATTTTTTTTATCTTCCATGCATTCAAGCAAAACATAATTAATGGTTCAAATAGATGTCTGCATTAACGTTGTCTATAGTGTAGCTACACGAACATCAATTCTTATATGCTCTTAGTTACCATTGCATTAATGTTCTTCAACGTATCCAAAACATATAGTATACGTATGCGGGTTTTTACATTCACTCTTTTCACATTATTACTTTTATTTTATTTACATATTCAACAAAAAATAATCGATAATACAAATTACAGTTTTTTGTTCCTTTCCCTTAAAAGCTACCCACCAAGTTATTAACAATCTATAAAAGTATTAAATAATAAGCAGTGATAAATAGTTGTTACCAAATTAAATATAAATAACTGAAGTTTTGCTGCACATATACACTCAAATAGGATGAAGGTCCTTGACAACATGTTCGCTTCGTAATACTCCACTCGGCACTTTATCTAACAGACAAGAGGCGGTCCTATCGGACAAGGCTGACTGTTCTGTTCATAGTTATTCGTATATAAATTAATTGTGCACTGGAGCCCCGCTATATTCAGCTGATAAGAGATAAATAAACAGATGAGTCCGCCGCTGTAAAGTATACCAACGGATTTTTGATCGGCTATGAAACGCGACAGCACACTATGGTTTTACCAGAATCATCTTCGCATGATGACGCCATTTCTAGAGACGTCCACCGTCGCAGGCAGTTCTCCCCGTTTAGAGTAGAGATAAATTAGTGTCGGCCCCTGTGGCGAACATATCGGGGAATGCCGATACGCTCGTTAATGGCTATTAATATACTAGCCAGAAAGTCAATCCCCTAATTCTAGATCTCAGTTAGTTAACAATAATAATAACGATATACAGTTCAAAAATATTGCTAAACGTTCCGTCTGGTTTAATGTGAAGTACTGGTGGGGAAACGGGTGTTTTAAGAGATTCAAAATGATACTATTAGTAAAATTCTTACTAGCATCATCATAATCATAATCATCAGCAGCATCAGAAGTAGTAGTAGTAGTAGTAGTAGTAGTAGTAGTAGTAAGTAGAACACTCAATACCTTGAGTGTGTACACTATTGTGTAGTCTTCAACAAAATTGTCATAAAATATCATTGGTATGTCGGATATAATGCAATTACAAAGGTAAGCACTAAGTAGAAACAGTCCCATCCAGATGGCTTGTATTCATCGAGACTCCTATATATATATATATATATATATATATATATATATATATATATATATATATATATATATATATATATTATACATATGTATATATATATATATATATATATATATATATATTATACATATGTATATATATATATAGGTATATTATATATATATGTATTATATATATATATATTATACATATATATATATATATCTTATACATATATATATATATATATATATATATATATATATATATATATATATATATATAACTATTAGTCATTGTTTATTATCTATGTACGTATACGTTTCGTCCTTAAACCTGGACACATCAGCATAGATATATGACTATTCACTACCGGTCATGCGTTTCAAAACCCTGGATTAAAAATATTTTTCAACTCAAATCCAACGTCGCCAACAGCTCGTCCAATTATAAATAGTTTATAAACAATGATAATGTTAACACTTTTAAAACGGCTTGACGTCCAGGCATTCTACTTCTATTAGTGGAGGAATGATGCATTATAAAGCAAGTGACGTCATGCTGTGCTAGTACTACTATTACAGTGCTCTACTTTTTTACGAGGAGCGACAAATATAAATAGTTGTTATTGTTTATTATCTATGTACGTATACGTTTCGTCCTTAAACCGGGACGCACTAGCATAGATATACGACTATTCACTACTATATATATATATATATATATATATATATATATATGTATTTATTTGAAAACGGTAAAGTAACCAGTTAATGCAGACTTTGCTTAAAAATAAAATATTATTTATTCAAAATTTCAATTTTAGATTCATAAAAAAATCTTTATCAGAAGGATACAGACAATATGTTTTACTTCTTTTTTTAAGCGACATGTTGTTCCTTAGTCTTGAACGTTTGTTCTTATTGAAGTCTGGTGTGTAATATCCGATAGAAGTGGTGTGCCTTGGTACGCACGTGTATTTTATGAGTAAAATACACCTACTGTTTGAATGCATTTACATTTGTAATTTTTAAAACGGTAAATGCACCAATAAATGCAGACTTAGTTTAAAAATAAAATATTATTTATTTAAAATTCAATTTTTTTTATTGACAATATAATGTTCATCAGGAGGATATATACACTATTTTGTCTTTCTTTTTATTTTAAGCGACATGTTGTCACTTTGTTTTTAACTTCTGTTTATATTGTAGTCCAGTGTATAATATCTGATATACGTGGAGTTGTTTGCATCCACGTATATGTTATAAGTTGGCATCCACACATATGTTATGAGTAAACTATTTCCACTGTTTGAATGCATTTACATTTGTCATTTTTAAAACGGTAAATGCACCAATAAATGCCCCCTTTTTTAAAATACAATATTATTTATTGAAAAAAAATAATTTTCGATTCATAAAAGATCAGGACGATATATTCTTTTTTCCTTCTTTTTATTTTAAGCGACATGTGGCCACTTAGTTTTGAAATTCTGTTCTTATTTAAAATGTATATGCATTTAAACAGTTGTTATCTTTACCGTTTTAAAACTTACAAATTAAAATGCAATCAAACAGTGGAAATATTTTACTCACACACACACCCACACACCCACCCACACACCCACACACACACACACACACACATATATATATATATATATATATATATATATATATATGTATCATGGCCATCCCTACTACAGGCCGGGTAAACGCACATCTGACTGTTTCACTGGGGGCCCAGTCAGTCAGTCACTAGATAAACTTTTAGCTTTTAGCTTCGTTTTCACTGCTTCAAGGAAATTTCATTCCCAAAATAAATTTTTACTCATCAAATTTATTTCAGCTGAGATTCTGTTATTTTATCATTATTTGAATTTGGATTATAAGTTTCTGAGTATACTGGTCGAATTTAATTTAATTTTATTTACATTTAAACAGCTCTGTTCATTGACGGCGCATAAGTTTTGCTTTTTTTAGTTTGAAAAATGTATCATCTTTGAGAATTCGTCAATAAATCTTACATTATGAATGTAAAATCTTTTCTATATTCTTAGCAAATATATTACACATGTTTAAACGTTTTATTTAATATAAACAGCTCCGTTCATTGACGGCGCATGAGTTTTAGTTTTTTTTTAGTTTAAAAAACTGTCATCTTTGAGAATTTGTCAATAAATCGTACATTATTAATTTCAAATCTTTTCTATATTCTTAGGAAATATATTACACATGTTTTAAACGTTTTATTTACACGTAAATCTGTTCATTGACGACACATAACTTTTATTTTTTTTAGTTTAAAATAATTTGTTAAATATTTCTCAAAATTGTAAAATAGTGTTGTGTGACAGCCTGTCAAGGCAATTATAATGAGCAAAATAAGGTCCGAGTGTTTCGCCTCCCCAAAGACCAAGATGAGAGAGAAAGATTGTTAAAGGTAATGCCAAGAGCTAACACTCCTAACCACTCAGACACTGTTTGTGAAAGGCATTTTCCACCTGGTTATGAAACTGTATTTGTTATGGGAAGACCACGACCCGAAGATGCTCTATCAATATTTAATAATTTGCCATCAAGTGTGATACCAAGTCCTTTACCAAAACCAAGGACAACAAAAAAAGTTCCGCTTCTGTGCGAAGTGTACAAAATGATGTGTTTACTCATTTTTTTAGATAAAGATAGAATTGATAATTATACACATTTTTGTGCTGATATTGACCATCATGATTTTGTACCAGCAGTTACCTGCTACAAATCTAACAATCTGCAGTTTATCCAGTCTTGTCATTTTTTAGTGGAAGTATTCCGATGTTTTTGATTAAAATCCTTTAAAACGTAACGTTTGAATGTTACAATGCAAGTATACTCACACACATTTCTTCACTGTTGAAAACAGAATAACTAAGTGTCAACATTGGTCTCAAATTGAGGAAGCAATTCGTTACCATAGTAACTTGAAAATTGAGCAAGAGAAACAGGTTTTGAGACAACATATCGAAGCTATGTCAGCACGAATAGTTGGCAAAACAGTTTACGAGTCGGACATACTTGTCCAAACATTCGAATATTTTGCCACATCTCGGTCTCCTTATAACAAACTTTGAGATCATTACAAATTACCCAGCATGAAAACACTAGTGAATATGACCTCAAAAGTTTCGAAGGTAGATGATCTGAATTTTCTTGGTGATGTGTTTAGCAAACTGTCAGATAAACATAAAAAATGTATCATCTTAGTGTATGAAGTTTATGTAAAAGTGAGTTTACAATACCAAGGGGGAAACATATTTGGTGGTGCCAAAACTGTATTGGGTATTATGATTAAATGTTTACATGGTTGAACAAAGTTTTTTATTAAGATGTTCCCAGTTGCCAAACTAAACTCGGTATTTTTGTTTCACAATGTTAGAAATGTTGTTGATTTAGTCGATCATTCTAAAGGTCATGTAATTGCAGTTATGTGTGACAATAATCGGACTAATCAAGCTTTATTACAGAAATGTGATACTGTTGAAAATAAGCCTTGGGTTACTAAAAATGGTATATACTTGTTTTTCGATTATGTACATATATTTAAAAGTATTCGCAATAACTGGATAACTGAGGCTTGTTCAGAATTGCTATTTCATTCTGATGGTAAAGAAATGACAGCAAAATGGAAAATAGTGAAACAACTTTTTGCGCATGAAAAAAATCAATTTGTTAAGTTATCAAAACTAACAGAAGTAACGGTTCTTCCAAAATCAGTTCAGAGACAAAAAGTTTCCCACTGTTTGAAAGTGTTTTGTGATGAAACTGTAACTGCAATGAAAACTCATCCATTTTTACAGGATGATGATACAAAAGAACTGTTACTTTCATTGAAGAAGTTTTGAAATTTTGGAAAATAGTAAGTGTAAAAGATATTTATTGAAGTGTCAAGACAAATGATCCACTGAAAAGAGTATTATCAGATCGAAATGATGGAAATTTGAAATTCCTTGCAAATTTTGGAAGTATGGCAAAACAAATGAGGGGAAAGCAAGGAAAGAGAATAAAATCCTTAACAAGAGACACTAGTATGGCTATCGAGCATACATGTAATGGTTTAATTGATGTTTGCAGACATTTACTTGACAGTGGGTTCAATTTTGTCATGCTTGGAGAATTTACCACTGACTATCTTGAAACAGAATTGTGTAAATTGAGACAAGGTCCTGGTGGTACTTATTTTATTACCGTACAAAATGTTATTCAGAAATTCCATATTCATAAAACAAAATTACTTCTTCGGTTGAAAGTTCATGTTAGAGAGTATAGCATTGATCCAGGCCATACTTGCTCAAAATGCGGATATCTGTTGGATGAATTGGCGTGCCAAACAGTTGATCACCTGCCAGACCTAGAAACTGGTATCCCCAAAGATATTAAAATGCTGCTTTTTTATATAGCAGGATATATCAGACGAAAAGATTGTCTTACAGAGGAGGAAATATTCAATGATACCGCTTTTTATTATCATGAGTATGGAAGTTTTTTGAAAGAAATAGATCGTGGTGATTTAGAAGTTCCACTGGATACCACTGTTCAGTGGGTGGTTTTCAGTTTCATAATGTTCAATGCTGTCAAATCAAAGGTTTGCAGGAATTCTTTAACAACAATGTTAATGTGGGTGTCTGTAATGTATCATTTCAACACAAAGACAGTGCATGGAATTATATTATCAAGTATATTTTCAAGAATTATTGTTTGTTTCAGTCTCCCAAGTCAAGTAAAGAACCAGCACTAAAGGTTTTGAAATTATCTTGAAATTTTAGCAGTCTGATCAATTATAAATAATTATTGATCTGTGAGAACAAAGGAACTAATTATTTCTGCAAGAGCCTGGTGTAAAATACATGTTGAAGTCAAAATAGTTTTCTTATTGAATTAATCTGTTAGTTCATTTTGCAGTATGGTATAAATATGGATTTTGAAGCTTTTATTTCTAAACTTTCATCAGTAAAAATGTTTGTTGTTTTGCTTTATGATCAGTCAAAAATAATTGATCATTAGAAACAAAGGACTCGTTGATTCTGTGATATGGTGCGAATATATATGTACAAAGCTTTTTTTTCTAATTTATTGTAAAAGGTAAACTCACTTTCTTTTTAAATACAGGAGTGTGTTGCTTGTGGTTTATAATCAGTTAGAAAAGGTAAGTGATCATTAGAAACACAGGACTCACTGTTTCTGCAATACCATTGTGTACACATTCTTTGTAGAATGAAATGATTTTTTTCAGTTTTTAAGTTTTTCTTTTATGGTGGAGCATGGGGATCTGGGGAGTGCTTTTTCTCTTTTCTATACCGCAAAAAGAAGGAAAACTCTTTGGGGTGGATTCTTGATGATAACAAGTCATTAGTGAGACATTAAAATAAGAAGATTTAATTACTACTTTCAGATTTTGAGGTGAAGAACTTTCCTTAGAAATGTTTATAAGTAGTGCCCTCCTTGTTTTGCTACAACATTCTGGTTATCGTAACCCTGTCCATTTCATAGGATAACCTATAGATTTTTAATTAAACCTTCTATTTAATCTATGGACATTGTATTATCACATTTAATCTTCCATTTCAGTGAATCTCTTTATTTTTTCTAATTCCATCTTCCATTTAAGTGAATTTGTTTGCTTAGATTGATTGACTGCGAGACCACACTAGAGATTTGGATGCTGAAATTTTAGTTTGAACTTTATTTTTGGATTATTAAATGATGTTAAATGAAGACTATAGCCAAAATGTTGTGTTGAAAACAATAAAAATGAGGATAGTTTAAGTTTTTGGTTAGCAAAACACATATATCATTTGAACAAACTGTTTCTCTGCTTCATATCATAAACTGGTCTTAACCCTTTTTTCTTTTTAACCACAATATACAAGTAATCATCTTTTGACATAAGTACAAATTCTTTTTTAAAAATATCCAACATCGAAATAAAAATTCTTCATTAAAATATGCATTTGCTTTTGTTTATTCAAAATTAACTGTCTCTTCATTTATAGAAATTTGTCAATAAGTGTAAAATTTATCAATTATCTCATTGTGGTTCATTATCATTTGGTATGTAAAACACATAAAAACATCAAACTAATCTCACACTCAATTTTACCTTTGTTTACAACTTCTATATCGAATATTTAAGAAAATGCACATGGCCCCCAGTAAAAGACCCAAGTAGCACGATTGCCTGTCCTGTAGTAGGGATGGCCATGTTATATATATATATATATATATATATATATATATATATATATATATATATATATATATATTTATATTTATATTTATATATATATATATATATATATATATATATTATTTAGGCATTGTAAACTATATCCTTATCAATGATTTAATAGTTGGAGATAACGAAAGCAATACGATGTATGGGTATTATTCCAGTGGGCGGTGTTGTTTCACATGATGTGCAAGTAAAACTATTGATTGATTCAAGTTAGAGTGGACAGAAACAATGTAACATCTATAATGCAAATGGATAATAATGATTGTTCGTTTACGAAAGTTGTAAAGAAACAAAAAGTAACCTTTGTACACAAATCCAGTATTTTCCGTGGAAGGATTCCAATTTGTAAATGACAGTTTCATCTAGTCGTGTAGCTGAATGTTGAAAAGATCAAAAGCTATTGGAAATGAACGTGCGAAAATATAAGACAACTGCTGGAATGCGTTTTTTTAATGTGAGCTTGATTATCGATAAACAATGAACTCTAAAGACGTATCAAACAGATAAAGCTACAGGTCATTTAAATTCATGATAAGCTTAAACATTACGTCATCAGTAAAATGCTTCTAAGTTAGATGCTTACCATCACTTTGGAAAACTTCGTCAGTCTGCCCACCATTTACAAATACTGAAGATCGTTCTTCTGCAGCGCAGTAGAAACAAATCAGACCTTTGTGTTTCATAAGTACATTTTGTGATAACTCAAAAAACAGTCTATTCAGTGGCAAGCAATATGGATTTCGTTCCGCAAGATATACAGTTCATGTATTACTGTACTATCACACAAGATCAGTGAATTTATTGACGAGGGGTTCGTTTCTAGAGTATAAAGTATTGACATATAGAAAACCTTTGATAGGGATTAGCATGTCTACTTCACATACATGCTATGCAATATCTGGAAATGTCTTGTCAACCATTAAGTTATTTCTTTCATATAAGTTGATAAAAATAGTCCATCATCGACAGTTGTCTAAAGCACATAGTATCAACGACAACGTGTGTCAGAGAGCATGTATGTGCCCTAACACTCTTCTTGATTGTTATCAATGGTAATTTAAATCACATTCTAAGATCATTCGTCGACATTCATGCAGATGATACTACCATCTATGGCAACATGTTGAAGAACATAAAGTATTAATATCATTCTGAGTCTCTCTTTCCTTATCTACAGCATGTCGTGTAATTGGGGGAAATGTCTGGTGACTTTTAATACATCTAAAACCAAAATTCTCACCTTCTACCACCAACGTTCTTCTCCCCACTTGGCCTCAATTGAAATGAATGACTCTCCTTACACTATTAGAGAACAATGTAATAATATAGATTGTAAATAAATAATTGTGTATTTAAAAATTATAAAACATGATATTAATTATGTTTGCTTTCTGTCCCTCAATAAGCGTTTTAATTTGACGTTCATAAAGTTATTTCGGATTTGAAACGAAAACAAAACGTAACAAATTTTCGTTGACTGCCTAAATAAATCCCATTCTAATGATTCTGAAAACTTAAAAAGTGCTAATATGATTAATTCAGGTATGTTGTCTAAGCTTCCCAATTTAGAGATCTCTACCATTTTTGTGTAGTGCGAGGACCAGAAGTATGATGACGACCGATTACGTCTAATATAACACAGCACAGGACCTACCTGTCAACATTAAAAATGGATACCATTGTATACGTCTATTAGTATGCCTTTTTAGACTACTAACAATGTGTAATTATTTTAAGAATATAAAAAGAAACGAGGGCTAATAAAATGACTGAATCGTAATGCATGGCATAGATTTCTGTATTGCTATAATTATGAAAAGTTTTAGAACGTTCATATCATTTTTGAAAAACTAATGCCAGCTTTTCATGAAAAATAAGTAATATTTTTGAATCAACATTCCTCATCTCAATTAGTAATCCGCAATAGTGACGTATGCACACGTATATTATAACTTCCATAGATTCTTCCGTAATAAAAATATATTCTGAATTCATTGAAGCAATGTCGAGACTTTTAACGAAATAGATTCTTAACATTTTCATAATGTGCTGATACCGTTTGCAAACGATGCCCATATGCGTTTAATTTTATAGTTGATTACCGACATTTAATGAACGTCGCCATTACGTAGTTAATCCCACAAAGGAGATAGAAAGTGTCTGTAAAAACGTGTTATATAAATAACAGATTCTAGTAATTAGTATTATAATTTTAAACATGAGATCAACGAAACATTTTGTAACTTAATATGCTGAAATAGAAACACGGCCACATGTGTAAGATGTCGAAGCTCTATTCACTTCACAAAAGTTAAGTAACTAGCACAAGCAATTTATTATTATTGTTTATATTGATTAACATGACCTTTTAAAATTCTAATAAGATTAAATAATATTTTACTACATGAGATAACTGTGCATTACAGTTATATCTTTGAAATATCGTCTATGAGAAAGACGGGTTGAATCAAAAGATATCCTAACTGAGATGTACCTCTTTAGATTTTTGTGAATCTTTGTTAGATTAGCCGGACACATATTCAAACTCATAGCAATGATTTGAAAATACAAAGTATACCCCACCATTTTAAATACAACTTATATGCCACATTTAAAATTACACCTTATAATATTCATCAAAATATACAATGTATATATTACATTAAACTCATAAGCCACGTTTAACTATACAACGTATACAAAACATTTCAGAATACAACTTATATCCTATATTTACACATAAACTATAGGATCATTAAAAATACAACTTATATATATATATAACATAATGAACAATAGAACTCATATTCACTATTTAAAAATACACCTTATTTACCACATTTCAAATACCACTTATATCACACATTTTGAAATAAAACGATAGCCGACATTTAAAAATAAAACTTATGTACTACATTTAAAAATAAAACAAATATCACCAATTTTAAAATAACACTCATAGGCACATTAGAAATTACAATTTATTTCAGACATTAAAAAATAAAATTCATATAACCTGTATAAAATCGTAAATAGTAATATGAACACTCTTTTTTATTATATTTGCCTTAGTTTTTAGTGGTTTTCGAATTTTATGAAATTCAAATAATTACATTTAGATGAAATATAATATAAATAATAATTAAATTTTGACGGATTATGAAAATGAGAATTTAAAAGTTATGGATGACCCGAATTGGCATATTTTAAATATCTATTATAAGCCCAGTTGATGATATGAAGTATAGACTTAAATAGATAATTATATGGCACCTGTGTTTAAACCCATAAAGTAGGAATTTATAAAAACGGTGACTATGAAAGATGGTATAATATGCACAATTGCAGGATGCTTAACGAGTGAAAAACAATTAAATTTGACATTTTAACCATAGATTATATGACATTGGTCACTACTGCTTTCGCATCATTAAGATGTCTTAACATTAAAGATGGCTGGCGAGAGTACGTGATTAGAGTTCAATAAGACCTTCGAAAATGAAAAAGTCTGATTTAAATAAATCCATATTTGTAGAATAACAGAGCAGCTTACTATCATGATGTTAATTTTACTATTATTTTGTCTCCTTACACATTATAACACTTTTTTTCTGAATGTTGTAATCATTTCGGACTATTGTCTACAACGTTTGTATATTTGTTGAACTAAGTTTAAAGCGAGTAATGTGCACTAAAACCTTTCCAGTGTGTATTCCTCATCCTCAGAAATGTTTTACGGGGATAACATCAGCTAATAATCAATGTCCATATTTAAATACGAGAAAGGAAACTATAGATGTACAATAGACATGAAAATCATACATAACGTATTAACCGAATCAAACAATCCGAAAATAAACTATTCATTTCATTATTTTCTCATATTACACTTATTAGATATAAGTGAGATTCTATATAATATTTAGTTGGATATTAAGTATATTATTTCATGTTCAGTATATGCACTGTTTATTTGTTTATCTCTTTTTAGATATATCTACGTGTTATTTTCTTCTATAGATCAATACACCTCTAATCTATCACGGCATGGCGCTGGTTCTTCCGGCTTTTCATAAAACTTGCATTTTTGTTTCGTTGTTTCATTTTCTTTGCCATATTTTTTTATTTTATGCTTTTATTATGAAAAGGAATCTTCCATTTTTCGTGTTTTTGTCTAGAAAATTCTATTCATTATCATTGAATATTTCTTGTTTCATTTCATCATAACGAATCTTTATCATTTTGGTATAATGTCTTCTTTTTGTTTATACTTTATTTCCAAATTTTTGCTTTTAAAAAATGCTGGAATTGTTTTTTTTTAAGATGAAAAATAGAGAAGAGAAAAAAAAACTCTAAAAAAATGTTCTCTAAAAAGTTAAAATATGTTGAAAAAATTATTTCAATACCAACAACATTATTTGTTTTAAGTCATGCGTTTATTTATCCTAATTTCCATAATTCATTGGCCGTTTCCGCCCTGGGCTCGAACCCAAACGAGAATTGGACACAGAAGTTCTTTCAGTGGCATTTTTGCGTTCTTTGTGGTCAAAAGAACACGTTGAATCTGAAGTTGTAATATGGCGCGATAAAAGATGAGAGACAATGTGGAATGAGCGCCGCAGAGATTTGATAAAACACAGACTTTATCAAAACGAAGGCGGCGAATTAACGAACTGAAATTGTTGATGAGGTATTGAGGGTAAAACAAAGAGCAGTACTGTGAACAAAGCAATTACAACAAGGAAGAGCAAAGAGAATGGACAATATAGAAGGACAGCCCAGAGAGACAGAGAAATAGAGAGAAAGAGAGAGACAGAGAGACAGAGACACATAGAGAGAACGACAGAGAGAGAATGTTAGAGTTGGTAGAGGAAGACGTAGAGAATAATTTAACATTTCACGAAAAGTTAGGAAGTAAATAGATAAAGTCAAACAACAATACATGAACAAATATTCTCGACATGTTACACTCTGATCTAGACGGTTAGTGCTAAAATGTCTATATAAACGTAAGCGTGATATGGCGGGATACATGTTATTTAATAAATAACTATGACATGCATAGGTGCATCTTAAATATGTTTTTTTTTAATTTTAGGTAAAATTGCGATAAAACGTTTATTGATTTCTCGAAGGACTGATGAGAATTATATTTTAAACTTTGTCTTACTATCATACGATGAATATATTTCAAGCTGATGCATGCCAAACAATCTTTCGAAGGATAATATTTATTATAGAAATACGTGCACTAATCTACAACATTCATTTTTTAGTACATTCATTTCTGGTTGAGAAATTTGATATTTTCAACGTTGGCATAACGGAAGAATTTAAATGATATTTTAAACTTACGTGTGTCAGACCGACGAAAATTGAATTATTATTTTAATCGTTAGGTCCCGACGAAATAAATATTAAAAAATAAAGTATGTATTTTATATATTTAACGTAACACCCCAGCACATCTACATACATAAACTAGTATGATGATCAGTTGACGCATCTAAACATTCTACTGACGGAATTGTTATTACACATTTAGATGTGACATATCAATGAAATGGTATTTCAACGTATTTAAGTAAATATTAATTATTATTTCCTACAGACATCGATGTATCATGATTACGCAATTACATGTAGGGATGGTGATTTATATCATTTGGAAGACTCTAACCCGGTGTCCAAGTCACCACTGATTCGTGGAAGGGTTTCTTTCAACTCAGTCGCCACCAATTAGCATGGAAATTGGGTAAATTAAACTCTATAAATGACAAGTCAGAAGGCAATATAGTGAGCAAAAATACAGAATTCTACAAGAACAAAACAGTTGGAATTTCCTTCTCTCTCTTTCTCTAGCTCTGGCTCTCTCTGTATATATATATATATATATATATATATATATATATATATATATATATATATATACATATATATATGCCAATCATTTATTGTGATGTATTTCAATATATTATCATTCTTGATTTACGATGTGTCGATCCTATCTTATGTTTTTCGTTCAAGTCGTCGAATGAGGTTCTGAATATATGCTCGGAGTTGGTAACGAAAATCGCCGTGGTAAGTCTTCACCGATGTGCGGTAAAATTACTCAAGAAGTTATCTTCATTGTATGTGAAATTTCCAAACTTGTTTTGGGGTTATCATTGCCATAAACGGGGATTACACCAGAGATAGAATCAACACAATGTGCCTGTAATTTCACCGAAATAATTTTGAACCAAAATGTTACATAAATATATACACGCATATATATATATATATATATATATATATATATATATATATATATATATATATATTAGAAATAAAAATTGAACACCGCTCTTGGCTGTTATCCCTCCCCCTCTTCGAATAAACACAAATGTGTTGTTTCTTTTCCTTCTTTTTTACTCTTCTTTTTATAGATATTGTTTTTTTGAATATGTGGCACTTCATCGGTGGGTTCAAATACAAAATATTCGAAAAAAAATAAATAAGTAATTTAAATCATTTTTTAAAAAAATCAGTGATAGTTTCAGTTTCATTACATTTGCTGCGGATATTTATATTTATTACGTTTAACCAATATTGCCATCTACATGTATTTTGAGATTTTAAACACCTACCTTTTGACAAAGAGGTCTTCCTCGAAATATATTATGGAACACAGTCACATAGATTACATCAGTGTTGAAGTCTTGCCTAATCAAGTAAGATTTGCTATATAGAAAAAAATTATTTTAAAAGTTTTTGAAAAAATATATAATTACACTCACTTGTTCTTGTCTTACTTCTCAACGCCGACATATTTCCATTTCTGGCATTGTGTCTTCTAATACTCATCTTTCTCTCTCTCTCTCTCTCTCTCTATATATATATATATATATATATATATAGAGAGAGAGAGAGAGAGAGAGAGATTTTTCTACTCGTAAAAAGATTATTCAGTGAAGACCGGGATTATGCCAATAAAAACAAGCTCGATGATACTCGATTACAGAGTACAGAGCATTTATATGCGATTTTATGAAAGCTTACCAAAGCATTCCGTTCAGGAGACCAATGATCACCAGGAAATACTTTTTATTACAAATATTATTTTTTCAAATTTCATGTTTTTCCTACACGTGTTTACCTACCAAGCAGGTACTTGTTTGGCAGATCATCAGGGAAATTAAATGTCTGAAATAAAGGTTTCAACTACCGACAAACACAATGTGGCGCTGCATTAATTGAGGTCACTTAAGAAGAAAAGAGGAAAACAAAATTAAAAAGTACAAAGATAAACAGGAAAAGATAGAAAAATAGCTCGTGCATTATTTCTTCCACCAAGCCAACAAGCAAATAATCGGTCCCAAATGCATTAAAAAAACCCAAAAAACCGGAACAATGTGCAATAATATACTTTCACGTCGAGCGGCACAATGATGAAAAAATGAAAAAAATCTCCCCCACCAAACAAAAAAAAACAAAACATTCAAGACATCGCTCACTAGTTACCATTCCAAGCCACTGATAGTATGGGAATTCTATATCCATTCAGTCACAAGGAAAGGCAGCATAAATGTTCGTCCGGAATGCCCGCGGTCAGACGAACCCTATTTCCAGGGCTGACTTGTTTCCCTTCGAGATAAACACACGACGAGGTGAACGAACATCAATCCCGCAGAATCTCTTTTTTATTTTAAGAAAAAAATGTTAATTTGTATCTTAATTAGTAGACAGAAACTATTTATTCAAAATACTGTTTCTAAAAAATTATATTATAAAAATTATTCTTTATAAATATTAATTATTTAGCGTCTGGGACGTCATTTTACATTTTGAGAAAATATCTTTCATTTAATTTACTGCCGATTACTACGATGTTGTTATTTAACGAAGTGAAAAAACAAACCTATCCCGCAGAAATAACTTTGAAAAAATCATTCATATATTAAAAATAAAATGTTGCTACAAAAAATTTTCTACAAAAATTTAGTTATTATTTTAAATAATTTAAAATATTTCCCTATCGGCTGTGTCTGTTTACAACACTCTGGGGAGAATATTATTCTATATACCATCAATAAATATTACTACGGAGGAGGGTTTTAATCATGTTTTAATGGACGGGGTTAGTTTTACCAGTTTATGGGAAAATATCACTCTAACTCGTTAAATGACGCGAGGCTTTGTTATTACTAATATAAAATCCCAATACAAAATACTGTTTACAAACACCCTTGTTTCTATTTTAAGAAATTAAGTCCGTGTTCGCATGCATGTTTTTAAAATTATTTTTAAAATTATTTTTAAAATTATTTTTAAAATTATTTTTAAAATTATTTTTAAAATTATTTTTTCTCTATTCCTGACACCCATGGTTTTATTAAATTTTATCTAATTAAAAACTAATTTCATTTAATTAAACCTAATTTAATTAAATAGTGATAGCATCCAAGTTGTTATTTCTTATTTTTTACTTATTCCTAGAGTTGATATATTCCTTTCACAGTATACGTATGAGTGGGCGAGTGAACTCAGTTCAGCAGAAAAACACCTCGAAAGATATTTTATATCTCATGAATAAAATGTATTAATGCCGCGTATTGTTTTAAAATATATATACATATATATATATATATATATATATATATATATATATTGATTTTTCACTTATAAAATAGATCATCCAGTGAAGACCAGAGTTGTTCCAATAAAAACAAGCTCGATGATACTCGATTACAGAGTACAGAGCATTTATATGTATTTAATTTCAAGTAATTTTAAGTGAAAAATAAGAAATAGCAACCTAGATGCTATCACTATTTAATTAAATTAGGTTAAATTAAATTAAATTAGTTTTTAATTAGATTAAATTAAATCAAACAATGGGTGGCAGGAATGGGGAAAATTAATTAAGGACAAAATAATTTTAAAAACATGCATGCCGACACGGACTTTATTTCTAAAAATAGAAACAATTGGATTTTTATAAAAAGTATTTTGTACGGGATTTGAAATTAGTAATAACAAAGCTTCCTGTCATTTAACGAGTTAGAGTGATATTTTCCAGTAAAGTTGGCAAAAAATAACCCCGTCTATTAAAAAAGTTTTTTTTCAAAATAGAAAATAGATTTCTGATAACGATACTCCGTAGTAATATTTATTTATGGAATATAGAATAATATTCTCCACAGAGAGTTGCAAACAGACAAAGCCGTTAAGGAAATATTTTAAATTATTTAAAATAATAACTAGATTTTTGTAGAAACATTTTTTATAATAACATTTTATTTTTGATATATGAATAATCTTTTAAAAACAAATTCTGCGGGATAGGCTTTTTTCGCTTCGTTAAACAACAAAACGATAATAATTCGGCAGTTAATTAAATTAAGGATATTTTCCCAAATGTAAAATGACGTCCCAGACACTAGATAATTAAATTCTATAAAGAATAGGTTTAATAATAATTTTTTTAGAAAGAGTATTTTGAATAAATAGTTTCTATCTACTAATTAAGATTTTTTCTTTATATAAAGGAGTGTTCTGCTTCTCGTAAAGTCGTTTCTCTTTATCGCTCTAAGCACTTTCTCACACCTGGGGCTATTCACTATCTCTAAAAATCCACAATCAGACCATGTGTTGAGTATTGTTGTCATATTTTGGCTGATGAACCTCTGCCCCTATTTTAGGGTTCTTGTTAAGGTGCAGAAACTTGATTTGCCCTACCTTTTCTTCTTCGCTGCACCCCTCTTTCACGTGATGTTGCTAGTCTCAGCCTTTTTTATAAATACTATTATGGCATGAGTTTTTCAGAAGTATGTGATCTATTCCGCGCCTCTTTTGTTCCACCTCGTTGTAATCGTTTGTCTAGTTGTCTCCATTAATTCGCCATTTTGATACATTATTGTAATACAGGTTCCTATTCCAGTAGCTTCTTTCCAAGAACCGCAAGCTAATACACCTCTCTAAGTGCTGAGTGTTTTCTCTCCTACCTATAATCTTGGTATTTTCAAGACAAAGATCAATACTCATCTATTGTCTTTGCGATAATCATATTTGTTCTTTTTATTTCCTCACATAAAGTGGTTGCATGCCTTGTTTGGAGCGATTTCCATTTTTTTTAAATGTAACCATCATAACTTATTTTTTACCAGAATGCTCGTCATAATCTGTGTTCACTATCAATGTGAACATTAAAGGGAAGTTTTTATCTGGCACAATATTCTTATTATGAGTCTTTAAACCTAATATATTTCACCTAAAAATGAGATTTATTCACTAACATAACTGTTCCTGGGCATAGCCGCTATTCACCCAAGCCAGACTGATAAAGCAAATGTAAGGCCATGGATAAGTAGCCATTTATTGAGCAAGATTTGTGAATAAATCATTTATATACCATTTTAATGATAGATAATTATAAATATTACTAACTCCAGAATATGATTTTATGTAAAAATGATTGGTATAATCATCGTTGAATCCAAATGGACACTATATCGGCCAAATAACACACTATTCTCTGTAGCTTACGTATACTAATCTAAGATAATACGTTTACTTGATACAACACCAGACCTGATAACAATAAGTTGTTTTGTATAGCCAGCATATCTTAAAAAAAGGTCATTGTTTACGAATCTAGCATCAAGGTGTATTCCTATTTTCTCATCAATAAACGACTCTCCGTCGGTACTTACAATTTCCAATCATATATTCTACTCGTAAGTTTCAGATAAACGTTTACATTGGTGTACTCTACAACCTTTTGCTGGTGCCTTTTGTGGTAGTTGTAACGTTTAACTAGGTTCAAAATAACCTTTTCATTAATCGTTTAGATTGAGTGTTCTTTATACGCGTCACCGACCTCGTGCCAGTTTATTCTTTTTATACTCAAGTTCATTCATTAAAGATTGATCCACCATATAATATATACTTGACGTTAAAATACCTCCTAAAAACAATGTTTTCAACAGCGAAGTAAATAAGCAACTACACTACTTATACAATATAGAAGAACACAGAACACAAAAGAATTGCAATCTATATCTGCAGATTAAATTATCGGATGAATTTGGCAGTCACGAAAGATTACTGACTATGATAATATGTATGTTGAAAGGAACGGATAGTACAACTGCTGAAAGGTTGTGATCATACCAACAACGACGTTTAAGACAACAGTCCAAATGAAAGATAATAGCAATACTGATCATCTCAGAAATATTGTTTGACGACTGCAATAAACGAAATTGAGCGTTAAGAAAACCAGTTTATTCAGCATTTGAAAGATGGTCTCATAAAATGCATGCTTGATTACATTTACTGCATATGAAAAATACAGACATTATATATATATATATATATATATATATATATATATATATATATATATATATATAATGTATGTCGTGCACCTGGGTTGTGCATGGGTGGCGATTTACAATGGTATATGCATCAAAATAAAAGTCATTTCAGACAATTGAAGTCCGCGTTCGATAAAAGATAGAAACACTATTCTTTCCCACGGAAAAGTGATTTTCCCATTGAATCTGATTACATGGCTTGTGCCACAGACGTATTTCTGTTTCAAATGTCGAATTAGACCTTACCCACTTACATAATAGACATTCTTCAGACAAAGTGTTCGATGAAGACATTGCACTAGTAGTGACATTAATAGTAGAAGTAGAATGATATATACGGAGACGTGCTGTCACTCAGACTCAGTGTAACACTACCGGTGATTATTTGTGAGCAATCACTGACGATGAGCTGCGTTAGAACTCGTAGTGAGTACAAATAATAATAACAATAATAATAATACAAACAATAATAATAAAGAAGGATTAGAAACTCCCATGAAGTTACTCCCTCCCCCCTGAAGGAAAACATACGAATACTAAGTGAAAGAGTCAAAGAACATGAACAAATAAAAAAGGGGAGATATATTATACCTCAACTGGCAGGGTGTGGAGTATACTGATACCTTGCGGTATAGTAATGCCCCATATATTCCAATTGTGTATGTCTCTCTCCTACATCTTTTACAGTTCTTATCGGGTTTTAATTACGGCAACACAACTTATATTGCTGTTATGTACACAACATATGCAGCTTGCCATATTTTTATAATAGTCTTTATGTTACGATGACCACATTCCCGTCTCACTGGTTTTATGTCTCTCTCTTTCTAAATAATAGGGCGGTCATTTTTTCCTGTTTGTTAAAAACGCGCAAATACATGTCAATCTCTAAATGGCAGTGGGATTTAAGTAGGAGACCAAAAAGGGCGGGTTAAGTTTTAGGAGTGAGTATTGTATTTCCAAAATAAATGCAATTTGGGAGAGGCTTAGGAAAAAAATGAAAGTTTAGTGTGGGCATATTTGAGGATTACTATTACTAGGGGCGTAACTCATTTACTCCACTAGGTAGAGGCTAAACTTACCCGACGGGCTTAGGTCCGACAGGACCGGGACCACATGTTTCATGCTCAGATATCTAACACGCACACTTTGATCTTAACAAACATGGTAATCATAACAAAGCATACAAATGACTCGTTTGGGTTAGTTGATTCTGTAATATTTTATTTTATAAAGTTAAGTAATTATTTTCGAGTTTCCCTGGGTAACGCCGGGACACGAGTCTTGGCAGTATATATATATATATATATATATATATATATATATATATATATATATATATATATATATATATATATAATAAAATCCAAAAATTCGAAACCACGATATTGATTAAAATTCTAAAATTATATTATTTAAATCCGTTTTAACAAATCAATAAATAGCATCGTTTAGTATGCCATTATTGCAGCGGCAAAAATATTTTAACATGACCATTTTTTTCTTTAAATTAAATAATACACATTTCAAATAGTTTAAAGTGTGTGAAAACTGATGGTTTAATTAAAATGTATAATTATGTGTATATAAAAAAGTGGAAATAACGAAATAGCTTATTATTTCTATCTAGCAGGGTAATACACTTTTTCAGAATTAAATCTTTATCGTTTTACCCAATTAGAATGCAAAATTATTCATCTCTGTTTTCCCTACTCTGTCTTTGTATTGTCTGTTTCTCACTCTTTCTTTGAGTTATTTTGCTAGCTAGCTTTCTCATTAGTCAATGAATAATAAATCAAGTTAAGATTAATATTGAATAGATTTTCTTGCAGAAAAAAGGAAGTAAATATATAGAATAAAGTAATTTAAATATAAAGCAACGTCGATAGATATATATGATAATTACTGATGCGTGAAAATTGGATTTGTAACATTTTGTTTGCAGTGAAAATCAGGATGAAGGTCATATTTAACATGAAGTGATGAACAGGAAAGAATAATGAAACGATTATTATCGGAAACGGTAACTAATAAAGTATTGCCACTTTGAGAATTAAGATCGCAACGGTACATCTGAAATTGTTCCTGATTTTCATAAACGATATCCTTGATCACGTTGTGCCTGGTATAGGTATAGGTATATTTGCTGACGACGCAATGCTCTACTCTAGACATGTGGGTAAAACGGACGCGCACATATCAGAGGCACTGGATGAATTCTTAGAAAGTGCCCTCCAGTCTGTAGTTGAATGGGGGCATAAATTGATAGTGATATTTAATGCTGCTAAGACTAAGCTCTTTCTTTTCAACAACCACAAGAAACCTCTTAAACCACCGATTGTCATGACAAATAACACCGTACCTGGGAATCCAACGTTCAAACTCCCCGGCCTAATATGCACAGGTAACATAAATACGGAAATATCAGGAAAAGTACGTAGTAGATATTGCCAAGGCCGGGGCAAGAAAGGTGTACTTTATTAAGTGATTTATAAAACTTCTCACACCTGGTAGTATGTCATATCTCTACGAAGCCACAATCTGCCTACGCATGGAATATTGTTTTCACATCTGGGCGGGTGCACCATCCACCTATCTCTCTTTCTTTCTCTCTCTCTCTCTCTCTCTCTCTCTCTCTCTCCCTTAGACCAGGTCCAAAGAAGAGCCGCTAATCTAATAGGTCCCTCACTAGTCAGCCAACTCCATCCCCTGTCTCATCGCCGCAATGTTGCAACCTTTATGCTTGTTTTACAAGTACTGCAATGGAATATGCTCCGATGATCGAGCTGCTCTAGTGTCCTCTATACGTAAATTAACTCGACTAACCGGAAAATAAGCTAACTCCCATCCATTCACTGTGGATATCCCTAGATGCCGGAGAGCTTTCTACTCGAATAGCTTCTTCTCTCGAACTGCCGGCCCTTGGAATTTCATCCCTGCTGTTTGTTACCCCCGAGTGTACCGCTATGCAGACATGTAAAACTAACTTGAACAAGCATATTGCTGCACAGCTCCAAATTAAGAGTGGCTCCCAAAATGTTCACCCTAATACTCAGTAGCGCCTTACGTCTACAGTGCCAACTTGCCTTATTTAGGGTTCACCGACTTTTAAAAAGATAGACTGCAGAACGTTTCAACTTCAGTTATTCATAACTAATGAAATATTGATGAGAGTTTAATATAAAAGTCGTTGAACTCGATTATAAACAAAATTCAAAGAAGGTACATAATGTTTTGTATGAGACTTGTGATGAAAAACGAATCAATAGTGAAAAGTAATTTTTATTGTATACATGAGATGTACAGATCATGCACTCTCTAGTAAAACTCCACGGTTTCTTCATATATAAATGGGTATTCTTTTTCTTGTGACACTAATTTTATTTATTCAAGCTCAGGTCAGAACTATTCATATGGATTAAAAACAAATTCAAGTGATTTTACACATAAATTAGATAACATTATAAAAATTCCGTCACGAAATTATACTCGATTACATAATATTACACGTTCCTTTTTATATCTTAATATCCCTCTAAATATATATATATATATATATATATATATATATGTATATATATATATAGTAATTCACATACATACTGTTTCGCTATATCACAGTTATTCGGTGCGACTAGCAGGGTTTTAAAGTCAACCATCGAGCTGACAGTCGGCGCCTCTACCCCTGCGCTATAATACGACACTGAATGAATGTAAGATATATCTCAATGTAAACATTGTCAAGTGCCAGGAGCCTGAATTTGTTTTAACCAATGAGTTATGCCTTACAACTAATGGCAGTTCGCGATATCCTTACAAATAATCTCTACTCAAGTAAGAAAGTGTTATATAGTCATCTACATGCATACTGTTTCGCTGTATCACAGTTAATCAGTGCGGTTAGACAAGCTACTGCCTCAACCGTCGATGTGACAGTCGGCGCCTATATCCCTACGCTATCATATGGCACTGAATGAATGTAAGAGATATCTCGATGTAAACATTGTCAAGTAGCCAATGAAGTATGTATATATATTTTATATATATATATATATATATATATATATATATATATATATATATATTCTCTGGATTACCACCCTGTGGAAATTTTTTACCTTGATTATTACCATTATTATTATATATATATATATATATATATATATATATATATATATATATATATATATATATATATATATATATATATATATATATACATATATTAATATATATATATATATATACATATATATATATTTCATTCAATGTTAAATTGAAAGCAGTATTTTAGTATATAGTCAAGGGCAATTAAAATCCCAAATAAATAAATAAGGAGTTAATTTTGTTCACAAAACGATACACCTATATTTCCAAGTAAATTTTAAGGCGACAGATTTAGGTTGACTTGAGAAGCAATGCAAAATGTAAATCGTCATTTTTTATCAAATTGACATAATAGTATATACATGATACTTATGTATTTGCTATACACATTTTTATGTTGATATACTTTATATGTATTATGAAATATATATGTAATGTATATCATCACTTATTTAAATGGAGCGTATATTTTCTTATTTACTAGCCTCGTTATAAAAATAAAATTAGACAAAATGTCGGTTGATATGTAGCGGATATCTAACTTTCCACAAACTAAATATATGCTGCACAGAAAACGTCATTCTCAATACGACGACAGAACAGTTACAAGACTTTCATACTACCCCCTATGGAAACCAAAAGTCATCAGTCTGAAAAGTATGTCGGGTAACATCTACTCTTAAATAGTTAAACGTATAATTAAAGACAATTTCTATAATTGAATATTTTGAGTTATGTATAAAAGAAAGATATTTCTTAATGAAAGGGGTGGTATTGATTAGAAATGTATTGATTTTTGTATTGCTGGTATTAATAAATACATTATGAGTAGAAATGTTTTCGAAAATGTTGTGTTTAACATAATCTACATAAAATTATTAATGTAAAAACAGTATTTATTTAAACTGTTTATTTAAATGAATTTTAGAAGGCAGTGTGGGTGCATTGAATTATGAGGGTTTCTATTTTTTCTCAGATAATATCTCGCAATATTGTAAACCTATAATGCGGCATGTGCTAAATATATATTGTGAGGAGATCTTAACTAGAAAATAAGATTCCATTAAGATAGCACATTTCTACGAGAAATTAAGTTATGTCAACACGAAAATACCTTCAAGCGAAATCTAGAGTGATACACGGAAAAATAGTCAAGATAAAGCGTGCACTGTGACTTTAACTCTGCTAGAAATGTGGGTGCATTCTCGTAAAAAGTATTCCACCTATACAGAGACAGCGCGTTATTGATAGTTGATGATATTCTGCAGAGAAGTGTAAGTGAAAATATAACGGAGAAGAATATCAATTATCGAATCTAATATATTGTAAAAATACGCCTTCGACTAAGAAGAACAACAAGTATACTATTTTTTATCGCAACTACAGGGGCAAGCTTTAGAATGGAAGAGAAATAGAAAACATCCAGAAAAGAATATACGCAATCAGGCATTTAAACCAACCGTCTTCATGGAGTAGTCACTACGAAAAATGTGTTTTTTAATGGAAATTGCTCTAAATAAGGCATGAAACACCTTGATGTTAGGAGCTAAAAAATACTATTTCAAGGTAAAAAAACTAGCCAACGATAAGTGTTAGATACATAGATTCCGACCCAGGAAACGGCAATTACCCCCCCCCCCTTTATCCGAAAGTTTCCACATGGAATGTGATAACTAACGGAAAAAATAATGGAGGCAGGAGTTACAAGGCTATCGAAAGTAAACTCAAGGTTTCATTTATTTTCTTTAGAGGAATATATAAGGCGCTGGGCGTTATTGTTTCTTTTTTATCGATGTTCATGTGTTTATGTTCTTTGTTTATTAACAGTGGCGTTGTCATGCATATAGAAGAGGATAGATTAAAGATTTAGAACATACATAGAGGTACGTAGTGTCATATATGCAGCCATATGAATACACGATGATTGTAAAATAGCTGGTTAAACACATAATAGAAATCGTGACTGCTTTTGCATTGCTACATATGAATTACTTTTCAAAATGAACGTCATTGTTTATTTGAATATTACGCACAAAAAGTTATAAATAAAAGTATATAACCTAGTGGGGTAAACATAATTAAATGTCTTTGTTTTTATGTTTGCTCTTAGGGTATATAGATTTGTGGGATGAACAACTACATATCGAGATGAAATCTAACAATATAGGTATCTATTTTATGTATACTTATATTGTGACCATATTTAATGATTCAGATCAGTCATATATCTATGTGGAAAAAAGTCATAGAGCATCGCTGACAAATACATGTTCATCCCTATGAAACTGACATCGCTCAAATTGTATAAAATTATGTATTTTTGTTGACATAAGGTGACATACGAAAATAAAACCAAGAACATGTATTGTGTTTTATGTGACGGTTTAGGCATCATTAGTAATTACATTATAGCCAGCCTTGATTAATAGTAAAAGACACACAGAATATGTATTACATTTGAATCCGGAAAGTTTTAGCTAACACCATGTGCTATGATTGATCTAATAAGGGGCAGTCTCTATACGATTTATACAGAGCTAAACCCAATGTGGATTAGAGAACTTTTTTCTATTAACTCATTATCGTGTGATCCCAAAATTTTTCAAAAAAGTCGTACACACAATTTACACAATTATGGTTGAGAACATAACACTACTACTACTACTACTACTACTACTACTACTACTACTACTACTACTACTAATACCATAACAAATAATAATAATACTAATAATAATAACAATAATAATAATAATGATAATAATACTAATTATTATTATTATTATTATTACTATTATTATTATTATTATTATTAGGTGATAGCACAAGCCTAGGCTGATATCATACAAAATACTCGATACGGGTCAAGTAGGTAGAGGGAGATTACTAACCAGACCTCCATTGGAAGAGCGGGGAGAATACTGGGACCGTAAGGAGGCTTAAGTGATTATCGAAAAAAGGTGGAAAGTACTGGAAATTAGTGGAGACTTGTGGTCACTCAGACTCCAGGTAACACCAGCGGGTGTTGTCCGTGAGCAATCGCTGACAACGACTTGTGTGATAACTCCTAGTGAGCATATTCTAATAATAATAATAATAATAATAATTATAATAATTATAATAATGATAATAATGATAATAATGATTAAAAATAATAATAATGATAGTAATAATAATAATGATAATGATAATAATAATAATATTGATTAATATAAAAATAATAATAATAATAATAATAATGATAATGATAATAATATTGATTATAATAATAATAATAATAATAATAATAATAATAATAATAATAATAATAATAATAATAATAATAATAATAATAATAATATATTTCGCTAACACAAAACTTCTTGCTCAATTGCAAACATATCACATTTTGGTTGGGATTTAAGCAACATAGTTTAATGTTACTGGTACTTTACAATTGCTAATGTTCCAAACCCACATTGACTTTCATCCCGAACATTAAAAAAGCCGTATGCTAACAATTCTAAGAAATAGCGCAATAATTAATCACATCCGAATAATTTTTATTCACTTGGCGATAAGTACATAACGTTAAACTTCTTACTATCAGTTTTTAATTGAGAATAATTAATTTAAATGATGGATATTCTCATATATGTCAGTAGATTACAATACATTCTAGAGAAGCATATTAGACAATTATTAATTTCCGAAAATTTTCTTGACAATATTTGAAAAGTTACAGCGACAAAAATTTACATTTTTCTAATTTCAGCTCATTTATCCTTTTCTTATGTTTCCGTTTTTCTTTAACATGTGTTTACTTGTATGGCGGCGTTTGTCAACAATTGAATGAAAATCTATTCTGAAAAGTTAGTGTATTCCGTTGCCGAATGTATGCTTTAATATTACTAATGCTTAATCAATTACCTAAATCACACTGTTCATGGATACAAGTATATATGCACGTAATTAAGATATTCGTAATAATAAGGTTAACAGAAACTAAAAAAAAACTAAAAAAAAAATCTATATACAGTGTGAGTCAGAATTAATCGATAAGTAAGAATAGGGTTAGTTTAAATAATCAATAATTAATACTTAAGTTATTTAGTATTAAATGAAAAGTGTGGGATTAACGACATCAGCTCCCACCACACCGATTGACTGGGAGTCCTGGTCGTATAACGTTCCTTGCTCGATCAGTAGATCTTACATCTTTGGAGCTTTGACGATGATATTTTCTGAAAAAACACACTATTTGCTGAAATCCTGAAGATATTCGGGATCTTACCGAAAGAATGAATCTATGCACACGTGTGCGGATTTCTGTGCAACCCCATCTGCTATAGAACCTATAAATACGCACGTGATCATTTCAAACACCTATTTGAATGTAATGAAGATTTGCATTTTATAATGGATTGACTAAACATAAATCATATTATTTGAACTGAAAATGTGTTATTGTCTGGTTTATTCCAATTTACCCTGTACATATATATATATATATATATATATATATATATATATATATATATATATATATATATATATATCAGCGGACAATTACCATCTGGAAAAAACCCATATCTTTTCTACACGAACCTTTTTTCACCCTCCATTTTCTTAATATTTTTTTAAAATGTTGAATTTTGGCTTTCATACTGCCAACTTATCTATCTGTATAATTCCTCTGATGATAGGAGCTCGATCTTTGAAAAGCCTTTGCTTAAGGAAAGAATAATAAACATACTTTTATTACAGAATATACCTTGCATTGAACAATCGAAGTTTGCAATAAATCTGGGCATTCGTACATGTTTATCACTCTTCGTTCATCTCTCTCTCACTCTCTCTCTCTCTCTCTCTCTCTCTCTCTCTCTCTCTCTCTCTCTATATATATATATATATATATATATATATATATATATATATATATATATACATATATATATATATGTTAATATATATATACGTATACGTGTGTATATGATGATGGACTCTCCCGTCGATTGCGACGTATGAGGTTCCAACAGCTTTCATTTGTGCCTAGATCGTTCATGACACCTGAGTCCGGCAAGAGACCTGCAAGGAAAGCCGCAGACAGTGCAAGAGTTTGAGTAATCGGATGCCAGGTGTGGAGCACTCTCTCTAGCTTTTCGCCTCACTCTAGCAGTTCTCATATTATCCACACAGGTCTCGTTGAATCTTTCCAGTCCAATGCAACAAGCTGCTCGCCATGTCTTCCTGTCTTTGGTACAGTCTTCAAAGTTTTTTGGGGGTACTCCAATTGCCGTCAGCGCATTTTTCAATTTATCTTTGTACCTCAGCAAGGGCCGACCAACCTTTCTGTTAGCACAAGCTAACTGACTGTACATCAGTGCTTTAGGTATCTTCCCTTCGTCCATTCTTGCTACATGACCAGCCCATCGCAATTGAGACTGCAACAGGAACTTTCAATTCCACCAATATGGCATCTGTTGTAAAGATCGGTGTTAGCGACTTTGTCCTTCAAACTAAGTCCGCATATGGTCCTCAGGCAGCTCCTGTGGAACACATCCAATTGGCGAAATTGATGCCGGTAAGGCTCCACGCCTCACATTCATAGAGAAGACCTGTCAATATTACAGCCCTATACACATTGATTGTTTTCTTCAACTTAATGCCTCTGCTACTCCAAAAACGATGTTTCAGCTTACCGAAGGCATTTGCCGCTTTTGCAATTCGGTTTACGATTTCATCATCAAGTGAAGCAGCAGAATTAACTTTGCTACCTAGGTAGGTAAAGTTTTTGACATAGTTCATTGGTCTGCCATCCACTTTGAGTTTTTCTAATGGAAATTCATGGACAGGCTGATTTTGTTTCACTCCTTGAACTTGTTTAGGGGTCGGGCATGGTTGATGGACCACCACATTTTTCATTAAACTGATTATTAAACCAAAAGCCCTACATGCACCTGAAAATTTTGTCAAAAGATTCTGAGCTTCTTTAAAAGAAGTCGGTACCAGGACAGCATTATCTGCAAAGAGAAGGTTCCGAATGATGGCCTCTCGAACCAAGGTTTCGGCTTTAAAACGCTGATGGTTAAAGAGCCCACTTGTGGTTCGGAATTGAAACTTAACACCTGTGCTTTCATCAGCGAATGTGTGCCGAAGCATCACCGAGAAGAACAATGCAAACAGCACAGGTGCCATCACACAACCCTGTTTCGTACCATTGGTTACTTCAAAAGGCTCTGAGGTTTCCCCATTGGAAACGACCTGTGCTTTCATCCCTTCATGGAAGGAGATTATGACATCAATCATGTTGTTGTGGATTCCAAGCGTATGAAGAAGTTTCCAAAGTGCTACGCGGCTGACCGTATCGAATGCTTTTGTCAAATCAATGTACAGTTCCCGATTTTTTTCACGAACTTTTTCCGCAACTGTACGAAGGGCAAATACCATGTCGATTGTATCTCGACCAGAGCGAAAACCACATTGGGACTCTGGGTAAATCTCATCAATAAGATGTCTGATGATCCTGTTCAGAAACAACCTTGCAAGAATTTTACCTGCAACAGAAAGCAGAGATATCCCGCGATGATTATCGCAAGAATTACTTCTTCCCTTGCTCTTATAAAGATGCTTTACATTACTATCTTAAATGTCCTGTGGGACTCCGCCAACTTTCCATATCTCCACAAACAAAATGGTCAGTTTTTCCTCGAGTGATCTTCCGCCATGTTTGTACACCTCAATGGGGATGCAATCTCTGCCCGGTGCCCCTGACGATAGCTGTTTTTAGCTTGAGATACTTCCTGAACTGTAGGTGGAAAAGACAGTTCCGGAATTTCGGGATGCTGCGGAAGAGAGGAAATGATGTTTTCGTCAGTCACCGATGAAGAGTTAAGGACAGTTTTAAAGTGCTGCTTCACACGCTTAAGGATAGCAGAGTTGTCAGTTAGCAGTGTTTTTCCATCATCTGCAAAAACTGGGGCAGAATCATTCATTTGAGGACCAAACACCTCTTTCAGGCCGGAGTAAAATGACTAAGAATCCTTCCTGTCGGCTGCATCCTGAAGTTCCGCAGCCTTGGATGACCACTAAGCCTCTTTTAATGCCCTAAGTGCTTTCTGAACTTGTGCTTTGTGAGCTCTATACGCCTTCTCTTTCACTGTGGAATTTTTGTCCTCGAGCCATGTTTTGTGGCAAACATGCATTTGGTCGATAAGCTTCTGCACTTCAGTGTTGTTTTCATCAAACCAGTCTTGATGTTTCCCCAAAGGGAAGCCCAAAACCTCAGCAGACGAGTCATAAACAGCATTGCGCAATGAATCCCAAGAACTTGAAACGTCACTATTTACCTCTACAGAAGCTATAGCGGTCGTAACTTGTTCCTTCAGCTCATTTTGTGTATCTGCCTGTTTTAGAGGCAATACATTTAGGCGTTTTGGAACAGAAGACTTTTTAACTCTACTCTTGTCTAAATGGAAGATGGTCTTGCCGACTATAAGCGCATGATCTGATAAACAACAGCTACTATGGAAAGAGCGTGTTATCTTAAAATCTTTGAGCTCGCGCTTTCTGGTAATTATGTAGTCAATGAGATGCCAATCTTTTGATCGGGGGTGCATTCATGGTGTTTTTCGACAATGCTTTTGTTGGAAGTACGTGTTTGTTACACTGAAGTTAAATTCTTTGCATAACGCCAGGAGTCGCAATCTATTTGAATTCATTTTTCCAACACCATGGGGACCCAGAACACCAGCCCATGTTTGATAGTTGAGCCCTACTCGAGCATTTAAGTCTCCCATCAAAGCAACCTCATCCTTATGCTGAATTTTTTAGATTTAGCTACGCAAATCATTGTGAAGATCAGCTTTGCATTGATCTGAACTATTCATAGTAGGGGCATAACAGCTGATAAGTGTTGCGAATGTGTTGTTTTTTAGTGGAAGTCCTAGGGTCATAATGCGATCTGAATGACTTACTGGGAGTGTTGGAAGTGATCTAGCTATTTCCGTCTTCACTGCAAACCCTACGCCAGATTGACGTGGTTCGTTTTCTGGTTTACCAGTCCAGAAAAACGTGTATCCACCTTTTACCTTACACAGCTGTGAGTGACCAGGCAGACGCGTCTCACTAAGGGCAGCAATATCTACATCATGCTTCCTTAATTCCATTTATACGAGGGCCGTTTTCCTTTCTAGTGACGCATCACTATCCTGCAATGTGCGCACATTCCAAGATCCAATGTTTAGCTTCATAAATGTCTTTGTTTTCTGACTGCTGCATTGGATAACTAGACAGCTGCAGTAGGCTGAC
>OY744526.1:100344551-100352051 GCA_963556195.1 Sepiola atlantica
CCCCAAAAATAAATTAAACATAATATATTTTTTTTTAAATTAGGAAAAAGAAAAGGCGAAAAAAATAAAGAACAAATTTTAAAATTAAAAAAAAATCAAACTTTTTCTTTTTTTTTTTAAATTAATTTAAAGAAATATTATTTTATTTATTCATATATTTTTTAACTGGTGCCGGCCTAGGCTGACACCAGACAACATATTTGTAGAGGGTCGAGGAGGATTGGAAGACCGAGGAGGGACAGCACAAACACGACCTCCACTGGAAAAGTGCAGAGAATGCTGAGACTTTGGAGAGGCTTGTTGCCACCAAAATCCCAGAGAAGACCAATTGTCCTTACCAGCGAGAAACCAATGGTAAGAGGCTGTTGCGATACCGCATCGTGATCGAAAAGAGGTGAAGAATACTGGACGTCTGGGGAGACTTGTTGTCACTCAGACTCCAGGAAATCCCACTTGTTATTGTCGGTGCGCAATCACTGACGATGATCTGTGTAAGAACTCCTAGTGAGTACAAATAATAATAATAATAATAATAGTAATAATAATACAATAGCAGACGTATGACAATTTATATCTACCATATAGTTCGAAGTAAAGATACGTGTTATTGTAAGATAATGAAGAGTGGCAAAATGAATCGTGGACGAGTCCATTGTAGGTGAGACGTCGAGAAAGAAAGAAAGCGACTTGATAACTGTTAAAAAGGAGAAGGTTCCGCAGTGCAAACGAGACATGAAAGACGGCGGTTTTCGAAACGCGAAGAGCCGGAGCGCTTGATGATCGGAGTATCGAAGTACCGGCAGAATGGGAGTTTACCTATATTTATGGCACCGATGAAGCTTTATTGGCTATGGTTATCAAACATTTCTTGCAGTTAGGCTTTCGTGTCCACTGACTTAAAATGCGACTGATTAGCAAATGAATCCCATTACTTGTATTTCATCAAACATACAATTGGAAGGGCTTGTGGAACAATTACTTCAGTTGACGCTCGGATAGACAACGCAGAGCAAATTTCTTTTCAATCGGATGTATATATGAACGAGTTTTTAGCGGAAACCAAGTATGTGACCTCAGCAAGAATTAGACTTTCATGAGACAAAAATATTTTAAAATATTGTGTTTTATGTGTGTGCGTAGCCGACGTAAACCATCCGGTGATGGGAAATAAAGAACCCCACATTTGTTCAATATACGTTCTGTTCTTTGTCATTCTTGTTGGATCTTACCGGGTACCCCGAACGAACGGGTAATGCAACATTATGTACTCATATAATTTGCATACATGTTTCTAGTATGTACATACACCAATATGTAAATATCTCGAACCGGAAATATTAAGACGTTTTAGACATAAGTGATAAGACCATAAGTTTAGTGGGGGTCAGGAGAGATTCGTATCTTGTTCAGTAAATGTTCAATTAAATCTAATTATAGATGAATAAATACATATTTTTCTGAAATGCATTAATCCAAGAAATAAGGTCTATTTTTGCAGAGGTTTTGTGCTATCAACGTTCGGGTGCATTGTTTAAAATAGAATAAATTGATATATTAACAACTATTTTGCGGATTATTATATAATAATAATATGATAAGCTAAATATTTGCCACTATATTATTTTGTTCTATAGTATACAAATGCATCAGGTATTGTAATTGAAGAAAACCCTAAAATTCTAATAATCGATATGTATACACCATCAACTGTAATGATAAAATGAAGTTCGTTATTTATTATAAAAAAATAGAAACATTAACTCATTTAATCCGAAAACACAGCAAAAACACAATATCAGTTTCAATGAATTTTCGGAGAAGATAACTCCGACAATAATTAAAATATATAATTGTGACATCGGTCTTATTATCAGAACTTTTGCGTAAGCTCATCATGTATTTCTCCGATACTTGCTCAATTCGACAACAGCTAAAAAAACATAACTACCTCTTTTTTTTAATAGAGATCAATTTTTGTTAAGAATACAAATGAATACGCCACGATACCAACATAAAAATAAAAAATTATTGAACCCATTTACATTAAAACAATGCATCCCAAAATAGGTAATATTCGTTAGGGAACGGGTAAAAGAATTATACAGTGTCTAGCGTATTTAATAACATTATCAAATACTTAGTAGTTAAATGACATTTTGCTTGTATTTTATACGCGCTTATCACGTAATCACATCGTCATGACACATCTCATCATTATAGATGCTCATTTTAAAATCATAAATTACCAGGTCATAACAATAATCAACAGAAGATGACATATTGTAAGGACACCAAGACAACCCCCGCCCGATGATGATACGATGTATCATATTGACGGTACTCGCTTAAAAAGAAATAAAAAAATAAAGAAACCCACGGAACTTAAATCCACGAATTTGACTGAAACACTAATTGACTTATTCGTAAAATATGAAAATAATAAAAAAATATCACCGAACAAAAAATCACTTTACTTTAATAACATTTGCCTAAATAATAACATTCTGAAGAAGTACAGACAATATATATATATATATATATATATATATATATATATATATATATATATATATATATATATATATATATATTGTGTGTATTTAGGCAGCATTTTTTCATTAAGGCATGTGTTATTGAAGATGACAGACATCTTCTGTTTAGTGATACCTTTTTTTATTTTTTCCATTCGTCGAATGATCTTTTTGACGTGTAGATTGAATGAATTGATGAAGAATCCATGTGTTTGACTTACGTTTTCGATTCTCTCCGGAATCATCTGCAGGGCTTTAATTGCAAAAATGAATACAAAGCGAGTGAAAGAATGGACTTTCTTAAAAAATACGCCGGCAAACTGTTCGCGTAAAATACGGACGTCAACATTTTAAAATGTGACAATTGAAACAGTTCTTCGTTTATTTATTAATTTTATTTATTCTTCTTATTCTTATTCTTAATTTAAAATAGTGGCTGACTTAATTAAATTAAATTAATGCCTTAATATATATATATATATATATATATATATATATATATATATATATATAATAAAATATGAGACTAAAAGTATACTTTTCATAATCAAACGTATAGTGAAAAGGTTTAAGTTCAATATACGAGATTGAGCAATTATAAAGAAAAATAAAGGAAAAGAGATAAAGATATGTGGATGACCAATCTATTTTTCTCTTCGATTGTTCAATGCAAGGTGTACTCGATAAACACATGTTTATTTTTATTTTTTAGCCAGGCTATATATATATATATATATATATATATATATATATATATATATATATATATATGTATATATATTTGTGAGTATTTAGGAAACTATATATTTAATTATACACTTTTTATAATCCGCAAAAGTGTCTCTAATTGCAAGCCAATAACTTAGTGTAACAAGCTTCCGCGCATACATGCGTTTTAATTATATTAAAATGACCAACATACAAAGCAATGCATTACCATAATGTTCTTTATTTTTTTCTTAATTTCTTCACTTGCTGACTTTGAGG
This sequence comes from Sepiola atlantica, assembly GCA_963556195.1. Classification (NCBI taxonomy): domain Eukaryota; kingdom Metazoa; phylum Mollusca; class Cephalopoda; order Sepiida; family Sepiolidae; genus Sepiola; species Sepiola atlantica. The sequence continues at coordinate 100,348,070 of OY744526.1, forward strand.
AATACCTGCATTGTTTTTCTTCGTCTTCATAATAAAATGTATATTTATGTTTTTCCCTTTTTTTCATTTCCGACATATTACGCGCGTTTCACAGCTTTATTAAGAAACATATATAGTTGTTATTCTCTAATCGCTGATCATCAGATAACTTGTTAATAGTAACGAAAAAAAAACATCAATCTAAAAGAGAAGTAAGGAAAATAAGAAAAGTCAAAAAACAATAGCAAGTCGAAAGGCATTGATGAACTCATATCATTTATTTCCTTTAGTCATTGGAACATTCTACAAAAAGTGCAAATGTAATACTGATTTACTTATCACGATGCTACGTGTGACACTTAAAAATACTTTTTGAGACCATCTTGATTAAGACTCTTCGGACAACTACTTACGTCACTAAGTGTTCATACCTTATAAAGTTAGAGTTAAAAAAGAACGTTGCTTGATAATGACTGTTTAAGTGTAAACGTTTGCGCATTTTCTTAAGTAAACACATTTTCATTTTAAACTAGAAGGGCTACCCGTCGTTTCCCGGGGCGATAAAAAACATAGTAGTAGACATTAAAGAGTGTGTTTAACACCTTTATATAAAAACTGCAATCTCTCTTCTTTCTCTAGCCGTCTCTTTTTCCCTGGTCCCCATTGTTTCCCTCCCTCCTTCAATCCTCTACTTCCCTTTTTCCCATATGATTATTCTCTTGTTTAAATATGTTTAAAACTAATAATAATGTAATTCATTACCCCCCCCCCCTCCGGACCCATCTGCTTTAAATGTAATAGTGTAATCTTACATTTATTGCTTCGGGACATAAAACATATAGAAGTTAAATAATATGTGTAACATTTTGATGTTAAAACTTCTATCTCCCTCCTCTCTCTCTCTCCCTAATCGTCTGTTTATCTTTCTCCCTTTATCTTTTAATATTGTAATGTTAGTAAGGAAGTCTTCACAGAACTGCCAAAAGTATCGGTAAAATCAAAGTATAAAGAAAAATAATGTTAATAATGATTATTGATCGTGAACTATGCCGAGTAGCACAAATAGCCCGGTCTATACCTATATTCTGCCCCCCCCACTTTTTCAGAATATGATGAAGATAAATAATCTTACTCTGTGAATTTTACATAAGAATACACTTTTATAGGTTATTTATATTCTCTAACTTTGTTTTAAACAAACCTGAATTGTGTTTTTAAACGTGAGTTATCGTTCTTCCTTAGCGATCCTCTAACAAATAAATTTCATTAAAAAACATAAATTGTTTTATGTACTTGAGGTATAATTTGCCGGATAACGCCGAATACTTTTCTCATATAAGATATTAAAAAATGTACATGTACATGTATTTGTTTACGTACAGAGTGGCGGGCAGTGGCGGCTAGTGGTGGACTTTCGCATAGTTTCTTACCCGCCTCAATGTAAATAGAATTGACGCTAAGAAACTTTAAATAAAATTAAAAGTTATTTTTAATTATTACGTAATTAAATTAAAATATGACTCAGCAATGTCAAATTACTATAAAATCTAATGAAAAATAACTGAAAAGGACCCCTCCCCACCGAAAATCTGCCCACTGGACCCCTAAGGAGTGGGTTTATAAATTCGGGAATACTGTGGATTTTCTTAAAGAAATATGTTATGTAAACAAACAAACATTTTGGATGAAAGTTATTAATTATTCTTACATTGTATTTTTGATCCCGAAATAAAATTATATTTAATTTTTTAAAGACTTTAAAATCGAACTTGAATGCAATGACATAATCGCTGGCGGCCACGTTGTAATTTTCTACAATTTGTGTCGTAAAATAGTAGCAATAGTTTGATTAGCGTTTGCCGCTTATTTAAAAACAATACCAACAATCTACAAATTTAGAGGCGCGTCCCTGGCGCTAACAAACGTTAAATGAAATTAAAAGTTATTTCAAATTATAAGGTAATTTAATTAAAATATGACTAAGCATTTTCTAATTACTATAAAATAGAATTAAAAATAACTGAAAACGACCCCCCCCTTATAAAATCTAAGTGGCGGCTAGTGGCGGACCTTGGCGTAGTTTCTTACCCCCCCCCATGTTAATAGAATTGACGCTAAGAAACATTACATGAAATTAAAAGTTATTTCAAATTATTACGTAATTAAATTGAAATATGACTCAGCAATTTCAAATTACTATAAAATATAATGAAACATAACTGAAAAGGACCCCCCCCCCCCCTGATGAAATTTTCCTCATGGACCCCTAAGGGGTGGGGTTATAGATTCAGGAATACGCCCATAAATAAACTCTTTGAATTTTACATAATAATACACTTTCATATTGTATCTATATTCTCTAACATTTGTTCTGTATGGCACGCACACACACACACATACACACACACACACACACAGACACCCACACACACACAAACATACAGACATTCAATTTTATATAGAAGATTAAACATCTGTCGTTTTTTGCCTTTCTATAAATTTATAATATTCAAAACAAAGTCCATATATAATGAGTGATACGGCGCATTTCGAAAGATGGAACATAATGGATGGGTTTCTTGTCGAGGCCTAATGGCAATCTTAACTGGCATCTAATTAAACAAAGATTAGGGGTAGTTTTATGTGTAATGGTAAGTAAGGGGTCGGATGGTTATGCGAACGGGGGCATGTATTCTCTTGTTGCATCCTAATGTTATTATTTGTTTGGTTTTTAACGGGAACAAGTAGATATCGTAAAGTGGGTATTTAGTATTTAACTGCAAATTTAATTGTTAGAGTTTAATTAACAAGCTATATGTAGGTTTTAATTGATCTAAAATAAGATTAACTTTTCTTAAAAAGTATGAAGAGTTTATTTAACTATCTGGTTAAAAGTAAATCAGTAGTGATGATATTTGCAAGGTTTTTCTTCGGGAGAATATACACTTCTCCAATATAGTTATTTATATTATTATCTCATTTCTTATGGTAAAGATAGCCTTTTTATTCATTTTTTTGCTTAATAATATTTCTGTAATTTTGGTCTTTTTAAAAAAAAATTATTTTCACATTTAATTGTTAATTTATATTTGTATAATTTTAATAGTGTATTAAAAACGTGGTTTAAGGAAAGATACTTTTTTATAGGGTTATTTTGCTAGATGATTTGTTTGGTATTAAAATAATGTTGTTTATTCTGTGAATTTTAATAATTAATATCAAAAATTAAATACTTAGGAATTAAATCTATTTAGCAATATTTTTAAAATGTTATTTAGGCTAAATATAAAAAAATACAAATAAATATAAAAATTATCTGTGTTAAAATATTTCTCAATTAAAATGTATGCTACATCAATTTCTGTGCGAATCTATGATTTCTGCGGGAAATCTTTTCTTAAATAATTATTGTTGCGTATAAATCATTATTTGGAACATGTATTTTTTCTTATTTTGTATTCTTTATTGTTTAATTTATAGTGCTAATAATTCACAAATAATTTTTTTCAATTTTTTAAATTGTTCCTCGCTGTGTTGCAATAGTGCGGAGTGTTGCTAGCTACTCAACGTATTGCTAAAGGCAGTTAGACATAGCGTTGCAGGTTTTGAAGATACGTTATTTATTTAAAAGAAAGTTTCAGATTCCGTCACCATTTCTCAACTGAATCTTTTCATATATATTTTGTCATGATTTTGGACTTGTCGTTGCCTTCGTCAGTAGCACATTTCAAACTGTGTTATCCTCATTTCATATGTATTTCGATGTGATGTTTTTATTTTACTACTGAATTTGAACTTTTCTCCTTATGAGCTGCATAGCTGAGATGAAAGACTGCGTATTTTTCTCAGCTCTGCTGTGAAACGCGTAAAAGATCTATAGAAAGCATTACTCTTGAAAATAAATGAAATAAAACAAATACAATATGCACACACTAAGTAGGGAGAAGAGCAGTAAAATTAAAAGTACACAACAAAACTAGTGTTGTGCCCGGTCGACGAAATA
>OY744526.1:100357051-100374551 GCA_963556195.1 Sepiola atlantica
GAGAGACAGAGAGAGAGAGAGAGAGAGAGAGAGATAGACACTTACTCTATGAGAGTAAAATTAAACAAAAAGTATTGAATTTATAGAGAATCCGGCGATGCCTGCTCTCAATATATAGATTCCTACTATATTTATCAAGATTAAATAAATTCGGATGTCCAGTTATAAGTTAACAATAAGTAACATTTTGCATTTACTTCCCGTTCAGGCTCTACCTCTTCGACCACTATGTCCCCCTTCTTATATATCTCGCTCTCCCCACGCTTCTTTCTCTCCTTTTTTTAAAAAATAGGCTCTCTCTTCCTATGACTTACATATTTGTAAGGAGTAAGTATGTTGAATTGCATAATAGAAACGGATTTCACACCATAATCAGAATAATCGGTATTATTACGCAAAGTTGTTTGTGGTGTCTTCTCTCATTAATATAATACAATTGCGTTTCTTTCTTGATTGTTTCATCAAAGACTTCGACATTAAACGCAGCCGTGAGAGACATGTGTCATGCTTTATAAAGATACAATAACATTTTTACAGACAACAATTCTATGGCTTTAGTGCAAAGCTTCGAGAATGAGAAAATAATGCAAGGCGAATTGTTAAATAGATTTCTTAGTTTTATGGCAGTTGTAATGTGTTCTATTCATCGCGACTTTAATCTGATTTATTGGTTTTTTTAATAGTAATATATTTTATATTTCTACACTTGTTTAATTGTTGTTTTTTGCAAGAGATGCTACAGATTAAAGGATTTCATCTATTAAACATCTGTGTTAGATGAAATTGTGTTGTTCTATTTTATATATGAACACATGTGGGTGGCAGAGATAAGGTCCCTACCAGTATGAAATGAGAATTCGAGGTACACAGTTGGTATGTCGTTTCGATGGAACATTACATGCGGACGTCTTAAACCTGCCCCTGCTCCGTCATGTAATTACCTTATTATCAAACAACAAAATCATGCGAGTAAAAATTACAAGAACTGTGATTCATATGCATTACTATTTTGATTCGTAGGACACAACTGAAATATATATTACACTTTTTTGCACTATGTAGGTTTCATGTATGAATGGGATGCTGATATTTACTATCTATAATTATGATATCTAAACTACTTGATTACGGAAGGTTCCTAAAAAATATTGTTTAAGAATATGTTAATACCATTTAAACATCTAGCTAGGACGTTGCATTTTCAATATAAGCGTGTTCATGGTTTTCACAGATACCTAATTTGTTGATCAACAATACCACAAGAAGAAAATAGCAGTGTATCTTATACTAGCAGGACCTGTGCCTCTACGTTGCCCTAGGGAGACAAGGCACAAGCAAGAACAATTCGGTAACGGAAATGTCCTCCATCTCTAATATTGATATTGATATTTAGTTCCTATTACTAACTGTATGGGTTGAGTATTTTTTATGAAAGTCGGTCCAGACAAGGCGTTAATACGCTTGATGTAAGTAGTCAATAAATACAACTTTACGGTCAAAAACTAGCCAACAATAAGTGTTAAATCCATATATTCTGGCCCCGAAAGCAGTTAAACAGTTAAACGAGAGTTTTCTCTACCTGGCTATCGAATGATCAAATACTGTAAAGCATTATGTTTGTGATTTGTTGCAGGGATGAACCGAAGTTGATTGTATATGAGATGCAAAATAACGCCCCCATGATTGAACTCCTGACCATCCGCAACTTCACGTGCCTCAGTAACAGGGAAACACCGTTCCTCTTCTTGTCTTTAATTTCAATGTCCTCACATCTAATTAAAGACAAGAACAGGAACGGCGTTTCTATGTTACAGAAAGTCTTGTATGAATATGATTTTCTCTGTGAAGCATATTTTGCAGTTCAAGAACAATGTCTAATTTTCTGTTGTATACTGAGTTACATCTAGTCGTCCTTTTCTGCTGTTCATCATCTATGAAATATATTTGAAGGAACTGGTGATTTCCAACTTCGATATGAATCAATTAACCCACTCTATGACAAATATGTTCACAAACTGAAAATGTAGGCATTTCACACATTCTTATCAGCGCCACAGCTTGTCATACTGAACTATTAGTTATTACTCCGAAAATTTTTCTAAAAATGTATTGAATAATTCGAAGTGTTATAAATAAGGAATTGTTTATGGTAAATAACCAATTCGCCAGCAACACAACTCATACCTGCTGATTCCTTAATCATTTTGCTTAATATTCTTTACACGTCGTTGTGCCTATTTCCACGTATCTACGTAAATGATGATCACGGAAAGCATCATAATTACGTCCTTTATAAAACCAGTAAATTGATTGAGACACATTTGTGTTCGATGTATGTCCTTGAATGGCTTGGCTTCAATTCTCGCAAATCTATGTTTTACACTAACTGAAATAGATAAAAGACCAGTATCGAACTGAGTAAAAATAACCGAGCTGACGACATGTTTCATTAAAAGTAAAGTAAAGGAAAAATAACAGTAGTGAAATGTACATGCTGCATCACTTAAGGCACTAATGCTATATGAAGCAGGCATCTTTAAATCGCATGACTACTTTCGATGTTTATTTTACCAAATCATTATTTTTTGTAGAAGTGTGAAAGTTAACTTTACTTATTATGGTTTGATATAATTATTTTATTGCTGATGAAAACAGAATCGTGATAGCTAATTTCTTTCGTCCAGAAAGTTCGATCAAGCGAAGCGAAAACTTAGTGAGCAGAAACACTCGGGCTCGATTACAAGCGTATAGCTTGTAGAATGAGTAAGCGAAGGTATATGTTAAGTATATAGAAAGGAGGGAACCGGTTTCTATGCTGGGGCTCCAGTGTGCGAGCAAAGTGAAAAATAACACTTTCCGATATATATATATATATATATATATATATATATATATATATATATATATATATATATATATAAATATATATATATATATATATATATAAATATATATACACACACATATACACACATATATATATATATATATATATATAGGTATATATATATGTATATATATTATATATGTACCTATATACACATGTGTATATACATAGACATATAAAAATAACAATTCCCGATATATATATATATATATATATATATATATATATATATATATTTATATATCGGAAAGTATTATCATATTATATGTATATATATATATATATATATAAATATATATATATACATAAATGTATACATATATATATATTATATATGTGAATATATATATATACATATATATGTATATATGTATATATACATATATATTATATATATATATAAATATTATACATATATGTATACATATGTATACATTATATATGTAAATATATATATGTATATATATACATATATAATATATATATATATATATATTTACAGATATATATATATACATATATATATAATATACCATATATTTATACATATATAATATATATATATATATATCATATACATGTATATATGATATATATATAATATTTTCATATGTGTATATCACACACATATATATATATATATATATATATATATATATATATATATATATATATATTAAGAGATAGAAAAAAAAAGAGTGATAAATATGCGACGATTGTCCAAATTTATTTATATTTCAATTGTTCAATTCAAGGTGTATTCAGTAATAAACTAGTGTTTATTATTCTTTCCTTAAGCGAAGGCTTTTCAAAGATCGAAATCTTATAATAGAGGAGAAATACAGATGGATAAGTTGGCTTTCGAAAAAACCAAAGTTCAAATATTTGAAAAATATGAAAATTATTATAAAAGGAATTTTTGTTAAAAAAACGCAGTGAATGTAATGAAAAATTCCGTGAAAAATATATGCAAATTGTCCGGGTGGTAAATTTCCGTTGACTTCTTTTCAACGGAAATGTGGCTAATGTAGTGATTGTCATTGCTCATATATTCCATGCTCTCACTTTATTTCCTCTGTAAATATATTATTATAAACATGGCGGCGTATGAACAAGTAATACCATTTTTTTTTATCCATAAATACTTATATGATTGTTATACGCGTATGATAATAACAGTTAACACCTATTCCGATAATATTTAATAAAATTCTATCGATCTTTATAAGTGAGGTTTCATGTATAGTAGTACCTTTGTTTTCTATTGCTATACATTATTAATAAATTATTTTTACATTTAGAAAACAGTTCTTGAGCATTTTCCATCAGCTAATCGTAGATTGGATCAAGTTTTGTATTTCAGTTTATTTCTCGCGTTGATTGTACGACTAAAATCAGAAGATTCTTCTGATGTTACCGCCGATAAAAATACTGATCGTCTTTTAAAGCTATTTCAAAACGGCACACAAACGTTTTCCTCAACCATATATTTTAAAAAGATAACCCATATTTACATTATTGCTGATGATAAAAGTATACGTGCGAGACTATGCTGCGTCGGCAGCTGCTGCCATGGTTAGCTGGTCGACGTCTATTAACTCTACAGCGTTTCATGTAAAAGAAGTGATTTCCAACACACAGTGCGTTAAGCGATTTGCGTTAAGAGATTTCACGTCGATGATCGAAACCGTTCGTCTCAACAGAATTGCAAACGGTCCTGACACTGTTTCCCTTTGTAAATGTCAAGTCGCGAATATGGAATGCGACTAGTGTCTACAATTTTGCACACTCGTCAGTAACGGGACCGGCGACAAACCCTAGAAGTATAGTAGCTTCAGAAGAAAGAGGCAAGTAGTGAACATGTGCGGTCTTCTTGACATGTTTGTATTCAAGCCGATCGCTGTAGAGACAAGTCAGCGATAGCGACGCCACGCGGGACTTCCTCCACAAGTTTGGTCTAATAAGGACAATCCAAGCAAGAGTGTATCGTGAACTAAGGGTGCTTTACGGCTGCCTCCCGATCACCGCTAATTCAGAAACATCTTGAACATTCTCTCGGCCAGCCAAACAAGCAGATAATCCAATTGAAGTTCTTGATCTTCCGAATACCGGTCTTATTAAATTTTATGGTGTAAATGATTGTCAACATTTTTTCAATTTAACACATCGTTAATCAAATGTTTAATTAGGTATGTGTTTAATAAAGTATGTTATTGTTTTAAGAAAGTTATAATAAGTATTATGGGCTAAAACAGCAACGTAATATTTAACTGACGACGAAACAAGAATCCAAATGTTTCAAATCGGTCGGGCCTGAAGAAACCATTTTATTTATCGTCCTCACACTAGGTAAGATGTGACACAAAGTCGGGAAAGCGGAATTTGAAAAGCTAGCGCCCGAGAAGGTGAGCACTCTGGCCTACAAAAATGCCTGGGCAGCCCCGTCGGCATTCCCCAGTATGGCGCTTCAGGCAGTACGCGATCAACTTACTCCTCCTGGGAGAGTGGATGGGCCTGAAGAAACCATCTATCGGACGTAAAGTATTAATTAGTCTTCTACCCTTTTAAGGCTTAGAGAACCCTAACACATTACACATTTGAATAACACATGTTGTATTAATATTCTATGTATATTTTATACACTGCAATACATGTTGATTTCTTTGTGAACATATCATTCATTTTAATTAATTACTTCTTAAAGTCAATTGCTCTTTCAATGAACACTTACCAAATTGACCATTAAACATTTATTACTTACATATCGAAATTATTTTTTCAATATTGTATTTGGATTACTTACAGCCATTTGTAGTAATTATATTATGGATACTATTTTTCTCGCTTAATAATTTTTGTAGTCTTCAAGTATTTACAATTTTGGAAGTTGTTTCCAGCGAATAGTTGTATGAATAGAAATTAAAACAACATTAATTTTACTCCCGGGCAACGTTTTTCTTAAAACGTATGGTGTTTGGTAAAGTACTCATATACAGATAATAGAACTTTTATGTGGCCTAAATATTTTCATGGACGCTGTATTCTTTATTACTTTACACTGTGTGAAAGTAAGTCCTGCTGAAAAGAAAATTCTCATAGATGTTAATCTCGTACGTATTTATATTATATATATATATATATATATATATATATGTATATATATATATATATATATATATATATATATATATATATATATATGCGTCTGTGTGTGTGCGTGTGTATTGTTTTTCAAAGTAGAATGTGTTCATTCAAACCCATAACTTAGAGACAATGTTAGTACAGACTGACTTACGATTTTTTTTAGATTCTCAGAAACAATTAACAAAATATCACATCTATATGTAAATATGCATACCACAAACAATGATTAATCAAGAAACGACCGATAACTATATATAAGTAAAGTTACATTCGACTATGAAATTAATAAAACATTCCTTTACTTTATCAGTATTGTAAAAATGTACAAAAATATTTTGTTAAAAATTAATATATTTTCCGCGATCAGTAGTACGCTTCATAGCCAATAGAATAGAGCACGCCACTCTGGAGTTCCTCAACAAACCTGATCTAATAATTACGATCAACACAAGGTGCCATTGTGTGTTGAGTTGTCTTCACGAACGCCTCCCAATCACCACTAGTCCAGGAACATCTTGAACATGATCGCGGCCAGCCAAGCCAGCAGAAAATCCGATGGAAGTTTTTGATCGACGACCAGGGTTAATGGCATTGCTTTATTTAGTCACACCGATGAAATATCAGACAAGAAAGATATATATATATATATATATATATATATATATATATATATATATATATATATATATATATATATATATATATATATATATATATATATATATATATATATATATGGCTATCGGTCGTTGCCTGGCGCCATAAACTACAAAACAGAAAAGTGCAACGTATTCGACACCTTTCTTTTAAAATGAGTATCTCTCTACTTCTTAATATCGATCTTTCTTTTTTTCCTTCGCTATCCTCTTCAACAATGCTTACTTCGTATAAAGTACAATAACAAAATACATTGAAAGGAATCCAGCCATTAAAAGTATCTCTTCTATCAATCGTATCAGGCAATTTTAGATCAGCATATACAACTTACCAAAGGTAATCTATTATGAATTTTATTTATCTCGATACGAACTGACTTTCTTGTTTAGTATACATCACGATAATGAAATACATTTAAGTTCAACGCGGCGTCCAAACACACTGACTGCATTTAAGGGAAACGGCATATCTGGATTGATATATAACACTTACTAAATGTAATACTGTATTATTAGTCTTACTGCTCCCGGACAACACCAGCAACTTGCCTCATATACATCACTATCATGAAAATCAGTAACCTCATTTCTCCCTCGCAACGCGACATTCAAACGCACATGCACGCTCTTGGGTATTGAGCAGGTGTGGCATAACATATACAACTTACAAAATATAATACAGTATTATATATATTTCTGCTCCTGAGTAAGGTATAGTATACTTTTCTTGTATAAAACACTTTAATGAAACACATTGAAAAACAATGTGGCGTTCAAGCATACGCGTGTTATCCAGTGTATTGAGTACTTTTGGATTGACATATAGAACTGTCCAGATTTAATATTGTATACGTATCATTGCTCCCGAGTAACGCCGAGTTCTATCGAGTATACACCACTTTAACAATACACAATGAGGTTTTTGCGCCCAGGCTACGTGGAATACTAATACACTTGTGCTATATTTGTCATTGAACACACGTTCATTAACATATATAACTTACCTAATCTAATACTGTATTATTATGATTTGACTCCGGCAACACCTAGTTTCTTGTCTACGATATAGAACTATAAATAATACATAAAATTATTGATTATGAACGTGGCATTTAAATACACCTGCTCTATCTAGGAGTTTAGATACTTTTGGATAAACATGTATCACTTACTAAATGTAATAATGTATTATTTATTTTATTGCTCCCAGGGAACGGGAAGTTTTCAGTCTAGCACACTAAAGTATAATAACACATTTTATTGTCACTGAGCTACGCAGCGTTTAAACATATATCCTCTATCGGCGATATTAAGCACTTTTGAGTACCCTAGAACACTTACTAAATGTAGTACACAATTATTACTATTACACATATGGTATTACTGGTGGGTAATGCAGCGCTTTAATACCCATGCTATATCTTGGATTTTGATCACTTTTACATAAACATATATCAGTTACAAAATGTATTACTGTATTATAACATTTGATTATCCGCAGGAACGCCGAATATCTTGTCTAGTATACCATACTATTACAAGACACATGCTCTGCCTGTGATATTAATCAATTTTTGAATACAAATATACCACTTATTAAATGCAATACGTTATTATTATTATTATTAGTAGTAGTAGTAGTAGTAGTAGTAGTATCATTATTATTATTATTAATATTATTATTAATAATAATAATAATATTATTATTATTATATATTATTATTATTATTATTATTAATAATAATAATAATAATAATAATAATGATAATAATACTACTACTACTACTACTACTAATAATAATAATATTATTATTATTATTATTATTATTATTATTATTATTATTATTATTATTATTATTATTATTATTATTATTATTATTATTATTGTTGTTTCTCCCGGGCAACATCGAGTTTATTCCTTGTATATAACACTATCAGAAAACCCATTTAATTATTGCTCACGGGAAGCGGCGTGTTTAAATACACCTTCCCTATCGTTAAAATGACCACTTTTAAATTAATATACTTTACTTACCAAATGTAATAGTGTATTATTACTATTATCTTTTTGCGGGCAAGGACGAGTTTCTCATATAATGTTTATTATTAAGATTATTTTTCTCATCTTTAGTATTATTTTTACAACGTTTCGGCCGATGTAACCTCCGGTCTTCTCTAGGTGTATATTTTCTGACTCTGGAATCTTTCTCTCAAACCCGGTAATTTTCACGAAATTTCGAACGGAACACTTTATTTAATCCACAGAGCAGCATGTTCTCAGTCCGTCAGCAATAACCGTGTAGAAGTATTCAGTAATCGCAATTCCTAGTATCATCGACGCTGAAGGATCAAACCTTCAACTTTCTGAAGACTGCACCTAGAACTGAACGAGTTTCTTATCTTATTATAGAACACTATAACAGAATACTTTGAAGTTATTGGTCCCGGACGAGCTGAAAAGATTCCGGATGTAGAAAAGATGGTAGAAAAAACTGTTGTACATTGATTGGAAGAGTTTGAATGATGTAAAAGGCGAAAAACAACATAGTCATGCCATGTCTCGACTACAAGATAACCTACACCACAATTTCTCAAGCATGCATCATTAAGTGCTTAACCATGTTCAACATATTCGACAAGATTACGAATCTTACTGAAAAAGCAATAGGCGCCTGAAGACTGTAACTGACAGCTGGTGGAAGACACCTGACTGAGATAAGAATAAGGAGGGACATATTCCAATGAAACTCTCTATCACCACTGATCTAGCCATGATGCCACAAAACAGTATACTCGGAAATACAATAATAGATACGAGTGTGCCGACCCATAACACATTATAAAACACATCATGTATATGGTCGATCAAAAGCAAAATATGAATGTAAAGGATGATAAACACGGCCAGTATCTTCAGCCACGACATTCAAATTGGATTCAGAATGGCAAAATGCTGGAGATGAAAACAGGAAAAATGTAGACAGCAGACTCATGGAAATGCACAACAAGGAGCAGATTAGGTCACTTGACGAACATGATACCTATAAATATATGAGCGTTTTTGAGCAGACACTATCAAATCCACCAACTTTAAAGAGAAAGTTTGAAAAGTATATCTGAGAAGAAGATAACCCTTCTTAGAAACAAAATTATATAGTAATTATCTAGTAAAAAGAAATACGCACCTAGGAAGTATTACTAGTAACATATTCAGCTCCATGAATAGGTTAGACAAAAGAAGAACTCGGGCATCCTAATCAAAAGACTTCGAAAGTAATGATTATAGATAATGTACTACACACTGAAGATAAAACTGACCGAGTTAACGTGAAAAGCAGAGAAGAGGAAACAATACTGGTAAATATAAATGACTGGACGAAATACAAACAAATACTAATTTGCAAAATAGATAACCCCGAAAACACAAAACCGATTTGGTATGCAAAATTACAAGCAAAATAAAAACAAGAATCGAAAATAAAACGGGGAAAAAGTGGGTAGAAAAACAGATACATGTGCAATTCATAAGAACTACAAGAAAATAGACCATGACAACATGTGGGCATAGCAAAAAAAGAACACCGAAACTATGAAACGGGATATGGACTGACAACTGCACACAACAATTCAGTAAACAGCGTACCATATCAAAGCTAAAATCAAGTAAATCCAGGAAAATTGTAAATGCAGATTCTGTGGCTAAAGAAACGAAACTGCAAATCACATCAGTAAATAGAGCACAATAGCCCCCCCCCCCAAAGCTAAATACACAAGAAAAAGACGCCTGCGTGAGAATAGCCGTCCACTAGAAAATATGCTAAGTACTCCTTTTTAAAATACAGATGACCTATACAATCACAAATAAAACGAAAATCTTAAAATCCTCTATCGATTTGGATATACAGACAGATACATTATATGCAATATAGGAAAGTATTGGAAAATAGTAGCGTGGGGATCAATAAAAGAGAAACACACAAAATATACAGAACTTGCCAGAAGACTGCAAGGTATATGGTCCATCAAGAAAGTCAATGTAATACCAATAACTGTAGAAGCAGTAGACTGTTTCAAAAAACTTGGAAACAATTATTAAACAAATTAAAATCACAGCAGAGACTGAGACAATACAACAGAGACAATGAATTATAAGAATAGGTGAAATATAGAAACCACTCGAATACAGAAACCTATTTGTATACACTACGTGTTCTAAATAACCAAAGCGAAAGTTGCAATAGAAACAAAACAAAACACACAAAAATAACACCACAATATGCACTAAAAGGTAATTAAAACAGCAAAAAATGGCAGACTATCTTACTAAAGTATATTATGTATTGTTACTACCCTTATATCATTCAAAATAATCATAACGGATCAAGAATGATGAAAATACCACTGGAAGGGTGCGAAGAATACTCGGACGTTTGTCGGTGCCAGGGAGAAATCGAAGTAAAGCGCCTATTGCGATAAATCAATATTATTTGCAGTTGTTATTGCAATAATTGGAAAGTACTGCAAATTTGAGGAGACATTTTGTCAGTCAGACCAAAGGAAACACCATTGGTTATGGTGAGTAGTAAATCATTAATGATGACCATTGTGAAAACTCTTAGTGAGTAAATAATATTAAATGAGATGTGTGTATATTCTGTCTGCAGCATGAAAAAGTAAACAAAATATTTTATCAAATACTAATACTTTTTAAGCTAATACATAGGTAATTTCCTGTATTCTTCTAAATACATATTTCATACTGTATTGAAGGGATTCTTTTTAAAAGGGTTATATCTGCTAAAATTGGGCACTTGTATAATTATGTCTGTATAACTGAATCAATATATATTATAAACATTACAACATATCTACTTACATCTCAATCTGAAATTATTTTATCTTGTCCACACAAAAATAATATATACCTGACCGATTGAATATAAAGTGAGGCTAATTAGGACTCAGATAACATAAACTAGACATAATCGTAAAATAGCACAGCTATGATCGTAATATATTAAAACAAATTAAAAACATGAAAAAATAATATTGTAAGAAAACTTAAAAGTATATATAAATATATCGTTCAATAAAAATATAAAAAAGTATTGTAGCGATAACAAATATTAATGAGACTAACTAGAATGTATTCTGATGATTAACCTTACTTTACTTTTAATAGAGGTAGGACATTATGGGTGAAAATTTCAGATTCATGGGAGTAGTATTTTTTGTGTTCCTTTATACATAAATAACACTAAACAATCAAACATTTTGAGAATTTTGCAAAATTCAGAAGGTGCAGGCCACTAGTTTTTGGCTATTTTACATTCATGAAACCCCTTTCACAGCCTGAAAAAGGTCCTTAATTAAAGTATTATATCAGATTTAACCCTCTATATCTATTCATAGCTTTTGAGGGTGTTTTAGGACCTGCAATGTCGCATGAAACCACCTTTTCAAGTAAAAATTATGGATTTTGAGTCCCGTGGAACCCTAACGGCTATTCTAGCCTGCGCATTCTGAATTTTGCAAAACATTCTAAATGTTCGATTTTTCAGTGGTATTTATGTATACATAAACACAAAAAAATACTACTCGCATGAATCTGAAATTTTACCCCCATTACCTCCCACACCTACTTCTAATACCAGGTATATGATTATCTTCTGAGAAAATGATAGTTATTTCTGTTAGATAAACGGAATTGTCAATGATAAGAACATTTGAAGTAAATACAATTAATCCATTTTGATTTCTTTGAGAACCATCAACATGTAGTATGTACAAAGTAAAAATCATCCTTAGAATACTTATTAAAATAATGACCAAATAACCTACATGTTGTGTAGTAAAGAGTTGTTTTCAATTACCATGGAATTTCTAGAAAACATACCCCCTATTACAGTTCTGATTATTACTAGTAGTATCAATTGTATTCTTTAAGATATTTTCTTTTTTACTTTTTTTCTTAATATACTAATACTGGTCGTGTTTGCGGTAGGGGCAGCCAGTGCAGTTCTCGGTGAACTGGTTTATTCAAGTTACTATGTATCGTTCTTCGTGTGCTAATGTCCGTAATAACGATGGATTGATTTTGGGTCGATACTAGTCCATTATGTTGATCCGAGCTTTGCAGTTTAGGCGACTAAGTAAATAGGTATAAAAACAGAATTACGTAAATGAATGCATGAAAATAGGTGGAAAAGCTTTGGTTTTGGATTTGAATACATTAAGTAATGAATTGGTGTGAGAATCAAGAATGTGCACGCGTGTAATTGGTATGGAGGGGGAAGCTCATTAAGATAAAGGGATATAGAGATGAAGAGATATGGTAGAATATGAGGGAAATAGATAGGACTTAATAGCAAATAATGAAAGCAAGGTAAACAAAGTGTATAATGCAAATATCACACGTCAAGACAATGATGAGAAATAATATTGAAACGTCAATTAAAAATGATATCCTAGTACTCGGTTGAAATAAGCAGAGTGAAATACACGCAAAAAAAGATGAGGACGAGAAAAAAAAAGATAAAAACGAAGAAAACAAAAAAAAAATATACCGAGAAAACACGTTGACGGCAAAACAATCGCTATGAGCAAAAAGGGAGCTGAACGGCTTAATAAGTTGATTCGGGTCTCTGGAACTGAGATGAACGATGGGCTGAGGTGCGTTGCTATAAAACAGTAAGTGGAACAGTCTAAGAAACATAATTCTTAGAAAATCGGCTGCCATATTGATATCAATTCTACGATAATGAGAAAACTTACTCTAAAATCTACTTTTGGTTCACACTATTCATAAATTATTAATAACCATTGAGCAATGTCAATAGTGAGAATAATCAATGGGAAACAAAGGCATGATGTGTAAGGTCCGCTGTCTTGATTCTTTTCAGTTACAATTTTGATTGGTTTACACACACACACACACACACCTACACACATACACATATATATATATATGGATCCTTCATCAATTCATTCCATCTACACGTCAAAAAGATCATTCGACGAATGGAAAAAATAAAAAAAGGTATCACTAAACAGAAGATTTCTGTCGTCTTTAATAAAACATGCCTTAATGAAAAAATGCTGCCTAAATACACACAATATATATATATATATATATATATATATATATATATATATATATATGATAATGTTTCGAAAAAGTGTTTCGACGTAATGGAAATTGAAACAGGAAAACCAAAAATATCATGTATGTATTCATTAACGTGTTGTATTTATTATAACACTTCATTAGGATGATTGTCTGAAGAAATAAAACAAATACAAGTACCCAATATTTGAAAATAGAAGCGGGTTTGAGCGTTAACTGGGGCCGCTCATGAAAACATGTATTGTGAAGTACAAATAGATGGTGGCAGTAGATAATTGAGTTGCCAGTAGAGAGTGTGGAGGGATAATGGCGGTTGGCGTTATAAGATCATAAGGTAGGAGGGGGTGCATTACGATAATTATAGAAACGATTATAAAGAAATATATCCACTTCTGTTTCTTAAACTGTACAGTTATGATCTATTTTAAAATAATGGACAAAACCACATTTTAGTACTTTTAAATCTCTGTATTTCAAGTCAATACCTCTAGCCCATCACGACATAAATGATATGTATTCCCATTTTTATTTTTATTTTTCTACTTATTAGGTGCGAGTTTACGTGCGTGCGTTACGTATGTATATATGTACATGCTTAGTTGTGTATATGTTTTCGCTTACATATGTATGTGTTGGTGTCAAATGGTGACACCTTTCCCACGCCTAATCCTGTTATCGCCCTCTCCCCTCCTTGCTGAACTCCTTCCTTACACGACCCTGATTGTTAACCCTAATACTCTGTTATCTCAAGGCTAGTTTTAAAACGATTAAATAAACATGTATCATATCCTATCCTCTCGCTTCATAGTTTAAATTAATTTTAACCGCTACCAATGTCTACACCCACTCCTTCTAAAATTTATGGTAGTGTCTCTCTTCTTATCTAATGATCTCTTAACTTCAACCACCACCATCCCCCACACTCAACACTGGAAACTCAATTGCCCACTGACACCATCTATTTATATCTCATAATTCATTTTTTGACACAAGTGGCACCAAGTTTCAGCTCACACCAGCTACCACCTTCTGATTGGTACTTGTGTTTTTTTTTCTTCAAACAATCATCCTAAGGAAGACAAAACGCTGATGAATAAATAAATAGTGTACATACGTATTCGCGTCCTCCTTGCGGAATACTCAATGGAGGAATAACCATTCGTGTCCGGCACAATAGTCATATTTTATACCAACTCCAAACGCGGTAATCAATAAGGTTAACGTAAATGGCTACAGACGATGTGAGAACAATATCTTATATATGTCAAGAGAAGCGATTCGCAATTTAGTGAATGGTATTATATTACGGAAGCCCGATTGTCTACAACATAGCAATGTTACACATTATATAAAGTCGGAAATAAATTATATATTAATTATATTGGTTGTTTAAGCAAACGGATCTTCACATATGTTTATATTTCATGAAATATTTAATGGCTTACAGCAATTTACTCCGCGCGTTATTCCCCGTCGTAGATGTTAAACACACAATAGGAAATTACAAAGGATCTATGGAAATGAAAACTCGAGTAAAAAAACAAATAATGAAATACAATATCAAGATAATGAAGAAAAAAATACTTCGAAATAAAATGGTTCAAAATAATAATCCCAAAAATAAATATAATAAACTCGCATACATTTAAGTATAGTTTCTTTTAATTATTTTTAGTTTAAAAAAATATTGGATAAAATCTATTTTTTAGCTTTCTCATTTCCTTTTTCGTAAATAAATTTTCAGCTCATTTTTATCCTCAACATTCTTTCTATTCTCATATATATTTTATGTGTTTTATTCTTCTTTATTGTTCTTTGAAGTTGCCGCAATATTTTATGTCTCTATTACAATGCCTGGAAAGCCAGAAGAAAACGGAAGTCGTATGGTTTTTGGTCAACTTAACCGTAGATAGAACTGGGGGGGGGGGTAAAAGCAAAACTCACGCTCAATTTGATCTTCCTTTTTCCATATCGTCATTTTTATGAGCCTTTTCTTCTTTTCTGATAGCTATTCAATCTTAGATCTTTCTTTTTTTCTAATGCCGTTGCTTTCTATTTCACTATCCGCCATCTTGTTTGCAATTGTTTTTCATCGTCTTCGTCTATCGTTATATTCCGATGAGATTATGAGAGTAATCCTCTTTTTCATTCGAAAGTAACATTTACATCACGTTGCGTGGGCGTTTTGTTTCTTTTATTTCTTTGTTTCCAGATTCTTAAGTGTACTATTTAAAAAAAAATAATGTTTATTATCCCTGAATGAGATATTTTCAGATATATGTTATTATTGCGATATCATTTACTTATGCAATTTGCAATTGAACCAAGATATTATCAAAATAATTGTTTAAGTAATTTTAAAAAAACATGTTTTATTAAAACAATTATGTTTTAATCTTACATCTCTTAATACATAAGTATTTGCGCATGAGTGAAAGGAAATAAATTACATAATATTCTAGAGATATAATCTTCTAAAGTACCTCTAAATTACGAAGGGTGACGAAGTAATTCATTTTTCAATATTAAAGTATTTAATTTACCAAATTGTGTTACGTATTAACCGACATTAATCATATTTAAGAATAAACAACAAGATCAATTATAACAACAATAATAATGATAACAACAATAATAATGATAATAAAATAATAATAATAATAATAATAATAATAATAATAATAATAATAATAATAATAATAATAATAATAATAATAATAATAAAAAGACGAAGAAGGAGAAGAAAGAGAAGGAGAAGAATCAGAGGAAGAAGAAGAAGAAGAAGAAGAAGAAGAAGAAGAAGAAGAAGAAGAAGAAGAAGAAAAGAAAGAAGAAGAAGAAATACGAAGAGGAAGAGGTTGTGTACGAATACACCGAACTTTCATTAGATACGTTAATTACATTTGTTTGTAATAGTATATTTTTAAAAGGTATTCATGGTCCTTGACGCTGTCAAATATTTAGATTACTTGTATAAGTGATTAATAGAAAATAGAACATATTCTAATATATTGTTCACGGAGAAGCGAAAATCCGTGTCTCCTAGAATTAGTCGCATCAGTTTAATAAATTATGTTAGTTACAAATTATTAATGCTAACTTTGTTTGTACCCTCATTCACCTCAATCTGAATATTGCGTTATTTTCTAATGATATCAATGTATTTATTATTACTAATAAAGTGTATGCACACGAAGTCGTCTGCGCGTCTTTCATTCTACTTTGGTTTTATTTGTATGTGTCTTTCTACTTTCACATGTATTTAACTCATTGACACAAAAACCGTATTTATGTTCTCTTAATCAATTTCTGGATAAAAACTATTTATATTTATTTATATTTAATGCACACTGCTTTCTTTTCTTTGGTTAATTCACACTCGCTACGTAAAAAAAATATATGACACTCCATGAAACAGAGACACTTCCCCACTGACTACAACATTACCATTTTAAAGTGTAATGTTAAACAACATTATTGTCGTGTCGTCTATCTAAATAACCACATTCTGGCCATTTTACTGATCGTTTCATGTTCTACGAGAGTGAAGTTTATATTCTAATTGACAAACTCATTTATGCTAGATACTTTTAAGTGACTCGTTTGTATAGAGTGGCGAATGAGAATTTCACTCTTTCTCCATTCGGCTCGTGCAGAAGAGTAATATTCACACAAAATAACACATAT
>OY744526.1:100384551-100434551 GCA_963556195.1 Sepiola atlantica
GCTTGGAACTGTTTTTTTTTTTTCTGAGCGAAAAGCGGAGACATAGATATCGTTATTATAGCGACGAAAAAAACCCTAAACACATTATTGTAGATGTTGACGAAATCAAATTATTTTTATTTATATGACATCAAAAGTTGTGTTTTATTTAACGTTGTTGCATATTTTCATTTCAATATATATTTAATTAATAGTAGATCGAAACATGATAATTCAATGTTTAGTTATCAAAATAATGTTAACCCAAGAGAAGCCCACGCATGAAATTGCCTCACAATTTTATTTATTTTGATTTCAAGGCAGATACAATTTCTCAATATATAAAAATTGGTTGTGTATATGAGAAAATACCTTAATACGTATAATAATATATTGTGATATGTATGAGAATATATTTTAATATGTAAAATAATATATCTGTACATGTATAATATTATATTGTAGCATGTATCATTTTAATTTTCTTATCTTTTTGTTTTTGCTGGGAATGGGGAATCCTACCGAATGGCAGGCATTCACCGGCCATATCAGACACTAAAGCCGATATATCTTTTTAAGATTCTAACGGTCCCTTCAAGTGCAATTGTTTGTATGTCTGTTTCACTCGGTTTACCGGGTATATTTGCCAGGTAGATGTTGAAATTATTTTTCATTAGTCCTGTTGCTCCTATAATTACTGGAATGAGGGAGAGTTTCCTAAGATTTAAGGTTTTTTTTCATGTCGTACATACTACCTTGTTATATCATTATCTTTTCCGTTTCAGCTCTGTTTACTGCTGCATCATTAGGGACACTAACTTCAAATAGGGTTGCTGCTTTCTCCCTTTTGTCCCATATCAGGATGTCAGGTTTAACAGCTCCCTTTTCTAGATATATAGCTGTCAGGATTGCATATGCATTTTTTAAATTTTCTTATTTTTTCGTTTTCGCTGGAGATAGGGGCATCTTACCGGAGGCCAGACATTCACCGACTATTTCAGACAACTCAGCGTACAGATCATTTTAAGATTCTAACCGTCCCTTTCAGTGGAATTGTTTGTATTTTTCTTGCACTCGGTTCACCGGGTATACTCGCCAGATATCTTTTCAAATTCTTTTTCATTAGTCCTGTTGCTCCTATAATTACTGGTATGATGGTGATTTTCCTACGATTCCAGTTTCTGTTCATGTCGTACATAAGACCTTGGTATTTCGTAATCTTTTCCCTTTCAGCTCAGTCTAAGTCTGCATCGTTAGGGGCGCTGACTTTAACTAGGGTTGCTACTTTCTCCCTTTTGTCCCATAATACGATGCCAGGTTAAACAGCTCCGTTTTCATGATATGTAGCTGTAGGCATGACATATTCATAGTGGATGGTGTATAAATTATTTCCAACTGGTCTTTCTGGTATATGCTCCCAGGACTTACTGCTACACTGGATATTCAACTTTTTACAAATAGTCCAGTGAAGATATTTACACACTCTGTTGTGTCGCATTGCATAATAGCTATCCCCCAGGAGAACCTTACAACTGGATGTCAGGTGGTTCACCCTCTCTATTTCTGTGTGGCAGAACCTGCACTTGTTATTGTTTCTGAGACCACTCATTTTTTTAAAGGCATTGGTCATCAAGCCTTGGTTTTCAGCAGCCATTATCATTCTCTCCTGATCATAGTGGAGGATCCTCTTTTCAGCCAGTCTACAGAGCCTTCCTTATCTATATATGCTTGGGGTAATTCACCTATGAAGTACTTAGCACGTTGTTGGTCGACCCATTCTTCCAGTTTACTGGAATGGAAGGTCCTTGTGTATTTCTGACGGCTTTTGCAGGCTATTTCTATGTCATGATTGTTGTATTTTTTTGCCTCATTTGTAAGACAGTTATGCCCAAAATGTATGGCCATTTTTGTGATAGAGGTTGTTCTGCTTGCTCTGGTTTCTTGATGTTTGCATACCATCATAAGGTTTGGGTTCCGGGGGCTCATCAGATATTGGCTATTGCTCACAACAGTAGCTCGATATTGATGGTCAATCTCTGAGAGACCCATATTCCCTGTTGCTCTTGGCAGATACAGCCTTGATAGACACTAGTTTATGTACATTACTCTGTCAACATTTTTCTCGGTTTTGTGTCTAATCTATTAATGTCCTTTTGTGGCCAATCAATAATTTCAAAGCTATATGTTATCACTGGCATAGCTTATTGGTTAATGATAGTTACTTTGTTTTTGTTTGTTAGCTGTGTTTTGTAAATGTTTCTAACACGGCGTATACATTCTCTGACAATTTTTTCTCTAATGTTGGCATGTTGAATTGAATCGTTTTTTTCTATGCCAAGTTATTTGTATTTTTCCTGTTCTTCAAGGGCTTTGATGTCAGTATCTTCATGAAGCTGTATGTTTTCCGTTTGGATCTTCTTCCCATCTCTGAGGGTTATCTTGGCACATTTGTCCAGGCTGAACTTCATTCCAATATCTTTGGGGAAGGTATGTACAACATGTAAGAGTCGGCTTAAGTCAGCATCTGTACCAGCATACAGCTTGAGGTCATCCGTGAAGAGCAGGTGGCTGACTCTCTTGTTTACATCTTGTTTGCGGCGCTTGCTCAGATTGTAGGCACTGAAGTAATTTGCTTAGTGGATCAACTTCCAGGCAAAAGAGTAGAGGAGATAAGCTATCTCTGTAGAAGATTCCTGTTCGGATCTTGACGTCACGGATTTCTTTTGTTCACTTAGTGTGTCTTAATGGCATAGTTGTTTTCCAAATATTTATTGGTACTGCCATTTGTTTTCTTGATGACAGGATCGATATTATATAGATCAAGGCAGCGCAGGAGCCATGAGTGGGGTAAACTATCATATGCCTTTTGGTAATTGATCCATGCCACGCTTAGATGTATCTGCCTCTTCTTGCAGTCCTACAGGATGGTCTTATTGATCAACAATTGGTTCTTGGTGCCTAAACACTTAATCCTACACCCTGCTTGTTATTTTCCAGCTGTGTTACAGAAGTGAAGTGTTCGTAGATGCTCTCTGCAACCAGACCAGTGAAGTGTAGTGAGACATCAGATAGGTCTGTATTTTGTAGGGTGTTGTGTCTCACTCGTTTGGAGTATGAACGTCGTATCACCTTTTACTAGCCATGCTGGTGTGGCCTCCTCACGCTTAAACAGTCTGGTGAAGCAGCTACTAGAATGGCTATGAAGTGCTGTTATGTTTTTTCAGCCAGAAATTGGGTATATTGTCTATGCCAAGTTTTTTGTGATTCTGAAATTGATCTAGCTTTCGTTGTAGTATGTATGATTTAAATTTTATTATCTTTTTGGTTTTGCTGGGAATGGGACATCTTACCGAATGCCAGACATTTACCGGCCATATCAGGCACTCAAGCCGAGAAATCTTTATAAGATTCTAACCGTCCTTTTAAGTGCAATTGTTTGTATTTCTGTTGCACTCGGTTCACCGGGTATATTCGCCAAGTAGCTTTTGAAATTATTTTTCATTAATCCGGTTGCTCCTATAATTACTGGGGTGATGGAGATTACACTAAGATCCCAGTGTTTTTTTTTCGATGTCGTACACTACACATTGAACATTTAAAAACTTTTCCCTTTCAGCTATGTGTATTCCTGCATTATTAGGGACATTAACTTAAACTAGGGTTGCTACTTTCTCCCTTTAGTCCCATATAACGATGTATGGTTTAACACCTCCGTTTTCTAGAAATGTAGTTGTAGGGATATCATATGTATAAGTATACATGTTGATATGTATAAACAAATGTTTCGATATGTATAGGAAAATATTTTCATATATATATATATATATATATATATATATATATATACATATATATATACATTATTTTGATATGTAAAATAACATATTTTAAAATGTATAAGAATGTATGTTGACATGTTTGAAAATATTTAGATACGCATAAAATATATATGTCAAACGAAGAATATATTTTGATATGTATGCTAATATATTTTCATATTTATATTAGTAATGTTGTATATGTATAATATGTGTTGATATGTATAATAACATTTTCATATGTATAAAACTATATTTAAATATGTATATGCATATATTTTGATACGTATAATAAAATATTTTTATATGTATATGAACAAAGACGCAGACATGAAAGCTTTACTCTATGAAACAGTTCGTATACCACTGTTTTCTAAAGGAAAACATATTTACCGCTTTTATTTCGGTAAAAAAATGCAGAAAGCTGAGACGAGGAGGGTAATGGAATAAATGTTAACGAAAGGAGGTGATGTTGCCATAGGTGTGTTTGTGTTGTGTGGAGGATCGCTCCAGTCAGCATGACGTCTTATCTACGGAAGGCCGCCCTTTGAGAGGTATTGTGTTAATTACGGTCAGACAGGCAACCGGATCATACAGTGATGGAAACAGCGGCGCGCTGGAGAATCACGCGAGATCCCTGCTGCTGAGTTGCAACGAGAAAACTACCCTTGGGTAGTCGGTAGATGGAATGCAAAGTGCGTTGTTACAGGAAGAGAATAAAAAAACAGGATTGTGATGAAGATCGGGGTTAATGTGATCAATATTTTGCGAAAATGAAGAGGATGTGTTAGCAAAAGCTAAGCGTGACGGATGCGTAGTTATCGCATATTTTTTTTATTAAAAAAACGTAAATCTGCAGAAAAGATATTAAAGAAGGTTAAAGTTTAATTAGAAAGGTTAAAGGCAAAGAAGACATACACATACTACTCAGGGATTATGACAGTTTTAAAAGAAAATCCGCAGTTTATAGTTTTATATTTACTAGATGGCACATTACGATTATGATAATTTAATATATTTACATAAAGGCGTGTATTAAACATCAATATGCACATATATATGGGTATCCAAAGGGAAATAATCCATATAGTAAGCCTGCTGTTTGTGTGTACTTGATTGTAACTGTATACACGTTTCATCTGAAAAGTAAAGTCTGGTAGGATGAAGCCCGAATAGAGTAAATAAAAAGTCTGGCGAAAAGTGAAGAATTAGCAGTAAGGAAAAAACGTAAGTGATTACAAACACTGTAGTGAAAAGACAGAGATAGCGGAATGGAGCAGGTTAGAGAAAGGGGTTTAGTGAAAAGAGCAAAGTGAGAGGGGAAGAGAGCATGCAAACAAAAATTATATTTTTTAAGATAAATACAATAAATCACAGGGCCATCACATTGAATGGCTGTAAAAAGATGTTCATTACTGGTCTTGACAAACTTGGTTATTTTTAACAATGAGGGAAGCAGAGTAAGTTATTTTCTGTTTCTACTTGCATTTATAGTAGATTAATATTTACAGGGTGGTGCAAAAGTCGCGCATTGGTTTGTTTAGGTGATAGAAACTACAATATCTCAAGTAATTTACTAGGTTTTTCTGATAAATAATACATTTACTTGGTAATTTTGTTGGGGTAGGTTTTAAAAATAATATCATTTAAATGGGCACCATTTTCGGCCTCACAAGACGGGATAGAGTTAGGGTATTTTCCATTACAGTCCTTAGAATAACTGGCTCTAGTTCTATGATTTCATGTCTGATATTGTTTTTAAGCTCTTGAATCGTTGTAGGCGTGTTAACATATACCCTTTCCTTGAGATAATCACAAAGGAAAAAGTCAGGGGCTGGTAAATCCGGTGAACGTGAAGACCAGTTAAAATCAGACAATCTGCTAATTAAGCGTTCGCCAAACAATCCCCTTAAGAGCGCCATACTTTGTTGGGCTGTGTAGGCAGTAGCTCCATCTTGTTGGAACCACATTTCTGGCTTGTCCTGAACAGCTGGCCTTAAAAAAATGTCAATTATTTGTCGAAATCGCTGTGCAGTTATCGTCACCGCGACACCTTCTTCGTCTTCAAAGAAATATGGACCGATCACTCTTTTCGAGGTTACGCCACACCATACGGTACATTTTAGTGGATGTAATTAACGCTGATGAACGGTTCTTCGATTTTCAATGGCCCATATTCTGCAGTTTTTCTTATTCACGAACCCGTTCAGATGAAAATGGGGTTCGTCGCTCATTATCAGCTTATGGATCAACTCATTTTGTTCTTTGGCTAATTCCTGAATGTGAACAGCATAAGCTATGCGTGATTGCAAATCTGTGGGTTGTAATGCCTGTACCAATTGAATTTTGTATGGAAAAAGTAGCAATTCACGCAAAATTCTTTGAAGTGACCTTCTGGACATCCCAATCTGAGTGTCTAGTCGTCGAGTTAAGGTGTCTGGATTTTCAGCAATGCTATCCTCAACGAGTGCTACATTTTCCGCTGTCCGTACTGAACGTGGTCTGCCAGATCGTGGAAGATCACTGACTGAACCCTGCTGCCGAAATCGGGCCACAAGACGATCAATTGTGGTCTGACTGGGAGATTGTCTTACATTATAATGCCGACGATAGGCTTTTGGGGTTAAGGTTACTGAACGATGGTTTCTGAAGTAAAGTTCAATAATTTTGGTTCGTTGTTCAGTGCTATATTTTTCCATGATAAATTATCAATGTTTATATCTGTTATATTCTGAAAAATAAAGGGAAAATTTGATTGAATGTGAAAGTTGTTACTAAATCAAACTAATGCGTGTTTTTTTTGCGCCACCCTGTATATCCTGCGATTAGATGCACTTCAAATCTTGGAATTGTATCTAATTTATAAATACCTAGGAGAATAATATGACATAAAGCAGTTATCCTCTTCACTTTACAATGATTCAATAAAAAAAACAGACGTAAAATGTGAAATACATATTGTACATTCGCCGAAGTCTTTATGATCTAATTTAACCAAAGGATTCAAGTTTAAATCGTCAGAGCCGCTTTTCCAGCAACCATAACAAACCGACTCTTATAGAAGAAGATTTCGTAGTATTTACCATATACACATTAAGAACTAAATGATATGACAGAGTAAAACATATTCAGGGGGCATTCGCTAATGTTTCATCATTAAAATTGGCTTTACATGCTCTTCATTAATTCGGTAGAAATTACAAATATGACAATCGATTAAACCCAACGAAGGCAAATATGACAACAAAAACGATAATTATTACGTAGGATTCATATAAACTGGGGCTCATACAAAGCGTTTTATTTCCAAATGTTATCTAACTTTATACGACGCTGAAATATAAAATCCAATGAAACCAACTTGCAAGCAGAAAGTTCTACTTAACGCTCATTTGGTTGATTTCATGCACAAAAACATGATTACTTACGATAACCTGATATTTAGGTAACATTTAGGCATCAAACGTTATTCGAGGATCTTCGCTATTCGCGTATGCGTCTGGAACGTAACCCCCGCGAATAGCGAGAGCCTAGTATATATATATATATATATATATATATATATATATATATATATATATATATATATATATATATATATATGTGTGTGTGTGGGGGGGGTATGTGTGTGTCTGTGTACGTAAAATAACTCATCACATTTACTGAGTTAAAATACTAATTTATTAAAGTATTTTAAAATCGTAATGTGTAGAGATGTTTGCATGAATAAACCGATTAAAAAAATATCCGAAATTATGAAAAAGACTTAAATATTAATACTTAATAATAAAAATAAAATACTTAAATAAATCATAAATATTCGCGTTTTGTAGTTACTAGCAATGGCCTTGGAAATTCAACGGTGTGTTTATACAGTGCGTTTCTTTTTATCATTGCATCTACTTATAACATTATTTGTTATTATTTGAATTACATTTTCTAAAATTAATATCGAAATAAAAAAGCAAACTTGACTTAAATTGAATTGAATAGTTTAATAATAAAAACGCACAAATATTTGCTTAAACTATGTTGTCATCTCCGCTTTTTTCTAAGTGAATTTATGTATACCACTCTTACTCGACCAGTTTATATATGTTACATATGTGTATTATTTTTCTGTCCATTCCACGTATGTTTCAATTTACAGAATAATTGAATATCTTATTTTATTACATATAAACTTGAATAGTATTTTGATATAGGAAGACAATAAACGATTAATATTTATCTATTGAGAATATAAGTTAGGCGTATATTTTTTGAAAAAATTAAATTATATCCTAGTTACATCTCATCTTTCCTGTAGCTTTATATAAAAAAATTCTCAGTGAAAAAGTTAGTAAACATAGATTTAAATAAGTGACGTAAAGACATGTATCCTAACTAATGGAAGAAAAACTCAACTTATATTGTGTCTAGAGAAGCTAGCAAAAATAAACAAAGAAAAGAGAACGGTTTGATCAAGTAAATGGGTTAAACAATTGTGCCAATTAATTGAGATAATACGTGTACATTATTGACACGTTCGATCGAGTATTATTATACTAGTCACTCACTTTCCTGGAAGATGGAGAAAGGTACTTTCTAGATTACTAGCGCAGATTTGAAGGCCTCGCTCGGGTCTCAACTAAACTAATCTAAGTATATAACATAGGAGATCTGCCCATACATATAGCATAAAAAACGTTATGTCAGGCAGCAAACAATAACGATGACAATAGTAACTACTCGAACGATAGAAATTCGAATTGATAAATATATTGAACATATTTCTTTCTCTTAGGCTTTTTTTATATTAAAACACTGCATCAGAATTGGGCATCCTACTATTTGTCGTGATAGAAATAAAATGTATACTAGTATAAACACGTTAACATAGTTTCCCGTAAGCTTACCGGAGTGACATGACGTTTAAATCTGGCAGCACTATAATGGGCGGTCATGGGGGTATACATGGGTGTGTATCTAATATATGGTTCAAATAGACATTCTTTGACTATAAACCTGCAACTACACAAGACAGGATTCGCGCTAACCGGATATTAGCCGGCAATGATCGGTTTCAGATGTATAGAATTATTTCTTGAAATATTACCGACATTGAATATTATTTTATATATTTATAAAATATAACTGCATAGGTGTTATTCAACACTTAAATAATCATATTATTTTTACTTTAAAGCTTGCTTTACTGTGGTTTTGCAGTGTTTTGTTTATGCAAATTCATAATTAGGTCATTTCTAATTCGATCTTTTTATGTTTCCTCAGGACTTATTACGAAGGATAGCGATCGTTACATAGCCTCTGTAAATACAGATGGCTTTATTTTTGTATGAATGATTGTATACGCATACAATTAAATAGGGATAGTAATCATTTAGTTGTTTATATTTTTAGTTTTGTATGAATGATTGTATACGCATACAATTTAATAGGGATAGTAATCATTTAGTTATTTATATTTTTATTTCTGCATGAATGATTGTATACGGATACAATTAAATAGGGATAGTACTCATTTAGTTGTTTATATTTTTATTTTTGTATGCATGATTATATACGCATACAATTAAATAGGGAGAGTAATCATTTAGTTGTTTATATTTTTATTTCTGCATGAATGATTTTATACGCATACAATTTAATAGGGATAGAAATCATTTAGTTGTTTATATTTTTATTTTTGTATGAATGATTGTATACGCGTACAATTAAATAGGGATAGTAATCATTTAGTTGTTTATATTTTTTTTATTTTTGTATGAATGATTGTATACGCATACAATTTAATAGGGATAGTAATCATTTAGTTGTTTATATTTTTTTATTTTTGTATGAATGATTGTATACGCATACAATTAAATAGGGATAGTAATCATTTACTTGTTTATATTTTTATTTTTGTATGAATGATTGTATACGCATACAATTAAATAGGGATAGTAATCATTTAGTTGTTTATATTTTTATTTTTGTATGAAGTATTGTATACGCATACAATTAAATAGGGATAGTAATCATTTAGTCGTTTATATTTTTATTTTTGTATATATGATTGTATACGCATACAATTAAATAGGGATAGTAATCATTTAGTTATTTATATTTTTATTTTTGTATGAAGTATTGTATACGCATACAATTAAATAGGGATAGTAATCATTTAGTTGTTTATATTTTTATTTTTGTATGCATGATTATATACGCATACAATTTAATAGGGATAGTAATCATTTACTTGTTTATATTTTTATTTTTGTATGAATGATTGTATACGCGTACAATTAAATAGGGATAGTAATCATTTAGTTGTTTATATTTTTATTAGTAATCATTCAGTTGTTTATATTTAATTTTCAAAATATGCCTTACATTAATATGAATATTCTAATTTCAAAGAAGAAAATCGTTTTACAATCTTTAGTATTTGATTACGAAAGTCATATTTTATATTTTGTAAGTATTTGGATTCATAATCATTCAATTTAAGTGCTCTTTGTATAGAGTATTTTATTCTAATTTTAAATTTATAAAACATTATTTCGTTTTTAAATACATCAAAAGTATAGAATTCCCACTATTAATTGTTGCGCAAATAAAAAGTTAGACCATGCGAATCAAATAGGCAAGTTCCGTTGTGGTTAATATAATAAAATAAATGAAATATAACAAAAATAAGGTAAACAATTCAAAATACATTTCTAGATTATTATAACTCCTGAATTAGACCGATTCTTCAAATGCCCTGTACAATATAAATCAATAAGATACCTCATGCATTAGAATAATTCAATCATCAATTTAAGCTGATAAATTAAAAAAAATAATGTACTTATCATAATATATATATATATATATGCTCTTATTAATGAATTTTTTTCGCGTTTTAAGTTTTTAAACTGTAGTAAAACGTGTTCGCATCATAAAATACTTTCTGGGCATTTAGTGGCAAAAGTGTTTTATTTGAATGTTTTCTGCGATCAAGAAATATCGTCGTGCTTTTACTTTAGGAAAACACATCCTGAACACTCATTCGTAGTCAACAATAATTGGTATGTTAAATATAGAGATAGTTATACCTATGTTAACAAATGGCTGGTGTTACTAAATGGGTTTTAACCTAAGTGTTAATATTTGACAATCGCTAGATCCATAGGCCCATCATAAAATAAAGCAATACTATATAGTTTCCATTTTTGATAAGCTATAACTGAATAACATATTCTGTATTTCTTTTTTTAATTACAAAATATTATTGTGCCTTGCCGCTTTTAAACGCCTAATCTTATGGTAGAAATTAAACTTGATGTACTCCATCATACAACTGTGTGTGCAACATTCTTGGACCAAAGTAGACTAGTACCATATTTATATATGTTAGAGCAAAATATGTCCCCTGTAAAACGATGAATATACAGCTAATTTATTTTGTACGCAACGGAGGATACCACTCCGAATCGAACTAACTATGTACGTGACTTTTGCATGCAAATCAGACGGCAGATCAAGACTAAGAATCTACTAAAATTTACGAACTAACATCTCCAGTAGGTGACTTTTCTTTATCTTCACTATGGCCTTAAGGAAAAAACGTCAGCTGACAAAGTATTTTATATTATAGTTAATATACGGTAGTTCGTATCTCTATGAAAACAATAAGAATGGATTATTTGTTCATTTTTATAACACTGTGTTAAAATACCTTTCTTACAGACACGCTGGTATTTGACAACAATACTTTTTTTGTCTAAATGGACACTTAACGTCTTCTCAAAGTGTGTATCGTATATGACGTCGGAGTTTATAAGGAAATCCTGGTGGCGCCACTTCAAACCGTATTTGTTATAATCCGAATTAAATAGGGCCAGTGATGAGTATACCTCCACAACGATCGAAGCATTGATGTACGCAAATAATAGTGCATGAAATATTTTAGGATATCAACTAATATTTTGACGCTGCGCTACGTTTACGGTATGTGGCTTCATAACCGCTTGCAAGGACGTGTTTAAGTTTCACTATTGATCTACATTTAATAACAGAAAAAATGTGTTCTTTCAATAGGCGTGATATTACATACAATTGAGTTTGTTTTGATTCATAATGAAACGACTTAGTGTCATGCGAGACATCAGCAGGGATGCGATTCTCCCATGTTGAATTGCTAGAAGTGTGTCACGGTTTCGTATTGTCAGGCGACAAATGACGATCGCAGTCAAGGTGCAATCGCATACGGATTTAGAATAATAAATTGTAGTGTATTTAATAGTTACTTAAAACTGTATATATATCTCAGTGGGAGAAAACAAAAGCAAATTTTTGTCAAGAAAGACGCCTTCATCAAATCACCGATGTGATAAAACAAATATGTGCAAATTCTACTGATATAATATACCGAAATTAAGTAATCTAAAACACTCGGCAAATGTATTATATCTTTTAAATGATGCTTAAGCCAAAAATGCATATAATGCCTCTGGGCCATAACAATTCTCGCGCAAGACTTCTATTGAAAAAAATGCAAAGTTTGAATAAAGGTATTTTTATATTACACTCTCTGAGAGTTTGAGTAATTGGATTTCCACATATAAATACAATTATGGGGAAATGCATATCTCTGTGTGTAGTTCTAACGCCTGTGTAACTTTAGTTATTACACATTTAAAATAAGTATTTACTATTCATAGAATATTGATTAAAATTTAAAAAACGGAATAGTGCAAAATAAGACTTAACTATTACATTCACATTTAATACAAATAATTGAATTTCAAAATTAAATGTAACAGAATTAATTTTTTTCGTAGAAAATATTTTTTTTTTGGTAATACTTATAAAAGAAAATAAGTTACTTCGTGAAACTTCCAATATTGAAAGGTGTTTGAAAACATTTAAATTTTCGTATAGAAACTCATCTCTTGGTAATGTTTTAGTGAACCCTTGTGTATTGACTAATTGTATGTCATATAATTTTTTGACATCTGATATTAAAATAACATTATCGTAACATTAAATTGTTTAAGTTTTAACACCATTTAGTATGATTCATAATTTATTGCGCACGTTCAACTCATAAAATACATTTATCTTACTCGCATTCTTTGTCACATTTTTTTGATAAGCGGAATGTATACAATGTATAAAGTACATTTTAAATGACTCTAAAATAAAACTGAAAAGCGCATTTTGCAGTTAGCCTAAAATCTACACTATTCAAATTGAGTAACATAATATATGTTATTAAAACTTATAAACACAGACAATACTTTTGTTTTATATTACTTCTATATATTCTGTAGTTTTAGTTGCAGACGTACGACACGTGCCCGTACTAATAAGCGATCATATTTAAAGAGATGAGAAATAAAAACAATACTGATAATTTGTATTAGCATTTTCATAACTCCCACTCATGACGGATTTATTTTTATTTGTATGTTGTTTTTTTTTTTTCATTTTATAAAGGAAACTTTTTCATTTTTGCCGACGGGGAGATAGTTTAATTATTGTTCCAAACTGTAGGGTGAGTTTCCTGATTTTGTCGAATTTCAAAGACGGGCTGCGTAGCTTTGAAATTACACCCTGAGGTCATTTTCTTATGACTTCCTCTCTTTTAAGTGTATCAAAAATTACGAAAATGACACACATGCACATATAAACACAATATCAGTAAGAGACTGACATACGTACTTGCAGCATGAATTTTTTAGGCAGAGCTATGGCAATGTGCACATGTTAGGGCTTGTAAATGAGACAAACGCAGATTCCCCGTTGGAAAACCCAACTACTAATACTACTACTACTTTTTCTACTACTACTACTATTACTACTACTACTACTACTAATACTAATGATAGTAATAATAATAACAATAATAATAATTATAATAATAATAATAATAATAATAATATCTAGCGTGATCCGTGTAATATCCACGATTGTTTTATATTGCTATCGTGCTTAGATATATCCCTATTCTATGGACAACCGGTGCAAACTCATATCTCATGATATGATTGTATCACATTTGTTTAAACTGAAACATCCTTATCTAAGTGTTCCGGTTATTGTAGCAGTTCGTAAAATATTTCACCTCAATGGACGTCTGCTTAGAAGAAAGACTGCACGATGTAATTTTATCATCTTTCGATGGAACACAAAATATAATTTCATGTTAGCACGACTGCCACGAAAATGTATTCAAGTTAGAGTTTCACGCAAAACACACATCGGCATCAAAATAAATTTAAAACTTATTTTTCCATTGCATCTTCGGTGACCGGAAGATACCATCTTTTAACAAAAGGTGGGAGGTGATAACGTAGTACAGAAATCTTGATAAGCTTCGCAACCATCACTATTAAATACACAGCACAAACATAAAGAAACTGCAAATAAAAAAAAAACATATAGTAAAAGATGGAGCTAGATGGATGAGTTATTAGACAAGGCCAAGAAAAATACACGAATGCACATGGGCATGGCTAGAAAAAGGACGCTTGGGCCGAGAACCGAATAAGTAATAAAACCACACAACAGAATCCGATCAGAAGAAACTATATTAATGATATGATAGACATAACTAACGAAATGAGTGAACGTAGACTAGGGAGTGTAGAAAAAGTAGACCAGAAGTAAGGCAAACACAAACACGTCTCTGTAAGGTAGGCAGTCTATGCAAATTGCGTACACATAAATCACAGACAGTAGCGGAACTAAAAATTCATAAAATTCTCTGAGATATGAAAGTATAAAATGACAAACTCATCTCAGCCAAGAATAACAAAAAAAAACGACCAAATCGTAGATTTTGTCGTCCCAACAGTGCACGCTTTGAGAATTAAAGAGATAGAAAATTAAATGAATACATGGCTATCTGGAATATGGGACATGGACAATATACACTGTAATAAAAGCGTTGCACGAACACTGGCAACAGTTTCGAAAACCCAGGAAAAAGACAAAGGAAAATTGGAATCAATGAGACGATTGAGATTTTACAACGTACGGCACTCATGAAAGCAACCGAACTATTTAGAATACTCTCTTAGTATGGAAACGCACAGAGCCGGGGAATGACAATCAACAACATGTAATTGTAAGAGAAATAGAACAAAACTATAGGTAAACATTATATGATGTCAAAGGAACCGAGACGGTCAGAACTCCAATAATCGGCCATAGTGGAACTAGCCTAAGCTGATACTACATAAACTGCTCGTAAAAAAGGTCAAGGGGTAATGAAAGGTCGAGAAGCGAGAGCACCATCCAGAATTCCACTGGAACGAGACAGAGGGTTTCGGAACCTGAGGGGGCTGGTTGGCACGGACATTCTAATCGTTATCAATAGGAAATACATGGTAAACGGCTGCTGCAATAAGGCAACGATAATTGCAACAATTATCGAAATAGGCGGCGATTGCTGGATTACTGGAGAGATTTTGTTACTCAAAGGCAAGGAAACACTATTTGTAATTGCCCGTAGACAATAATTGATAATGATTCCCGTGCAACAATTAACAGTTAGCAATTATTGTGATTATTATGTTTACACTCACTAGGAATTTTCAAACAAGTCAGTGTCAGTGCGTATTCACTGAAAATTGTAAGTGCCATTTTTATCGCAAACGCCATTTACTATTGATTGTCCGTTGTTTTAATGTAGAAGTTGATTGGCACTAAGCCTCCATAAGGTGCCAGTACTCTCCGTACTCTTCTAATAGAGGTCTACTAGTTGTTCCCTCGGTCTTTCTATCACCCGTGATCCGTCTCGATGATGTCATCATGTGCATGTGTGTATAACTGATTTCATTATGACTATCCATGTATGTGTAGCAGTTGTTACTTAGCATGGACGCGTGGGTTCTTATTTCTATACGTTTGATTCTTTTTTCCGTTTACAATTGTCTGTGTTAGATTCAGGTTCGTTGGTTAGTTTCCGCATTCAAGCATTTTCCTTTAAATGTTCGCTATATATATTATTGCCGTTTGTTACATTGTCTAAATTTTCGTTTTTATTCCAATTTCCATAATTTTGACCAGTATTCGGCGGACTGTACCTAGTGTACATATCATTATTTTCATAGTAGTGATTTTATTTACGTTCCATATCCCTTAAAGTTTCTGGCAAGTTCTGTGTATTAACTTCGGTGTTGTTCTTATTAAATCTTTACTCTGTCATATGATGTTACAGCGAAATATACAATCTGGCAAGTCTGTTTCTTCTTGTAGCCTATAATCACGTCCGATCTACTTGCTTAAAAGGGTTTGTCTATTTGTAACAACAGGTCTCAGATGGTCTTGTAATGTTGTGTCAATACTTACTTTTGTGTGTG
Organism: Sepiola atlantica; assembly: GCA_963556195.1. Lineage (NCBI taxonomy): Eukaryota > Metazoa > Mollusca > Cephalopoda > Sepiida > Sepiolidae > Sepiola > Sepiola atlantica. Next base: position 100,400,690 of record OY744526.1, read on the forward strand.
TCTGTACAATGAGTTAATTTACTGTACCAATGTTACTACTAAAGCTGTTTTAACCGTTCCAAAGGGGTGTGCCTTACCGACGCAGTCATGTCTGGTTTTGTTATTGTTTTTGTTCTAGTTTGCTGCATTCTTTTTTATGTGATCTAATATTACATAACTTTGTGTACAGAGTCTACGTTTACTGCTTTCTAAGGTTCTGTCTATGTAAGCTTATAGCTTGTTTGTTCTGATTGCGTTATTCTGTGTGGATGTCAATAGCGATCACCGTTGCTCTGTTCAGCTGATGTTTTCTTAACTATGCCCATGCGTTTTCGTGTATCTTTTCCTCTAGTCAGTCTTATAAATATTCTATGTAGCTGCTTTTCGTACCATTTTTTTCTGTGCTCTTCCTTTTTGTTTTCAGTTTCAGTGGCCATTGTATTCATTCGATGTTTCTTGATGCAATGATCATGTTTTCTGAGTTCTGGCTGATGTCTTTTACTAGTTTTATTCTTATACCATCTTCTTTACTTCATTCCCATCCAATAATTTTTTTTAGTAGAGTTAGTCATTCTCATCATTTGAGTTTAGCGCACTGCCACACTCATCAGTTTCATAGTTTCTTGGCCCAGGTTGATGAGTTCTTTTGTTCAGCATATAAATGGTTCAGCATATCTTACTATAAGAAAAACAACATGATAACTATTATTATTATTAATATTATTATTTTATTATTATTATTATTATTATTATTATTATTATTATTATTATTATTATTATTATTATTATTATTATTATTATTATTTTTATTTTTATTATTATCATGTATTTATTTATTTATTTATTTATTCATGTGTTAATCATAATTGACACCAGATCAGTAAGTTCATCATAATTCCTTGAATTAATTGAATAAACTATGATATGCTGTTTACTATTGCATATTTGCTAAACAATGATTAAACACATTTTAGTCTGAGCTGAGTGTAACAGATGTGTAAGAGGACACAATATAAAAGAGAACTAACACAGAAATATTAACAATTTATTTCAATTAATTTAACCGTATGATGAGACCAATAATCAGAGAATGATTGCAGTTGTGTAGATATTAATCTTTATCATACTATTATAATTATTAGTAGTAGTATTATTATTTTTATAATTATTATTATTGTTGTTGTTGTAGTTATAATTTATTAACTAGCACTTATGACATACCTATGATCAGTGATCGCTCAATAGCAAAAAGGTTGTTTCCCTGGAGTCTGAATGACATAAAGTATTTCTAGATTTTCAAAACACCTTCGTTCACTAGATAACTGTTACAACTCACGTTGCATTCTCACTGCAATCATTTACAATTGATTTCGCACTGATACCGTGTGAGTGCTAATAATAATATGGCCAGAGTCACATATGATTTTTCAGATCGATTTTGGTAATTTAAGTTCACTCGGTTTCGTTTAATATTTCTCTTATAGTTTCATGTGGTGTTGGAAAAGTGTGATTTTATTTCAGTACATCAGTATATCTAATTGTTCAGCGTTATCTTGTTGTGTAAGTTTACTTACTAGTTCAGCTGTTTTCGTTTATTCTAATTTTCCTCCAAACGCTTAGAACTATTATTGATATCATAATGATATACTTAATCGCCAATCTTCCTCTGAGTTTTAAAAAAATCGTTTATTAGCTTAGTCCATTTTCCTTTTCCGAATTTCATGCTATAAAATACTAGGTGGGTGAACTATCTTTAGAATATTTCTTTCTTTCTTATTGATGTTATTTGATATTTTCTTGCAAAAATGAGTTTGTTTTTTGTATACCCACTTCGCCAGTAATTGTTTGCCCTTCATATTCCAATAATTGCCCCGCTTTATGTGTGTATCATTTGTCTGCATGTTCAAAATAATTCGCCGTCATGGTTGGATGTCTTTCCTAAATAAGTTACGTCTGTTTTTTATTTGTTTTGGGTGAATTCGCTGCGTTCACTTATACAATGGTTTACCGTTAATGCAATTTTCCACATGATATGCATTTACCGTTTATTAGTGCTTTGTCTATCTCGGCTTTTCTGTAGTTGGTTCCGGTCGCGTTGCTTCGGGTGGCTTTAAATAAGGATCCTGTTTGCCTCTGCAGGTGTATCTTTCTCAGCCATGTCCATTTTTTCGTACGCCATTTCCTGTTGTTCTCGTCCATAGATTATTCCTTATTTTACAACCATCGCGTAGTTCATTTGCTCCTTGGTGTTTATATATTTTTGGTACGGCAATGCATTTCCTTATCATGCTGATGCGTCACATATTTTCTCCTTGCTTACGGACGTCTCTACTTTGAACCCCTTCAATTTTTCTCTTTTTTTGTTTCCAGTTTCACTGTTACATGTATTGTTCTTTTCGGCAGTGCCTTTGCAGTGCTAATCAGCAACTCTGTGTTTTGGCCCATGTAGCAGAATGACGTGCTGGAAGATATGGCCCTATTGAATTTAGAGGCAATAAGTATTAGTGGAAGATCTAAATTGTAATTTTGCGAAAAGAACATTTTTTTTATTTGTCAATATCAAATCTGTAATGTGGTGAGATTAGGAATACACTTCACAAGTTCATGTCGGTTGTTGGGCAGACAATTGTGTTGATTGCTAAGAGCTGAGATCGAGCCGACACTTGCAATTTGTAACAGATAAAACATATTCTCGTGACGAAAACCGAAACCTACGCTCTCAGCTTCATAAAGCTATATACATGTAGCTGTGAGAGAGCGGGGGGGAATAAGGGACGAGTAGACCAATGAATAAATACTACGTATGAAAATATATTTCAATCGGGCTATGTCAATGATACTCATATTAAGATATAAACGAAAAAAAGATGTATTCTTCAGGAGAAGAGTTAGCACTAAGAAGACCAGAGCAGGAAGCACACATATTTTAGAAAGTCTGGAGATTGCGGTGTAGACTAATTTTGAGGAAATTGTCGACGATTTATTTGATGACCACGTTCAGAATTAATAGTCAAATTCTGAAGTAGTGTACCCGTATACCCAAGGAGCATTGTAGTGTTTCTAGCACAGTTTTTTTTTGTTTTTGAAAATAAATTATTTTTTTTATATCAGGAATAGTTTTCTGACTGTTTGCCTATTTACTTGCTGCATTTCAGGCATTCTCATTCCATGCAACGTCGATCTTCTGAAACAGTTATAAACCACTAACATTTTCTGACAAACACAGCATTAAAAGTCAGGACCGATAAACAAAGACGCTTAATCAGCTTTAGTCTTTTTTATTAGAGCGGATACTATTCGTCGACATCGAAAATTAGACAAAACTCGGATTCGGCATGTCAACCAGAGTGAGAACAGGTAAGTTACCGATGCTGTCGACGAGATCTTTACTGTCGGTTCTCGAGGCTGATAAGATAGACCGCGACGAAGACGAGCGTTGGTGATAAGTAGTATCTGTGAAGCCACACACTCATACGAAGAGAACAGGTATACTTATACAATGTTCTACTTCTTTTCTGCGTAATTCACAAATGGCTTTAATATTTACCAGTCAGTTTCGATCCTACTTTCCTCTGGAGTCCAGGTATAATGCATCTTTTATGGTCTTCAGTGTAACCAGCAAGTAAACAATGCAGACTATATTACCGGCGATTCTTATTTCGTGTGTAATCTATTTGTTACGTTTCTACTATATAGTTTGGTGTCTAAGACTTTTCATTTTCTTTTCTCATGGATTTGTGTACTAGTCTCTTTTATCATTTATTTTGGTATGATGGCACTAGCCACCAAAAGTATCAGATATATATAATATCATAAGTTATTGGTTGGGAAATTCTTAACCTTCAGCTATCTGAATTTAACTTATTTTCATTCCTAACTTAGGAAAGTGTTTTCATCTGAATTCTATTAAACTGGTCTTGCTAAATGTTCTTGTTTGTATTTATTTCCCTTTTTACGCACATTTACTTTCGTGGAAACCAATAATAAGCTCGAGTAGATAGTACCCGTTGGAGAAGTTAATTTTATTTCTCCTACTGCTACCATCTACTTGAGCTCATCATTTCTCTCACTGCGACCATTTATTGTTAGCTAATAATTTATCTTTTAATAAGCAGCATTGTGGGCGTAATTTCTCCTACTGCTACTTCACGTAGCAAATGGGCATACCTTTTTCAAACATGCTTACTTGTGTGTTTTTTCTGTAAACTAAACATCCCGAGAAAGTATTGAAATAAAAAAAGAAACGTTGATGAATACACAGATACTATTATTTGTTTTCCTTTATTTTTAATTTTTCACACACCCATATATATATATATATATACATATATATATATATATATATATATATATATATATATATATACAGGGTGAGCAAAAAGTAGGTGGACAGTAAAAACACATGTATTTAGAGTATAGTAAGAGGCAGGCTGCAAAGCTGTGTAAATCAAGAGGGAACATGTGTTTTACTGTCCACCTACTTTTGGCTCACCCTGTATATATATTAAATGGGTAGGTATCAAAAGTTCAAAGTGTATTATTTATAATTACATATAGTAGAACCCCCTCCGGAAATACATATTTAATGTTTAACTATACGTATGCGCGTTTCGAAAAAAAAAACACTTGTATTAGTAAACATATATTTTAGTAACATTTCAAAATGTATATGATTTTCCTCATCAGTACATTAAAATGTATCTATTATAATATCAAGTAATACTGTATACATATAACTGAAACTCGTTAAAGAATAGTTCTGTGTTTAGATAGAGAAAAAATAAATCGCGGATTTTCTTTTTTTCAAAAACTCTTATTTTTAAAGATATAGATTCTTACAAAGCTACAACTTATAACATTCACTTTTCAGAATTAAGGAGTTTAGTTTTAGTGCCAACATTTTCAGATTGGTTAGAATACAGAGAAATTGCCGATGGTTTTAAAGCTAGTTTTAACCGATCTGTTTAACACACGGGGAGAATATTCTTGAGCAATTACCGAGTTAGAATTACTTCATAGAAGTATCAGGACCAAACGATGATGAATTTAATCCAAGGAAGAGCTTCTCGGTTTACCATAAAATAACACCTGTGCTAAACTACATTTGGTTGTGATAAATACATTCCCTGCGTTTAATGAGTTTCAAGGGAAACAATCCAGTTACTTTGTGAGTTTAGCGAGCAACTCAATGTGTTATCAGTTTAATCGAGGTAAGTAGAATGTCTTATTTATAACCATTAATGAAGATATTCCCACTAAGTTTAATGCGGTATACACTTTATTCATATATTTATCAATGACTACATATCATTATTGATATACTGATCATTTAACTGCACTTATTTTGAAACATTGCTTTTTTATGACTTATAACGCAGTCTAAATAATTTTTAATTATTTCATTTTTATATTAATATCATTTTTTAGAACGAACACGGAGGAATCAACGTTTTATATAATAAGTAGGGTCAACAGATAATGACCATTAATTATATCAATGTTTGTTTATTATATACCGGGTGTTGTGTAAGGGTTTCATATTTTGTATGAAATTAAATAATAATATTTTTTTTTCGTCTAAAATGTTGCGTGTTTGTTCAAGTGGAATTTATTCGTATGTATGAAGTTCATTCGTGTGATACAACTTTAAAAAAATTTAATGAAGGTATTTATAACATTTAATTTTAAATAATTACATTTCTTTCAAATCTTTCAATGGTATATCTTTTGTTTACAAAATTTCAGTATGAATGCACCTTCATATTAGACGTATCTGAACATTTCCAATTCATGCAGTTGGAGGGAATCTAAGTATTTTTGTAAACATGCTATTCGTATAGTGAATAATGCTTTATTCTAAGCATAACAAACACTATATATCGCTTGTCCTGTAGCTTATTGCTATTTTTCACTACGATCGATTTAATGTGGTGCGAAATACATTTAAATCTCATATATTTTAGTAGTTATGCAAATTTACTGAGATTAGGATTAGAAAATAGTATTTTGCGATCTTCGTCTTAATTTAAATCGACATTAATTTGTTACTTAAAATAAATATACAATTTTACTATTAATTATATCTAGAATATGTATTCCAATTTTGATCAAAACACAATATATGACTGTGATTCTAGAAAATGTACAAGATGTAAGGCGGGTTAGAGTTTCAATTGAAATATATTTTGTTCTCCAAAATATTTTTCAAATACTCTGAAGAAACTAAAACGTGTTGATACGTACTAATTGATGTCTACATTTGCACAAATATTTGAGATGTTGTAATTAAAAAAAAAACGTTTTTTTTTACCTATGCATTGCTTGTATTGTATAAAACTACACTAAAATATATATATATTATCTACATAACGACCTCTTAACCCCCTTATTCTAAATGTTACAATGACCGGTTAATTAGTTTAGGAGTGATAACTGTTCGTGATAATGCATACACATATACACATACCTAACTTTACATAGATACATACATATACATGTTTATCGAGCTTACATTTAGGAAAATCTAAGGTACTTACACGCTAAACGCATTACCGTGAACACCAACCGAATTACGATCTACTTTCAAGTGTTTCCTTATTTCTTTCAAATGATATTCGGACATACTGTCTGTTTATTTATCTGACCAATGTCTATACACACGCACACCCATATATATATATATATATATATATATATATATATATATATATATATATATATATATATATATATATATATATATATATATATGAAAGAGAGAGAGATGTTGTGTGCACAGAGTTGCTACCATGTTTGATTGTGTTAATCACAGGAGCCATTTTAAATTCTCATAACAAAAAGAGTGACCAAAAAGCTATTTACCTACCTCGCTTTTCAATCTGATTATGAGAGTCAATTTTTGTTGCGACATTTTGCAATCCGAGCTTTCAAGGAACTTCATTGTCAGAGGCGGCCGTATTTCTCGCTTAAAAGCTTGAGAGTGTTGTTCGTTGTTCTGGTCATTCGTCCGGCCACTTGTAAAAATATTTACTGTCGATGAAGTTATGGCGTACACATGAAGAAATAGAAAGACAGCATTAATAGGAATAACGACACTGACATTTCTTCAAGTGAACACGAGAAGGCTACGAATTGAAAGGTACTTTCGCTTTTGCAAAATGTGTTTCGTTTGACAAAGGTTGTTAATGGAATTAAATTCACTCACCTTAATCGATTTTGAAGTCGTTTGGTTGAAGGCGCCTTAAAAGTATCTTCCTCATATGTATTATTGTGTAACTAAGCTTTTTTAGTTTTAATTTTAAAAATACAGTCCAGCACATTTAAAATATGCGGAATCTCGAGTTGAAAATGCTGAATTTATACAAATTGAACTGTTCCTTATTGTTTAGTTGTAGTTTGCACGTGTGTTTAAAACAATTTGATGCCGAGATTTTATTGTTTTTAATTTCTTATTTTAATTTGAGATTAAAACAGTACTAGTATAAATGAGACTCGTTTGAACAAGAACAACACAGTATAAATCGGTAACACGTTATTTTGCAAACACAGTTACATGTAAACAATATAATTAACACACCAAAAATATGCCCCTTTCTGATCGCTATGTCTCTGACACCCACACCCACACTAGGGCAGGTCGATTTTCCACTTTTTTTAGAAAATCAACGCTGCTGTGGTGGCGAAAGCTGGGGTTTGGTGTTGTGAGAACTGATACCAAAAATTAGATTCCTAACTTTAAAACTTAACTGAGCATTTAGTTTTAAAGATCGGGTACGAAAATGTTCAGAAATACCTAATTTCCGCAGGATTTTGCTGACAAATTGACTTAAAAATTTTACTAGTTCACTAATAAATCCAGATAAAATTGATATTTTTTGTTAGATACAATGAATAGCAAATATATTCAAACCAGAATTCTAAGTATGAATCACCACTAGTAAAATATGTCATTTTTTAACTGTATTTAATAAATGAGAACTGTAGAAATTGTACAAAATTACAAAAAAGGCTAATCACTTTTACATTTTTGGTCATAATTACTTTTAAAAATATATAAATAAAAGTGTATTATACAATAATACTACTGGAAACAGATTATAGGAACAAATGTTTTAAATTTGAATTGTTCATTGAACAATGTGCTAAAACCTACTGCACCATATAAAATTATGGGTAAGCTTACAGTGTAGTCCTCAGGCCATAACTTCTAAATAAAAAAATAAAACAACGCTTACCTTATATAAAAACGCATCAGAATGAAATTCTCTACAAACCTGTATAGTTTAAGCATGTGAAAACCGAATTTAATTTCATACATTTTTGTCTTTCACCTGAAGTGTAAACGATTTTGAAAATACCACCATATTGGATTAAGACTGTCATGAAATGTCGCGCTATGTTCTTGTTTTAACTGCTGACTCTTTTCTAGCTACGATAAATAATAATTAGTTTTGATACCGTTAATTTCGCTTTTTAAAGTACGCGATTCGATATATTTATTTAAATTTGTTTTGCATTGAAGTTATTTTTGTTTTAGCTTATGTAATTTTTGTTGTGAGGACGATACTGTAAGTTTACCAAATTATGTTATAATAGAACTAAATTGTTCCCTGTAGTTTCCCTTCGAAGTAAATGAAGGTCTTATTTGGTGACACAATGTTTTGGTTATAATGTGCTTGTCCCTTGCTTCTTGCCGCTAGTCACCACTTAAATCATTCATTACCTCTGCAGTAAGATATAAATTATACAGAGGACCACTAATACTATGAAATGCTACCTGGGGCAAATCCTGGTAATTAGTTCCACAAAGTTTCCCTAAAGGACCAGTGAAAGTGGTAGGGCTTCTTGTAGTTCCATCAATTAATTTAAAGATGGCTCTAAATGGCAGTTCATTTTGATGAAGTGAACAGCCAATGGTATGTAACTTTCTTTTAAGTTTTTTCTCCAAAGCTGTAACCATCCTGGTTTCACAACCAGTGTTTGTACTGGTATTGTCCACCAGAATTGCCTTAATAGTATTTACACTGTTGTACTCTTCTAGAACAGCAGCAACATCCTCTGCTAGAAGAACACCAGTTGCACCAATGTTGGGTATCACTCTATGGGTGAGATATTTACTTGCAGTTCCTATCTCTCTGGTAAATGTTAAGTGGCGCTCTGGTCCCTTGCTTTTCTTAATCATTTTTTCACCATTTTCCCCTGTAACTTCCTTGTAATACAAAGTGTCCTTATCAACTCTGGAATCAACTCCAATGCAGATAAGATGTTCATATTCCTGGACATGTTTTTGATGGCTGGTTACTTTCACTCTTGCCCTTTCTCTATCTATTTTTGATTTATCTATAATAATGTCTTTTAAATCAATGGTTGGATGAAGAAGGCCCATGTGTTGTAAGTCTAATAGAAAGGCATTAACAAGGCAAACCCCAAGGTTAGAAGATACATCACCTCTAATCAGTTCCATAGAATATCTCGGGGCTTTTAAAAGACTGTAAGGTCCCTTGAACTGTCTACCTGACTCAAAACTGTCATCGGTTGTTTCTTCACTGGAAGATGTCTGTGAAAAGATTTCTGATGTAGAGGAAGCAACATGTGAAGAATCTTGTTGCTGTCTTTTAATTTGCCTGTCTAATCTATCTGCTTCAGCTGAATCTTTTTTGTATTTTTTGACAGCATTTATGTCAATAGGTCCAAGTTGGAAACTGCCTTTTGGTCCTGTTTTCTCTCTCTGATCTTTTAAATATTCTCTCTCTTCAATGGGAACCTGAAATGTCAAAATGTTTATGTGTTTAATAACATATCTAGCATACATGACAAATATTAAGGAAAATATCACAATATTATTTACTAGAAAAAGAAAGATTATCAGAAGTTAATTCATATTTTCCAATTAATTTCAATATTGAAAATTGGGACATGAATTAGTTCAATTTAAAAAATTCAAACAAAAAACAACCATAGAATTAATATTACCTTCTTGTTAGGAGGACAAGTGCAGACGATATGCCTTGTTTGGCAATTTTCTGCATTGCACTTTACAGCAAAGTCATCACATCTTAAGACAGGCAGTTTGCAGCAACATGAAGAAATATCAAATAATGTATCCAGCTGTTCCTTAATTATCTTCACTTTGGGTGCAGTAAGAGTTTTCCTGTTAATCAGTTTGGTCCTCTTGAAGAAAAATACATTCACCCTCTGCCATATATAATATTCCCTTAACAAGGGCAATTGTGGGTTCACTGCTTGCCAAATATTGATTATTTCCTTTGCGATCAATTTGGAAATATCATTATTTGAAAAGTGGGGATAGGTATTTTCAAGGAAATAACTACACTGGATAACTTGTCGTAAAGTTGGGGGTTCCGTTTTATCCAACGGACAAGGTGGACCAGCAAATCTTTTGGAACTCTTACTGCGAGTTAAAACAGAACGTCCTTTTACAGACATTTTTATCTGAAAAAAAAGAAAATAAATGAATAAGTCTCAAACAGTTTGATTAATATCTTCTAGTTTCATATTTTAAAAAATGGCTGACAATTATGGTAAGGAGTTTTGGTTAGCTTTAGTGATAGTCTGTTAGAGTTCGGGTTAGGCTGCATCTAAAAGTGTGGCTTAAAATGACAGGACTATTTAAACAGACTCAATACTGTTTGAGTTATGGTAAAATCCTTATTTTTTTACCCAATAATTTAGATTTTAGAGTGGGGGATCACTTTCCCAAATACATTTAATGTAAAATGATCACACAATTCATGACAACTACACTAAAAATAAAAAATACTCTAAAATCTAAAATATTGCGTTAAAAAAAAACGGATTACTCTAGCGACATAATCGGTAATTTTACACAGAAAAGAAATGGTCCGTAAAATAGAAAAATAAATGATGGGTAATAACTTTAAATGCACCAAAAATTAGTTTTTTTCTAATACAAAACTGAAACATTATGGTATACAAACTTCAATGATAAAATTTAATTTGAAACACGAAAAAAAAAAATAGAACGAAAATAAATTACTTACCTAAAAATGGAAATCTTTCTTCGACGGAGAAAAACAAACGCGTTTGAAACGCCAGATACACTTAAAATATAAAATTATGTAGATTAAACAAGCTTTTTTTCTTTCTATGTCAAATAATTAAGTTTCTTACATAAAAATACAAAATTACTAATTATTTTTACAATTAAAATCCAACAGTGGTCAATATTTCATACATTCGATATACAATAACAAACGATGCATTTAAAACGGTGTAAATTTAAATAATACCCCCAAAAGAAAGTTCCAGCGTCACTATTAATAAAAACATTATATTTATTGTATTTCATCATTAAAATGGAGGCACTTTTCGGTTTAATGGTGTTTTATTGATAATTAAAATTAGTCTAATTTGTTTTTCTACTGAAAAATCACAAATCCTGAATTCCACGAGAGACAAAAAATGAAGCAATCTTTTATCGGTCACTTACGTAAATACTAAACACTGTATATTTACTCTCAATTTTACCTTTAAAAGTGAATATTTTTCATTATTTATGATCCTTATTTATTTTTATTTGATTTATTGAGAATAATGTAAATAATTTAGTTGACAAAATCTTTATTAAATGATATTTACACATGTTTATTTCTCCAACGGTATGGAATGTTTTTACGGCGGGAAATACTTCACTGATCACCGAAAACACATGCGAAAACGCTAATTTCCAACCTTTAAAGTGGTTTCCTCACTTAACGGTAACGATTTGGGAAAAAATATTTTGTATCGTTATTTACCATGCCAAACCCCAACTATCATTGGCATCGCATCATCACGATTCCAAAATCGACCTGCCCTAACCCACACCCTAATTCTTCTCTTTATCTCTATATCTCTCTTGAACTCTTTTTCTCTCTTATTTGATCTCACTTCTCTTCAAATACGGGTTGAATGTTATTACGTCTTGTGGTTATACAATTTTCTCGTTTATAATGAATCACAAGCGTTTAGGTCTTTCATTTATTCATGACGTTTGATTGTTTATAAAATGCAAGAGAGCGCAAAACGCTAGACTAAAAGAGATACTGTTTATAACTCGTCTCTGTGCGATATCAATTATACATGTATCAGTTACGACAACATTCATACTAGATTAGTATTGTATATACACCTGTAGGTCTCAATATTGTATAAATAGATGGATGATATGCACACAAACACACGCACGCAAACATCTATATTTTCTACAACTGATGGACTTGTGATATAATGGCAAAATAAACTGTTTATAGGGTATATAGATACATAATGTGATTGAGACAAGAAAAATGAGGAAATTGCTAAACGAAAACTGTATACATTTCTCTTCAAATCATTTTAAAAATAGCATGACATAAAATAGCTTGAAAAAATGGCTATGTTTATTGAGAACAACACCTTGAAATTGGAGAGTGTAGAAAGCACGGTTGATATTTTTAAAGTTCCTATAAAACTTCGTGAAATGCTAAATAGCACATGTAAACAGGAATTCATATATTCAACATTTGAAAGATTATCGTTCAGTAATTAGTGAAATGTATAAAATGCAAATGTTCAGTGTATTAGATGTATGTAAAATGTATAATATAATACCCAGGCTATGGTATAGCTAATGGGCATTAATAGTGAAATACATAAGCGTGCATATATCTTGCATATGTAAAAAGTGTTTGCAAACCTGGAGTTCTAATGCGCACCCCTTCTCTGCAACAAATGCTTCGATATACGTTTTATAAATAATCAATTATTTCTTTAATTGAAAAAAACAACGTCACGTTACCAGGGATCCAAGAATCTCTAACTGTAAGACAGTGGAATTTTAAAAGAAATAAGGGAAGTATATATGGTCAGGTGGTGAATTTCGGGTTCGAATGTTGCGAGAATATTACTATATGACTCATAGGTCACTGCCTCGAGAATTTTTAATGTTTCTCTTTCAATTTTCAATAATAGAGGCGTCATTCCAGTGCCATTTCGGGATTGTTTTCTCGTCCAACGTTTGACATAAAATGATGTTATAAGTAACATTGCTAAAGTACACATCTACATCGGATATTTCTCTTCTCAACTTTATCTAAACTTAAACATATGTTTACTTAAAGAAATAATAACATTTATTAAATAAGCGAATAACAATTACAATCTACGCTTTATTTTGCTGTAAATAAGTACAAGTATACGATATTTAATTTCATGTTAAAATATACATATGAAGCCAATATTTATGTGATTTAATTAACTTACACTATAGAATCAGACTGTAGCGGATGTGTGTAGCTTTTAAGTAAATCTGTTTTAGTAAAACTATCTTCACAAACTAGATTAATCTAGAGAGAAATTGACAAATGTTAATTCGATGATTAACCGAGAAAAAGTCAATCAATTAAAAACGAAACTATTGTAAACGCGACTATTTATTTCATTTAAGAATGTTAGATGTAATTTGAAACACACCGAATTTCTATAAGTTATCTTAGAAAAGAAAAGAAAAACATATAAATATAAAATACTTACAGTTACATGAGAATTAAATATTTTGAAAATAAAACCAACAGAGGCAGAGACTGATAGTTTGATGCAGTTAACTACGTTATCCGTTCCAATTTTGCAACACATTCCTCTGTTGAAGAATTACTACAGTACATGTCGTTAGCTGGCAGTTTTCAAAATAAACTGAATAATGTTCACTTCAAATCGCATAACATATCGGTTGAAGGTTGAAATCATAAACACATATGAACTACAAATTGTGCAATTTGGACGTGTATCAAGATTGCAAAGAAGAGTAGAAGTATTGACTTTATTTAAACATGATGTGATGAAAGTACTATGTAAACTGAAGTCACAAGATTTAATTAGAATAAACAAGTTGTAGAACAGGGAAAATTAGAACGCTTATCTTTTGACGATAAAGGGAAAGATCAGTCTGCCCAAGTTATGGCTATAATGAATAATGAAATGGTTCAGAAAAAGTTGGAAAACACCGGGAATCTGGTTGAAAGACCACATTCCTAAAGTCTGAATAATGTGTGATTCTAATCATTTGGCCTACCTAATAAATTCAATATGTTTTATCGAGTTTTAACAAGTATCATGCCGTGTAGTCTGAACAGTTCGAAACATTTTAGATCAATAAAAACAACTTGTGAAAAATTACTACTTTAGTAAAAGTTTTTTTACGAAACTGCAAGTTAATTAGACTTCTCTACCAGTTGGAATTCATGACTTTCTTCATACTTTCTGGAATTGACCATCGACTGTTTAACTGACCTTGGCCATAATGCCAACCTAAATTCGATATTGAAACCATATCTTGAACACATTTAACATAAAAAGTAAATACCGTTCGCGTCTACCGTTTGGCATTGCCCAGAAGGCTTGTGCAGAAAATAAGTGACCTCAAAGCGCTCTATATTAAGCGTGTTGATGACAGGGACCGATTGAAAAGAGGTTGTTCGAAAGTGGTAATAACTATAAATTGGGTAGAGAGATTTTCGGTCATAGAATATTTTATCCTAGAGGCATTTGTAAGTTTCGGCCAACAAAATCACTTGATAAAACATTTGTGTCTAGACAGGGCACAATATGAAACCGTCTCTGCTAACATATTTAAGCAGAAAGTGTCTTATTTGTTGATCTGATGTGCATTAGTTATCGTGAATCACTCAATTTAGGCTCGCATACGCAACATGCAGTTGATTCTGATAATTACACAAGGCGGCGTCACAAACATGAAACTATAAAATTCGAGGCCAGCGGGGTTTTAGGATGTTTTTGTTCAATTCATCGCTTTTTGAAAGTACATTCGCGTCCTATCTACTCAAGATAAGGCTCTTTTCGTTAGTTTTCTGTCAAGCAACGTTTCGATACATATTATACAGACGTATACATTTTATTGACATTAACAATGTATCTTCGTGCCGTTTTACTAAAAGCTGAGTAAAGAATGTATGTTATATATATATATATATATATATATATATATATATATTGTTCAATATAAGAGACAACTCGTGTCTAGATATCCTTTGGTAGATCATTTCAATAGTCCGACTTAGGATCTTAGTTTCGGAAGGGAATTGGCTGATGAATTTGCCATAATTTGCATCTGCCTTCCATGTACTTTCGGACACATCTGGCCCCATCTTCAGGGGGAATGAGGTTAATCATGTATAGACCATGTGTAGAATTTATAGAATGTTTAGGCTGATGAATTGGCCATCATTTGCATCTGTCTTCCGAGTACTTTCGGACCCATCTGGCTCCATCTTAAGTTGAAAAGATTGACGATGCATTCATCTGATACTAGCGTCATAGCCTAACACTTAACTAAAACCCACTCCTGCCCTCGATCAGAATTCAGAAACCTCTTAGTAGAAAATACCAAAATCTTAGAATTTAGTACTAACAAACAAAAACTCCATATATTAGAAGCCCTATATATAAACACCAAAAACCCCTAATTTATAGAATTAACTTTAATATCAGTAATAATATACTAAAATTTGTATAGCTTCAATATGGTTTCGTACATAGTACATAATTCCCAAAAAAACTTTCTATGAATACTACATACAAATACTACTATATATATATATATATATATATATATATATATATATATATATATATATATATATATTAGAATGTATAGTGTAGTTTGTAAATATTGACTTATTACCATTCATATTTTTCATGGGTTAATTTTATACTTTTTCTATTTCTGTACTATTTTTTTCTGTATATTAGATAGTATGTCAACATTTGAATATCGATTTCAAACTTAGTTGAAACGCAAATTGTAATTTTTCTTTCAAATGTATCCGATATGACGTTATCACACGCTGTAACCAAAAATATCTTTAAATTAAATGTATAAGTATTTTTCTATATACCATGAATTATGTAAAAACTCATGGGTAGATTTTATATTATTTTAATTCATTTTAAACTTGCAGGCCCTGTTCCCAAGCGTTTACGTAGATAGATATACATTACATTTAAGAAATGTAAGTATTAGAGTATTACTTCGCCAAGAAGCAGTTGAATAGACTCTTTTCAGTTATTTAGGTGATTAAAATAGAATTTATTCCTGTTTTGAATAAAACAACATAGATTATACTATCTTTTGGGTGGCTGCCCCCCCCCCCTCCGATTGTAAGTAGCAGATTATTCGTAAAAATAAAAACCACTGCATCCTTAAATAAAAGTAAATGTGCTCTAAGAATATGCGTGAAGGTTTCCAAAGTCAATGAATTATAAATCCTTCCGGACTGAGGCAATTTTAATATCAATCAGAGGTGCCTATTTTGATAGGAGATTCAATTTACAAACATTACAAATCCACCTTTCGTCTTACTCTGGTCTTGATTTTAAATATATGGCGATTGATGCAAGGAATTTGTTGTGGTTATTTTGTTTTAAATTTCTCGACTGTTAAGCAATCTGCACTTTTACCATGGACTATGTGATTGCTACTTCGTTACCTTCCCACGAATGAAGAGTTATATAATTTCTGTTTATAATGTGTTGAAAATTCATCTCCTTAGAAAAAATAAATACGTTTTCCTTAGAAAGAGTTTATTTCTAAAATCGACAAATAGTTAAATAAAGAGAAAGTAATTACAAAAATAAAAACAGCCCCCCCCCCCAAAAAAAAAAATTACTTCGTAGTAAAACGCGCAGCCTGGCGTTTTCCGTGTGAAATACAAACAACTCGGAGAATCGTCTGCATTTATCAATAGCAGACAATTAAAAATAAAGATAATCGTGTGCATGTACTGTGTTAAAATAGAATTCGGTGCTTATTTTATGTCCTTTCACTGAAAACAATTTTTCTTTTCAGTTTATTTTATTATTATTTCGCTAATTTTCAAAATATAATTAACGTTCATGAATTATCTCCACCTAACCAAATGTTGTCTCGATTGAACTATTGTTTAATTGTCGGTTTTTAATTCAATTTCTCCAAAAGAATAAACGTTAAAGTGTTGTCTCTTCTATACAATACTTAATATTTTCTCGTCACTTCTGAACGTTATGTACCGTGCTGAAATAATAACGTTATTATTAACACAACAATTTTAACATGCGAGGGAGAGGGGTATTTGTTAAGTATTGTGTGCTTTCCCCTAACAATCTGATTAACAAAAGATACCGTAAAATTTTAGCTTAACTTAAAAATAATATCTGAACAATAGCACGGTCCTGGTCCGTTAACTGCAGAAGTAGCAGTTTACGAAATCTGATAGTCTACCCTACTTGTCCATATTAATAATTGGTCTATAAACAATAACGATATTATTTCAGCACGGTCTGTAAACTGCAGATGTTTTGTAATAATTTCGCTTAATAATGTCCTCGTGTAAAGTTAAGCTTAGTATAGAGTGACATAAGCAGAACATTTTACTGATGGAGAGGAAGCGGTGGAATAAATTAAATAATTTAATTAATAATCTGTTTTTCGAAAACAGTGTTTATGTAAGGTAAATAATGTACTGACAAGTCGTGAAGAGTGAACGCTAACAGTAATGTTAAGTTGCGAATTCTAGCAGGTAATCTATTAAATAATGTTTAGATGGTAATGGTAAATGATTGTGTAATAAAGAAAGTTGCTTTACGAGCTACCGTACAAGCGTTGTGAACAATGGAATTTTAAGTTGCGATTACAATGATGATGTTATGTGTTCGAAAATGATGTTGAAGCTTTTAAAATGTAATGATTATGAGTACTCGAACTTATATGAACGGAATAATAATTCAAGATTATGATGATTTGAAAATATTGGATAATTAAAAGTAGGATTGCATCGAACTTGGGAGTAATCGATAAAGGACGCCATTTTGAATTAAGTTTTGTTTAAAGTAGAGGTGTGTGTTCATTCATTCTAATATTCCAGAATGTTAATAGGTTTAGGTGAAACGGTAAAAAAAATCTATGGGCACAAATTTATTCTGTTATTCGTGCAATTTTTACGAATGAAACTTTTATTGTTAAGTTTATGTTATAATTAGTATGGTTTATGCTTTTAAATTGAAATAATAATCGGTGTTTCGAATAAGAGTTCCTTATTTATTATTGCCCTACTTCTCAACGCCGACATATTTCCATTTCTTGCATTGTGATAGCCTTCTAAACCTCCTCTATATACGTATTACAGACAATGCTTCAAACAAACTTCCCTCCTCATATACATATATATATATATATAAATATATATATATATATATAAATATATATATATATATCAATTTATTTATTTAATTATTTTCTTATTAAATCATGGCCTAAATGGTGTAATTTTTGTCGTCTAAATAAGATGTACAGTTTATGCTATTCATATTACCAGAATGAGAAAATTTTAAAATCTTGCTTATGATATCGGTGCTGATGTCTTTTTACATGTTTATGTTGGTATACATATTTAGACAATATGCTAAAGTTATTATACTAATACATTTCAATAATGAATGTCATAATATAACTATAGCATGTCTTGTATTAGTTTCCGCTAGGTCCTATGTAAATTTTATTTTCAGTATTAATATTATTATTTACTTATTTCATATTTTATATTGATTAATTGATGCTCAATTTTATTCTGTTCAATGATTACAGAAATGTTTATTTATTTATTTTAAAAATAGCTTAATATTACTGTCACTATTAACATCATTATTTCGATTCATTAATAATCGATTTTTTTCCATACAACATTTTTTTGTTATTTATGTTTGTAATTTTAAAAATATTATTTTTTTATGGGTATATTTATTTATGTGCTAAAGAATACTTAAGCAATCTTTTGTGTATTTATGAGGTGGATTAAAGTCTATTGTATTTAGTTTTCCTTTTGTTATTATTATTTTTATTATTATTATATTTATTATCATAATTACGTATTATCATTATTATTATCTTTTATTATTATTATTACTATTATTATTTTATTATTATAATTACGTATTATTATTAATTATTATTTTTATTGTTATTATTATTATTATTATCATTATTTGTACTCACTAGGAGTTCTTACACAGGTCATCATCAGTGATTGCTCACCGACAACAACCGGTTGTATTCCCTTAAATCTGAGTGACAACAAATCTCCCAAAATTTCTAGTAGTCTCCACCCCTTTTCGATAGCCACCGCAAACAACTTTGCAATATTGCAACATCCGTTTATTATTGGTTCTTTGCTTGTAAGGACAATTGGTCTTCTGTGCGATTTGGGTGTTAATAAGCCTTCACAAGGTACCAGCCCTCTCCACACCTCAAGAAACTCCAAGAATGATTGGATGAGAGAGAACAATCAAGGAGTTTCAGAGTCCATTGCCTTAGAAGAGCAGAGCTATCCACGAGATATTTAGGAAGAAAAGGGGCACTTTTACGATTGAAAGACACAAGCTGAGTCTTAACAGGATAAAATGAAACAAGGCATTACGTGCGCCAATCCATAACTGAACCCAGGTACACTTATTGATCAGTTGCATACTTCAACTTATCCCAGATAGGAGATGGGCGAGAAGCAAAATATTAATCGAGAGTACGATCAACATAAATGTTGCTCCTCGGAATAATTAATGTAACATTGTTATAACTGATTTTATCTTGGGTATAAATAGATAGAAAAAGAAAGAATAGAATTATGAGAGACGAGAGAAAGAGAGTACAAGTAAAATACGTACGTTCTCATATTATACACTATTTTCGTATGATACGGGTAGTATCTGCATTGTTACTCGTCCTCAGACAGTAACTTTTATCAGAAATGCATTGTGAAAACTATCCCTACATATAAAAATACGGGATTTGTAAATAGCAATACATGATCTTAAATAGTTAATACTCAACCTTGGCACCACATACTATTATTTGATATAGACGATATCTAACTTATGGAATGGGCATATTAGAAGTGTATAGGATCAATTATAAGCTTACCCATTTCTAAATATAATAATAGAAATGTCTCTAATAGCTTACTCATTCTGACCTCAATATATAAGCAAATGAAGAAAGTAAAAAAAAAATTTCTGACACTTCGTGTTAAGCCTGAGCCGCACTTTCAAGATATATTCGACCAAATCAAGCGGAATCGTTCAGAACCGCCCAGATAGTCATTGTGAGTTGTGTGAACGTGATCAAAATCGACGTTCGTGTGATATATTTCCATATTAAAAACACACATTTTAAACAATACAACTCTACATTGATCTGTATTCAACAATTTTTAGCACCCCAAAAATGGCATAATGTGTTCATAACAGTTTAATAAATTGTAGAATTAAGCTTATATATTAATCAATGCGCACAGATTAATAACTCGAATGAGAAAGAAACAATAACGCATATTTTAACGAAATGTCTATTATTTATTCGCGTTTTAAAATGAAAGTTCTTATTCAAAATTAAGTGTAACATGAACATTATAGTTCATACTCGACGCACCAATAGTAAACGGTTTCACACTAAAATGTGACAGAACAACTGGCAACATGTTGTAAACTTGAAGTTGAGATAGCGAGTATGGTGCACTCTGAAACAAAAACGTGATAGATGACACAAAAGAACAGATCGTCTCGAACGCATTCTAAATAGAATGTGACTATCCATTCTGTACGTTCAGCGATTCATATAATGTTTAAAACGGAAAGTTAAAAGATCACGGAAAATCCTGAGTCTAAGTAAGTCCCATTTATAATTGAATTGAAATATACACTCACTAACATTTAAATTGGCAGACTGACAAAAATGTTACTTAAGACTCAATGACAGTATACTAACGAAAATAGTAAACTTGAAAAATTTACCAACAGACGAAACCTCATATATGTAGAATAGTTCGATGTATCTAAGTCAGATAACTCTATTCAATTTATGTCAAACTAAAAACTAGCAGCCAAACATACTGATTAATCGGTCGGCCGACGGACAGAGCCGCTAATAGTGGTACGAGACGCATCTAAAACAATATAGCAGAGACAATCATATATGATGTTCAATCTATTTGTAACCGCTACAGGAAGAAAGTACAACCGAGTTGCTAATTTCCGTTTCGTCGAATGAATACAAAAATGATTGCCGGTTTTATATGCTTACATAGAAATCCAGGACCGTACACTTTTGTGCCGAATAGTGGTATACTCGCCAATTGTACCTCTTATTTTGAGCGGTTTTATAATGTTCGCTGTGATTTTGTTTGTATATTTACGTAGCTAAGATGTTGTTAAAGGATATTTTAATGTTATGTGTGAAAGCATCTTTTGCAAGCAATGGTAGTTTTCGAATGTCTTCTGTATTATTCTCAATTGCAAGACACCAGAAGTTACGAGGCTAAATGTGCACGTTTATCTTGTTTATGAACTTAACTAAACTAAAGAGATTACAATTACAATATTAAAATATAGTTTTATTAAATTGAGATTTATGATATGCATTTCATTAGTATGTGTCTCTACCAGAGTTATTACCAAGAATCAGTCATGTTGGTGTTTCCTGGAGTCTGAATGACTATACATTCTTAGATATAAGCCATTCTTTCGTTTATCTATGGAACCATTTAGAAAAAGAATGTTTTCTCGAAGTAGCCGTTTACCATTAATTGCTCGCTGTTATTACCTTTCTGTAGAATTGTAATGACAATACACCTCTAAGTAGACAAAAATCGAGGAATGAATGATGACAAGTAAACACTAGATTTAATCAGAATTATTTGTTAATGGTATTAAGTATTCATTTATGAAGAATTCAAACAAGTTGACGCACACCTGTTTATAAATGGAATAACGAGTGCCGAACTGTAATTTTGTTATCTTAAACTTACTTTATTATCACGTTTTCGACTAGCATTTATCATATTCAGGTGAATTATAAACTATATGTATAGGGTAAGAGAAAACACTGATCCTGTATATAAGGTGATGAATTTTGTAGAATAAGAAAAAAAGAGTTTAGCAACAAGAGAATGACTAAATATAAAATAGTGTTAAATAATCTTATTATATTCTTCTTTTTTCATGGGTTCATCTACTAAAACGTAACAAGAAATGTCTGGAAAGAGTTGCAATCGACAATAGCAGTTATGTACGTGTTATTTATCTGCACAAATACATATATATATATATATATATATATATATATATATATATATATATATATATATATGTGTAGTGCATTTTTATTAAATAAATGTCTCAAAACACATATTTTTAGTGGCAGATATTGACACTCTATCTATAGGAAATACTTAGTGTCGGACTAAAAAATTACATACTTATAAATCAGTTACCGCCTAAAAAATCAGAAATATAAAAATGAGTTAAATCTTATGGATGTTTACCTTTCGACCGATAGGCACCTTTAATTTTTGTGCTGTCCTCACATGTATGAGATGACATTTTCTGGTTTGTTTATCTTATTTTAGTCACATTCATCCTTTATATATAAGTTTCGACATTATTGTATATGCCTCTTCGTATATTTGTTAATTACACATTAAAGTACTACTTACGTTGTGTAAATAATTAAATAATAAACATACAAGACAAAACCTGAAAACACAATAAACGAAACGGCGCGAATATACAGCACGTTTTAAATATAATTGAGAAGTTAGACTTTTTAAAGATTACTACTGATGCACTGTAACATGAACCGACATAGCTTTCGTTCAGATCATATTTATATATATATATATATATATATATATACTGATGAACACACGCACATTCTAAGTATATATATTTGGAGATTTTATATAGTAATAGTGTAGGTGATATGAAGATTTAGCGATCACGTAGATTATTTTTATAGCTTCGGTTTATTTATTTATGTATATGTTTTACAACATTTCTTGTTGAATCAGTATATATATATATATATATATATATATATATATATATATATATATATATATATACAGGTATACATATATATATATGTATATATATATATATATATATATGCTTATGTATGTCTTTAAAATAAAGATGTGTAGTATAGATGAGAAGAATTTATTTTACTATGCGTTGCTCCTTTTACAACATGCAACTTCCCTCATCTTTGTCTTATCTAGAAAGCATTTCTGTAGAAATTAGATTATATTGTCTGTTCAGTGTATTTACAACAGCCTGAGAAAGATGTACTTGTAATAAAGTTGCGGCTTGAATATGTATGCACTTCTGTAGCAAAAAAATATCAATAAGAAATGTACTATATATATGAATATATAAATATATTTATATATGTACATATACATACATTTATATTTAAATATTTATATATATATATATATATATATATATATATATATATATATATATATATATGTCTGTAGAAATGACGAAAACCTGAATTTCATCAGAGAGAAAAGTCTCTGACTTAGACGGCGCCCGACGGTGGGTAAAATTACTGTAGTCAACCAGGCGAGATGTGAGTGCTAATATATTGTTCTACTCAATGCCAGCGGAAAAAGTTCGCACACATGGCCAGGAACTGGTATAATCATTCAATGAACTCGAAATGTCACTAGGAGTACACACAATTTCATATAAATGTAACCTATATATATATATATATATATATATATATATATATATATACATCATGGGGGTAACTAAATCAAAACATCCATGTATACATACGTTGATACACACATATATAACCGCATAGAAATATATAAAAACATATATACGTATATATATATATATATATATATATATATATATTTATAAATATGTATATATATATATAAATATAGATTAATATATAAAAAGATACATATATATACATATATATATATATACGTATATATGTTTTATATATTTCTATATACGTATATATATATATATATATATATATATAAATATATATATATATATTTATATATATATATATATATATATATATATATATATATATATATATATATATATATATATATCGATGTAATTAACATATTTCGAACTTATTTTTTTGATTCGTATTTTATTTTGTTAGGGAAAAATAATTGTAAAATACTTCGAGATTGTTTAATAAATATATGTAAACATTTCTATAATTTCGGGTGGTGTCTTCTATTTACAATGTTTTCTTACATTCCTATAATGTCAATATTGGTGAGTCTCAAAAAATTAAAACAACAAATAAAAGAAAAGTCTCAAACAAGACACATTCAAAATACTACAAAAGGAAGGAAGAAACAACAAAATACTAAAACTATATTTCATATTTTTGATTCGTTAAAAACAAAATCATTCAAAAGCGAGTGTTGGCCTTCATATTGTATTTTTCCTTACTATATTGTTGGTCTCAACTTATCGTACGGATTGACTTTGAAGGCCCGGTAATAGTAAATGCCAACGCTGTGGTATACTTAACAAAAACATATTAACAGATGTATATGCCTTATTCAGTTTATATAACTTGAATTACTTATAATCAGAACGGTTAGTCGTAACACTATTTGTTGTGTATGGGTGTCAATCTATTCCCAAAAAAAGTAGATGAACTCACACCATAACACCCCCTATTTAATCTTGTTTCGCATTGAGTCAATATTTTTTACTCGTCTATCGAGTCGTCATTTGGTCTCTTTTGATGTGTTCGCTTTTGAGAAACTTATGGTGAAACTATTTATAAAGACATATCGAATACAATGCCCATCAATTCTTATTGTAAAGTATTGTTTTCTTCATAATCAGAAAATGTGTTTTGGTGGTGAAAGTTAGGTTATTTTACCATAAAGAGCATATCCACAATTTTTTACTTACAATCATGATATCACCAAATATTTTTTTGTTTTTTCAAAATAAGGAAAAAAAATTTTCCCAATTTTAAAGATGATTTTCGGATGGTTACAGTCTGTGTGAAAATTGTATTGCATTTTCTTTCGAACATAACTTCCGTATGTCACATGAAAGATGGAACGTTATTATTCGTTGTCATTCTATACACGTGGCGAAAATGTTGTATAGTTTTATCTGTGGAAGTACACGTCGCTTTTTCTAGTATTTTTTTAATATCGACAAATCGCTCTGATTGATCATTGCTGTTCATATGTGATCCGATAAACTTACATCAAATCGCCTCTAAACTTACATACACCGTGCCTACAGGAGGAAGAGAATACACTATTTCATTCACTCTTGATAACGGAATATGTACTACTATGGTAGCTTCGATAGATTCATAATCCCTTGTTTCCTGACTGGGCAGAATTGTAAAGTTAAAAAAACAGTAAAGAGAAGAGACGAATTCATACGTTTTGAATGGTACTGATCTCAGGACCACTTCCCCAATAATCAAATGTAGGAATAATTCAGATTTACTGTCACTAATATATACATAAATGAATAATAATAATGATATAATAATAATAAATAATAATAACGATGATAATAATAATAATAATAAGAAGAAGAAGAAGTAGAAGAAGAATAATATTATATTACCCTTACGATTAAAGAGTGATATGGCCATTTGCATATCAAATAATATTAATTATAACAATACTACTAATAATAATACTATCCAAACACTACACACAAGAATCATTCTGCGGTATGGTAGCTAGCAATGAAATCATATACGCATAAAAGTTGCATTAACAAAAAAAGCTAAAGTATATTTGGTACCAGATGAAACCTAGCCATACAGATCTAAATACCCAATATATAGGCTAAAAAAACTTTGAGTCATCTTAAACAAATGAGGAAAATGAAGTTAAACTTCCCAGGGATACTAATCACATGCAAGGTATCGCAGACTTAGCACTTGCATAAGTTGACTTACTGATATATATATATATATATATATATATATATATATATATATATATATATATTTATATAGATATATATATATGGGTGTGTCTGTATATATATATATATATATATATATATATATATATATATATATATATATATATACAGACACACACACATATTCCCTTTCAATAAGTACAATACACCTATTTAACCATCGATTGTCATGGCTAATAGCACCCTACCTGAGAGATATCATTAAAACTCATCGGCCTAACTTTCACAGATAACATACATTGGAATAAATGCATTGAAGACATTGCCAGGGCTGCTGCAAAGAAGGTGGGTTCCCTCTCCTTGGCAGTAAACTTCTCACACATGTCATTATCCTATATATCTACAAAGCAACCATCCGCCCATGCATGGAGTATTTTTGACACATCTGAGCTGAAGCATCATCCACTAGTCTCTCCCTCTTAGACAAGTTCCAAAAAAGGGTCGCCAACTTGATAGATACCTCACAATCCACTAAACTCTAGCCCCTGTCCTATCGCCGCAATGCTGCCTCCTTGTGCCTGTTTTACAAGTACTTCAATGGATGGTTCTCTGATGAGCTTGCTGGTCCTGTACTCCCACAGCGTAAATTCACTAGACCAACGCGACAATCTGCCAAATCCCATCCATTCACTGTGAAGTCCCCAAATGCCGAAGAGCTTTATACTCCAAGAGCTGCTTTTTTCCTGCTGCTGAACTCTGGAACTCCCTCCCTGCTCCCTGTTTTCCTGGCGGTACTGACATGCATAAATTTAAAAACAAATGTAAACAGACATCTCGCGTCGCAGCTCCCAATTTAAGTTGAGCCCCCCCTCCCCAACATTTCTACCATTTTTCTCAGTAGCACCTTACCTCTACAGTGGCGGCCTGCCTTTTTTGGGGTGAACTATGTAAAAACAATATGTATATTTATATATATATATATATATATATATATATATATATATATATATATATAAAGTGGTGAACCGACTTTTCTATCCCTGCGATTTCCTCTGATGATAAGATTTTGATCTTTGAAAAGCCTAACTGAAAGAAAAAAAATAATTTGAATAAATTGCCTTTCTGCGGAATATACCTTGATCTGGGAACTGAATTGAAACAAGACCTACCTTTAGCTTTTATAATTCCTTTTCATCCTTCTACCTATATATATATATATATATATATATATATATATATATATAATATGTATATATTTGGATATATTATTATATATATTTAATAAAATGTATGTACATATATATATATATATGTAGTATATATATATATATATATATATATATATATATATATATATATATATATATATATATATATACATACATGTGTATGTGTGTGTCCATGGGTACTCCTCTGCATGCGTTCCTATGTGTATAGCTGTTTTCAAATTAGGGCCCTCTCTGAATACCCGATTTTACAATCGGATGGGATCATGGCGAGACTTACGTAGACGGTATACGTGATCGAGGTGGTAGTTGGTAGCTTGTAATTCCACATAAAATTCACTGATGTGGACATGAAGCCGCGAGTTTCCCACTGAGTAGACTCGAATCTCGGGCATGGCGTGCACCTGTGGAGCGGTTAATGGTTATATAAATGAAAGATTCACGTCTGCCTGGGTAGGTCGGTCGAAGGACCTATATCGGCGACGGTAAAAAAGTCCGTATTAGGAGCATAAAGTTTACACTGGGATGAAGACAGGAGTGTAAACATAGATGATGATTCAGTAGCACAGAACACACACTTAAAAAAGATACACAAACGATTCAATAAAACTATTAAATATGTATATCAAAAGGGAACAAAAAGAACGAACGTTAGAAAAGGAAAATAAGTAGAAGAGGATGAGCGACATTTCTTACTCTTCTTTATTTTTCGTCTTTTTATTTCATGTTTCTTTACTTCGTTTTCTTTTACTTGTTGTTTATTAATACTTCGTTATTTTATTTCTTATATATATATATATATATATATATATATATATATATATATATATATATATGTAAAGGAGTAAGGTACCAAACATTTTTAATACGTTTTTTTTAATATTTACTTAATATTTTGTTATTTCATCATTTTATCATTTTATATAACGCGTTTCAAACGGTGGTCTTCTCTCATCATATATGTAAATCCCTTTGAAGTAATGTCTTTATTGCGGAGATTTATGAATCATCATATATCTCTGCAAAAGTGTGTATATATATATATATATATATATATATATATATATATATATATATATATATATATATATATATATATATATATATATGAGAAAGGAAGGATGAAGGTAATCCGACGTAATGGGAAAAGAAAAAGGAAAGACTACAAATATGTGTTTTTTATGTATTCAGCAACGTTTCGTCATTATTTGTAAGACTTCCTCAAAATGATAATTTTAAGAAAAATGTCTTACAAGTACATGAAAATATTTGGTTGACATGATGGGTTAATGAGAAGAAGTAGTAGCTACTACTGGGAGCACAAGCCCGAGGTCCAAGTTGTGGGAAGTCAGTGGCATGGAATGAAAATAATGTGGATAGCTGTGAGTAAAAAAGTACAGATGTGGGTGTGAATGAAAATGTGGATGGCTGTGAGTGAAAAAGTGGAGGGGTGGGAAAGAGAAGTGGAGGGAGAGGCTCTGTGTTTTTGGTGTCTAGGTTTTTAGAAAAGATTTGAAAAAATGAAGGTGATTAGAAGTAGGGGGGGGTAAGAGTGTGAAAGAAGTAGTCGAAAGGGTGAAATGGGTGAGGGGGAGAATAAATATATTGTTGTGGTTAGGTGTGACATCTTTGGAGGGTAGGAGTGTTTGACAGCTGGCTATGTCAGGAATGTGTGCATATAAGTAAGTTAGAAGGAAAATGTGTAAATGTGCTGAGAATGTGACAGTGAGAGGAGGAGAGAAAAAAAGAAAAAGGAAACAGAAGGAGATTGTAAAAGCCATTTCATTGTCTGATGGTGTTGGAGGCTGTGATTAGTGCAGTTTCCAGTAGTCTTCGCCGAGCTTTGTTGTGAATGTATTTGGTGATTTTGGCTTGTTCAAATTTGAAAGCATGATCATACTCTAATGCATGGGAGAAAAGTGCAGTGAGAGATTTATTGTTTTGTATGTCCATTTTGTGTTCGCTCAATCTTTTTTTCAATTCACGTTGTGTTTCTCCCACGTAAATTTGATGGCAGTTGTTGCATGGGACAGTATATAAGCCGTTTGTACTGTTGGAATGCCTACTTTGTTAATTGTGTTACATATGAATGTGTTATTGGAATGTGTGGCTAAGAGAACGGGTCTATTGATGAGAGAGGTGTTTGGTGTTTATTTTTTTGTGTGTTGTTTTTGGAGAATATATCTTCTTGGCATTTAATGTAAAATGTGTGGGGTATTGCAGTGTTTTTAAGGAATTAATGATCTATTTTATATCTTCATCTATGTATTGGGGACTGTAGATTCTAAGAGCGTGTAGGAAGAATGCTATAATCATACCTGTTTTTATCTTGCTATTGTGGTGAGAGTAGAAGTGTATGTTGTCATTTTTGTGAGTGTTTTTGCGGTGTACCTTGAATGCTAGTTTGTTGTTGGATGTTATTATAAGAGTGTCTAGGAATTGTATCGAGCAGTCTATTTCAGTCTCATGTGTGAATTTTATCGAGGGTTCTACTGTGTTGAGTTTGTCTTTGAGGTTATTGATTAGTATATCTACGGGGAGGAAAACAAGAATATCGTCAATGAATCTAAAGTATTCGATGTTAGGGGGTAGTCTAAATTTGAAAGGGCCGGATTCTAAGAATTCTAAGAAGAGGCAGGCTAATACTAAACTTAGGGGGTTTCCTTCTTCTTTTACCTTATATATACATATATATATATATATATATATATATATATATATATATATATATATATATATACTTGTTACGGACATTTATGAATGAAATCGGTACATCATAACAATTCATTTCCGTGAAAGACAAGATGTGTGAAAAAAGGCAAACGGTAATAACATATTTAGATACAGGTAAAAATCATCAATAAGCGAGAGATTTTACCGGGTTCGTTCGGATCGACACACGTTTTCAGATAAGTAACAAGTACTTTTCTGACGTTACTCTCGTTATGGGAGCAAAGCGATGTCATGGCTGAATCCTCAGAAAGTGATCTCCAGTCTGTAGTTGAATAGGGCTATAAATTGATTGTGACTTTTGCAGCTGCTAAGAGAATGCTCCTTTTATTCAATAACTACAAGAAACCTCGTCAACCACCGATTGCCATTGGAAAATAAGACCATACCTGAGAGTGCAACGTTCAAACTCGTCGGCCTGACGTGCACAGGTAACATTAATTGGAACAAATACATAGAATCCATTGCGAAGGCTGCTGCAAGTAAGGTTTCTCCGTCTACAGTGCTAACAAACTTTTCACACTTGATAGTATCCTATATCTCTAAAAAGCAACTACTTGATTATGCATGGAGTATTGTTGTAACATCTGGGCAGGCGCACAAACTACTAGTCTCTCCCTCTTAGACACGCCCCAAATAAGAGTCGTTAATCTAATAAGTATATCATTATCCACCATGCTCCAGACCCTGTCTAATCGCCACAATGTTGCATCCTGATGTTTGTTTTACAAACATTTCAAACGAATGATCTCTGATGAAATTGCATATTGGGTTCCCCCTCGACCTTAATAGACTTGACCAACCCGACTATCAACTACATCTTATCCATTCAATATGGAGGTTTCCAGATGCCAGCGAGCCTTCTACTGACATAGCTACTTTGTTCGTGCTGCCTCCTTTTAAAACCCCCTTCCTGTTCCCTGTTTCCCCGACCCAACCGACATACATACATTTAAAACAAATGCGAAGACGCATCTTGCTGCACAGCTCCCAATTTGCGATAATCCCATAAAATACACCCTTATTTTTAGTAGCCCTTTACGTATACAATGCCAACCTGCTTTATTTGGGGTTAACTATGTTAATATATATATATATATGTATATATATATATATATATATATATATATATATATATATATATATATATATATATATATATAATTCCTGTTTCATTTTACTTCAGTCAAATTTATCACAAATCAATGTTCCTCTTCCTGGAGCTAACACTTGGTCTGTATATAAGATACATAGATATTCGAATATTTCATTAATGTTCCCATTTACCTGTCAAACGTTGAGTTAGGAAAAAAGTTAAAAATATTAATATTCCTCTCAAATTCACCCGTGAACTATGTTATAGTATATGTTTTATGTGGTCTCTTAGTCTTACCGTATTCCAGGACAAGTATTTATTTAGTGCGGGGCGGTATCTTGCTAGGTGATGCTACTTATGGTCAGATTACTTGTAAGAAGTGCATCATTCGTCGTGTGAGCCAGTGTATTATAATGTGTCAAGGGAATCTTATTTGGACTTTGAGTACTATGTTATTTTAGGATATTTTCCATTATATGTTCCCACTCATTAACCAGTGTTCTATTTATATGGAGTAAGTGTTCGATCGTCATTATATAATATATAAAGAGAGTAGGGCTACTCAAAATATCAGCATGAAATAAAATAATTACAAAAACTACAGCGTTTGTTATGCCTCATTGATCAGCCATCATTCTTAAAACACTTCTCTAGAAACATACGTAAAATTACAAACAAATTACTAAATATATGTATATATATATATATATATATATATATATATATATATATATATATATATGTGTGTGTGTGTGTGGTAAATCAAAAAGAAAATACAAAAAATTATTCATATATTCCTAAACGGCGACATTGTAATGTTTCTTCCGAAGAAAATCCACAAGTAAAACATCTTAAAATCAAATAAAATATATTCGAATCTTTCATATAGTTGCCCTATGAAAAAGCGAAAAATAATTTAGAACAATTTCGGAACATACTTATAATAAAATCCAACAATATTCTTTAAATACATCGCAAAATGACAGACACAAATCAATACATACCTGTTCGTTCACACTATAGCACATAATTAAAACAGGCTTGATAATCAATTTATTCTCTGTGTATTCAGAATTTGTAGCCTACCAAATCTAGAAAAAGAATTAAAATACATCACAAATTTACTCATAACATTGTAGTACCCCGCATATTTCAAATTATATGCAAAGTAAACACTCTACTTTTGTTTTCGAAAGTAATGAAGAAACATTTATGAACCAAACAATTTTCCTATAAAAATCCATTTTTTATATACTTACGTAAACAAACTAGGAATTCCAACAATACTATAAAATAAACGAAAAACAGCAAAGTGCATTAAAAAACACCGACATTTAAATTCCAATGAGAAAATATTTTTTCTTGTCAAATTTCTAAATAGTTTAATGTAACTTGACCATTGTTTCGCGCGGAAACAAACGACAGAAAATAAAAATATAACTACCAAGAGATTTTGTTTGTGCAGCTCATCAGAAGACATTAGATCAATTCCATTAAATTAAACTCGAATATAATTAGATATATGACATCCCGTAAATAGCTGACAACAATAAACGTTGGTTTAGGATACTTATTTTGTACCCACACCTTCGTATCGCTGGATTTGAAATAACTGCGTGCTTTAACTTGGCGATACTCTTATAAAAGCTTTTTGATGCTTTATTTAAAAAAAAAATTCCATTAAATAATCAGACTTAAATCGTTTCTAATGCTGATCGTGTTTTTATAGCTCTTCATAATGAATCCAAAAAGTCCGTCTGTCTATGAATGGAATATTTGGTTCCCTTAAGGAACTAATTTATGTGTGCAATGCATGTAAAAATAAAAATAGGTTGCTTGAGACATTATTCTGAAAGTTATTTTATGGTCTTCTGGTAATCTGCATGAAAGAAAGGTCTTGGTAATTATATGTTTATTTATGGTTATCTATGAACAACATATATTGCACATCCTAGAATACGGAC
Organism: Sepiola atlantica; assembly: GCA_963556195.1. Taxonomy (NCBI): domain Eukaryota; kingdom Metazoa; phylum Mollusca; class Cephalopoda; order Sepiida; family Sepiolidae; genus Sepiola; species Sepiola atlantica. Next base: position 100,433,470 of record OY744526.1, read on the forward strand.
GCCAAAACTGACTGATTTGGAAAAAGCATCAAAAGTGGGACACGCTAAATAAATTATGAATGAGGACAAAATCAAACTAATATCTCTAACTAACGAAGGCTAAAAACACGTAAAATGAGAAATAGAAGTCGCGAAGGGTCTCACTCCATATATCTCAACAGACAGTCTTACAGCCAAACGAGGTAGATTATACTGTGGTCAAATGTATTATCAGGATATTCAATATAGAAATACAATACCGCTAAGAATACACAAACATATCTCCGGTTAAAAACTTCACTGGAATCGCATATCAAATCCTGCAAAATAAAGATAAAGATATAAATAAAACCTACGAGACCAATGCAAGACTGAAGAGACAAATACGGCTGACAAAACAAAGAAAGCCTACTCACGGATGATGAATAACCAAGGCAAGTTAACAGATACAGAACACAACATTATACATGAAACAGAAATGTTACACAACATCAACGCCATTTTAACCAAAGCAGAAATGAAGGAGTAACATACCAAAATAAACAAGATCAGCTTTGGAAAAATAGATGGTAAAACCAACAAGATGGAAATAGAAATACTTTTAAGAAATTAAAAAAGAACACACACTGAAATTAATTAAACAAAACACGATGACTCTCTTAAATATATTTCAAATTAGAATTCATCTGATGACGACAGAATATAATGGTTCTGGTTTAAGAAATACACTACGTTACATTAACGACAAGCACAAACGCTAGAGATGTTTCTGTGAAACTGACGCAATCCTGTGATAAAAAGGAAAACTACATTAATTAAAAAGCCAACGAAAATGGGACCGTCTAAAGCAAGTACAGACCGATAACCGGCCTACGAACAATAGATAATATATTAACATAATAACTGAGCGAACATATCCACAACTCCCTTAATTACCGTAAATTACCCCTCGAAGATGCACGAAAGCAAAAAAAGCGTTGCATATGCCCTGCTATTCATCGACCAACTTAGCATGGATGTTGTACAAATTAGTAAATAACATATATATTGCATAGATCAACTACAAGCCTCACTGAAAAGAGAAAAGTGGAGAACAGTTTGGT
>OY744526.1:100439551-100534551 GCA_963556195.1 Sepiola atlantica
ATACATTTTTAACTATCCATCAAAATAATCAAAATTAAATGCCAACTGATCAAAATATAACAACATAATTTATTAACATTAAGGCCATAAATCCATCAATGAGTTAAACTAAAATATCCCCCGTAAGCTGGGTGTCATGTAATTGTTATATGTCTGCATTGACAGAAGCAGACACAACAAATTTGAAACCCCCCCTCCCCCTCTTTCTTCATCTTCTCTTTCGCTCTTGTTTAATCTCCCCCACCGACCCATCTCTTTATCCAGCCCAGCGCTGAATAAAAATTAATATGAATTTAACTCAAAACCATTCCCGCAACAAATCCTAAATGGCTATAGACATCCACCCCTAACACCCCTCCACCCCTTTCTCTTTCTTTTTCTTCGACCCCCCACCCTAACTAAGCGTTGGATAAAAATACAAAATAAAAATATAAATAGTTGTAAATTAAACTTTTCTGACAGCAATTGTATCTCCTTCCCCTTCTCTTTTCTTTTTCTTTTTCTTTTCCTCGCCCCCCCCCCCTTTCTACCCCAGCTCAGCGTTGGATATATATATATATATATAAAATATATAAAAGATAAAAATAAGAAAATAGTAATTTCTAACGGCAATCATATTTTAAAATCGGTCACATGACTTTTATTTCTTTCTCCTCTTCTTTTTTGCTTGACTTCATTCTCCCTGGAATTCAGCAACCAGTTTGAATCAAAAACAATTTTCTGCCTGATGAGACCTCAGCTCTTGAGAGCTGTAGATCGATAACATCGACATGCCAGTGTAGCATACCTTGTACATGTTTGAATAAAAGCATTCACAATACAGCTCTATATTTTTATTGAGCACTCTTTTATAAACCCGGTTTGATTCCCTTTGGATTTCTACCCTGTGGATTTTTACCCTACCTGGATTACTATATATACATATATCAATATATATATATACACATCAGAATAAAGCATCAATTACTTAAACATACAAAACATTACATTGCAATATAAATAAAAAAGGAATATACAACATATGTACCTATACATGTATATATCTGTATATATATATGTATATATACATATATATATATATATATATATATATACATATATATATGTATATATATGTATGTATATATACAACCTATATATATATATGAATATGTATATAAATATATATATATATTCTATGAAAATGCCAGTATACTGAAATCATATGCCCTTCATAGGGTTAAGATGAACATCAATATACACTAAACACTAAATTTACAAAAGCAAAGAAATTCCCAAATTTGTACACTTTTTATTGTCATTAAGGGTATGCGAGCACAACAGGGCTATGTATTTTACTGGTAGGAATTTTTCTTATAAAAAAATATAAACATTGTTACTATTTTAGCACTGTTAATATAAGCATTGCTCATAAACATTTTAACTGGTATTTTACTTACATTCATAGTATCCTTATCAATCACGCCCGAGTGGAACCATTATTCATATGACACTAGCAGCATTGTTATGTATGAAGGAAAATGAAGGTATTCTTGTTGTATATAAGTCAATTTTAAGTTTCACACTTTAATTTATTAGAATTAACAACTTTCACCATTTTTTTATATATAAACGATTTTTACTGTATTTTTCTAACAATACAATACATGTTTTTACAATTCAGATTGAAGATCCGCAAACAAGAATTTTAAATCTTATAAATAAAAAAAATGTGAACTGTAAGCCTTGGTATTTTTCATTTCTCTGAAATTTTCGTTTTCTCTGAACTAAAAACAGTACTCTACGGCTCTAACATCACAAATATAGGCAACAGAATGGCACTTTATTTCGGTTCTTACTTTGTAAGCTTGCCTAAGCGTTCAACACGTAGCCTACAGCCAAAGTCTAATTTCTTACTGGATCGACCTAGGCACAGTCGATATTAGGTAGCTTCCCTAAGAACATCAGATCGATCAGAACTTTTGTCAATAAAAGAAGACGATGAGTTCCAGCCGAATTCTCTTCAGAAAAGCCTAAGAGATTTTGTATAAACGATTAATTCTTGTTCGATGTTTTGCGCTGAAGAAAAATTCCTACCAGCAAAATACATAGCCCTGTTGTGCTCGCATACCCTTAATGACAATAAAAGTGTAAAAATTTGGGAATTTCTTTGCTTTTGTAAATTTAGTCTTTAGTGTATATTAATGTTCATCTTAACCCTATTAAAAGCATATGATTTCAGTATACTGGCATTTTCATGGAATGTCACTACTTTTGTAAAGGCTAGGCCTCAATACAATGCCTTCTCATAACTTATATAGTTGGTAGTTTGACTAATCAGTGTTTCTTCCAATATTCACAGGTAATTTTTTTTTCATTATGATGTTTGTATATTTATTCATGATACAATTCAAACTAGAACACATTTTTTCACAGTTAATATATATACTTCTATTAACTGTGAGTTAATCAACGTTGTTTTCTTTAAGGCCTTCGTATTCCTATGCTAAAATGTAACATAGTTATGGGATTGAGTTATGTTTGAAAAAATGTTAGTTGTCGTTTAGAATTATGGTTTATTCTTGTAAAATCAGTACTTTTCTGAGCAAGAAACAAAAAAAAAGAAATTAACAAGAAGTTGATGAATTACCTGTATAAAACTGTTCTATGTGGCGCCCTGTAGGAATGGTAAATCAAAATAGGATCCCTCCCTCACTGGAAACCGCCATATCTATATATTAATAGGTTAATGTGTACGTACGTGTGTCATGCTCCTAAAGAAATTCAAAATAAACATCAAAGAAGTTGGACGGAGAGACTTGGAATCGAAACCGTAACATCTAGCTGAAAAGACGTGACTTTACCACTGAGTTAACTAAATGAAGTCGTTAAGTAGATCAGAATTAACTTACTTAAACCATTAACTGACCCCGCTCACTACTGTCGCTTCAGCGTGAAAGGAGGAGGAGACGACGTTTATGCACCTTTTCTTCGGTTAAACATTTGAACGACGAGATAGAAAGAGAGAAATGTGAACTATTTTCATTTAATAATGCAACATTATCAAAAATAAAGGTAACTTCTATAAATGTCAGTGCTTCAAATACTTCTACATATATATAAAAAAAATCCAATATCTGTTCTTGAAATATATTTAGAATATTTACGAATAAAACTAATGAAACTAATAAAACTTCTTACGAGCTGTGCCAACGCAAACGCTGGCAGACGATAACTTTAAACGTTAAAACCATTTATTTATTTTCTTTTAGGTTCGAGAGACAGCCAGTATTATTTTTTTCTGTTTTTTTTAACTCACATTTAGCACTGTTTTTTTTTTTTTCAGTGAAACACAGAGAGCGTGTACGAAAGAAAGAGAGTGTGTATGTTCGTAAGAGAGTGATAGAGAGAAAATATAGAGAGAGACTAAACGTAATTGAAAAGTGAAACATTCAAGAAAAACAAATAAATAAATCGCAAAAAGTTTTTTTTAAATATGTAACAAAAACGAAAGAGACGAAAGTGACAAGAAACGTTTCGTTTTCTTTTGGTAAGCCTGCCAGTTTTTACTGTATATCAACCCATTTTAGTAGAGTGTCCATCGTACACACGTTATTTGAATGCAAATTATAATTTTTAACAGGTATTTCATTCTTATCCAGGGGGTTGCTCATGATAAAGACAGCGTAACTTACTAACAAATAGAGGGTGCTTTGTTACATTGGGACCCGCGCTAACTTTGACCCCCTCGTTACGGTTAGGTTCAGTGGAGTATGCGTAAGACAGTGATAGAGTGTATGCATTGTGTCTGTGTGTGAGTTGGCTCAATATGATGGTCATTTTTAAGGTTTTTTGGAATTTTCTGGAAAACTAAAGTATATGGTAAACTGAAATTTAAATGCCATCAACTAGACACTAGAACCTCTATATCTGCCAAAAATAAGCTGAATCAATCAAATAGTTGATGAGATACAGGATGGCACATACGTACGAACGAACACACGGATAATACAAAATCATGCCTGACCTTTCTGGATCTCTGGGTTGCCTTGACTAATGATGCTGAAATTCTACACACTTATAGAACCTATAAAAAAGTGTGCAAAGTTTTAACTAATTTGGTGTATTGGTTTTTGAGTTATGATTGATCAAAGAAATGAGATTTCCAGCATAGGCCATTTTTGAAGTCTATTAAAAAAGGTGTAACTTCCCCACCATTCCTTCTACGTTACCTAGGGCAATAGTATGATCTATTTCTATAAAAAGTACCACCTCTGTCTGCGACTTCTATATAGGTTCTGATCTCCGCCCCGGTGTTCATACTATATACGTATCTATCGCCACCCCGGTGCGCATACTATATACGTACCTATCGCCGCCCCAGTGCAGATAATATAGAAGTATCTATCACCGCCTGTGTGCAGATACTATATAAGTACCTATCGCCGCCCTGTTCGTATGCTGAATACGTACTTATCGCCGCCCCGGTGCGAATACTAAATACATACCTATCGCCGCCCTGGTGCGAATTCTAAATACGTACCTATCGCCGCCCCGGTGCGAATGCTAAATACGTACCTATTGTCGCCCGGTGTGCATACTACATAAGTACCTATCGCTGCCCCAGTGCGAATACTAAATATGTACATATCGCCGCTCCGGTGCGAATGCTAAATACATACCTATCACTGCCCAAGTGCGCATGCTATATGCGCACTTATTGCCGCCCGTGTGCACATGCTGTATACGTACCTATCGTTACCCCTGAATGCTAAACACGTGCATATCGCCGCCCCGGTGCGAATGCTAAATACATACCTATTGCTGCACCGGTGTGCATACTATATAAGTACCTATGGACCCCAGTACGAATACTAAATATGTACTTATTGCTGCCCCGGTGCGAATGCTTAATACGTACCTATTGCCGCCCCGGTGCAAATGCTAAATACGTACCTATCGCCGTCCCGGTGCACGTGCTATATACGTACCTGTCGCAACCCCGGTGCGAATGCTAAATACGTACCTATCGCCTCCTCGGTGCGCGGGCTATGTACGTACCGATCGCAACCCCAGAACACGTGCTGTATACGTACTTATTGCCACCCCTGTGCACATGCTATATATGTACCTATCGTCACCCCTATGCACTACTATATACGTAGCTATTCCCACCCCTTGCACATACTATATATATACCTATCGCCGCCCCGGTGCGCATATTATATTCGTACCTATCGTGGCTCTTGTGCGCATACTACATACTTACCTATCTCTGCAAGGGTGCACATACTATATATGTACCTATCTCTAGCCCAGTTCGCATACCTAAGAACTCATATTAATGTGCACCTGTCGTGTCAGAAAAACAAAATAGTGTTCATTCATGTAGTGTCACTATCATAAATGGAAATATTTTTAGGTTAGAAAAAGAAAAAAAGAAATTGTTTTGGCCCCCCTAATTTGTTTTTTGTATCCTCCTCCATACATAGAAATATTTTTAATGAAAAAAATTTTTTAAATAACATTTTTTTTTAAACAACCCCAATTTTTTTTTTTACTCTCCACATACATAGAAATATTTTTAATTAAAGAGAAAAACAAAAATGTTGACCCCCCCAAAAAAAACTTTGTTACCTTCCCCCCATACATAGAAATATTTTGAGTTTAAAAAAGAAAAAAAGTTTACCCCCACCCACCCCAAATTGTTTTTTCATCCTCTCCCATACATATAAATATTTTTAATTAAAAAAAGAAAAAAATTCCCCCCCCCCCCATAAAAATTTTTTTTATCCTCCCCTATACATAGAAATATTTTTAATGCAAAATAAAAAATAATATTTTTTGACCCTCCCCCAAATTAAATAAATTTAACCTCTCCCATATATAGAAATATTTTCAATTTAAAAAAGAAAAAAAAAATTTACCCCCACCCCCCAAAAAAATTTGTTTCATCCTCCCCCATATATATAAATATTAGAAGCACCCCTGGTCCCTATACTGCAAAAGCACCCATGGCCCCATTTCTGAAGAAGCCTTCGTGTACTAAATTGCAGAAGTACCCCCGGTGCTGGATCTTATACTGTAGAACCACCCCTGCTCCCTATACTGCAGAAGCACCCTTGGTCCCTATTCTGCAGAAGCTTCCTGGTCCTATATTGTAGAAACACCCGCGGTGCTGGGTCCTATACTGTAGAAACACCCCTGGCCCCTATACTGCATAAACACCCATGGTCCTTATTCTGCACAAGCCTCCGGGGTCTATATTGTAGAAGCACCAGAAGCACCCCCTTACTGATCACCCATCCTTTTCATCTGCACAGTAGCTCTATCTAGGACATTGATCACTTTTTTCCCGGACAACGCCGAGTACTTCTAAAATTAAGGAAGCATCCAGAGCACTAATAATATCACTCTTACTGATTCCTCCTCCTTTTCATCTGCACAATAGCCCGAAAAGAAGCGTATATGCTGTTAAAATATTATACAAATTTATCACTACAGTAGCTCTATCTAGGATATTGAGCACTATTCTCCCTGACAACGCTAAGTACTTCAAAAATTAAGGAGACATCCAGAGCACTACTAAAATCAATCTTACTGATTCCCCTCCTGTTCATCTGCAAAATATTCCGAATAGAAGTGTAAATCGTGTTAAAATATCATACAAATCTATGACTACAGCAGCTCTATCTAGGATATTGAGCACTTTTCTCCCGGACTACGCCGAGTACTTTAAAAATCCAGAAAGCATCCAGAACACTACTAAAATCAATCTTACTAATTCCCACTCATATCTATGTGCACAATAGTCTGAAGAGAAACGTAGATGGCGTTAAAATATTATACAAACTGATCACTACAGTAGCTCTATCAAATATATTGAGCACTTTTCTCCCGGACAACGCCGAATACTTAGAAAATCAAGGAGGCATCCAGAGCACTACTAACATCACTCTTACTAATTTCCCCTCATTTCTATGTGCACAATAGTCTGAAGAGAAACATAGATGGCGTTAAAATATTATCCAAACATATAACTACAGTAGCTCTATCTAGAATATTGAGCACTTTTCTCCCGGACAACGCCGAGTACTTAGGAAATAAAGGACGCATCCCGAGCACTACTAAAATAACTCTTACTATTTTCCCCTCATTTCCATTTACACAATAGTCTGAAGAGAAACGTAGATGGCGTTAAAATATTATACAAACGTATCACTACAGTAGCTCTATCTAAGATGTTGAGCACTTTTCTCCCGGACAACGCCGAGTACTTAGAAAATCAAGGAAGCATCTAGAACATTACTACAATCACTCTAACTTATTTCCCTTCATTTCCATGTGCACTGAAGTGAAACGTAGATAGTGTTAAAACATTATATAAACTTATCACTATAGTAGCTCTATCTAGGATATTGAGCACTTTTCTCCTGGACAACGCCGAGTACTTAGAAAATAAAGGAGATATTCAGAGCACTACTAAAATCGTAGCCTTCCTATAATGTTATTGATACATCCGAACTGAAGTTATGGTATGACTGATGCAACCGGACAGAATTTAGGGCATGACCGGGTACATCCGGCAAGGGATTATGGGACGTTTTCAGTGACTCAGCATTTTTATTAGATTACTACATAAATACGTTAGATAATAAGTTTTTTTGGAATTTTCTGGAAAACTAGGATATATGGAAAACTGAAATTAAAATGTCATCAACTAGACCCTAGAACCTCTATGTCTGCCAAAAATCAGCTGAATCCATCAAATAGTTTATGAGATACAGGGTGGCACACACGTACGTACGTACACACGGAAAACACAAAATCACTCCTGCCCTTTCTGGTTCTCTGGGTTGCCTTGACTAATGATGCTGAAATTCGACACACTTATAGAACCTATCAAATGAAAATTGTGTGCAAAGTTTTAAATAATTTGGTTTATTGGTTTTTTAGTTATGACTGATCAAAGAAATGAGATTTCGAGCATACGTCGTTTTTGAAGTCTATTAAGGGATAGAGCGCTATCGCGCCTCCCTTGATATATATATATATATATATATATATATATATATATTTATATATACATATATCAATATATATATACACATCAGAATAAAGCATCAGTTACTTAAACATACAAAACATTACATTGCAATATAAATAAAAAAGGAATATACAACATAACGAAAAATATATTACTAAAATCTTGTGGAAAAAGAAAATAATCGGTCTTAGACAACTATAACGGTTAGAAAAACATATTTCTTGAATTCATATGTTTCGAGGTTAATTTTAAATGTGGATGATGAACGCGAATATATGATACGGAGCTAAATGAAAACAAACGGTGTCTGAAATATTTACAGATAAAATACTATTATTTTTTTGATTCATGTAAATCGATGTGAATTTAACACGTGGATAATGGATAATGAACCATTATATAAAATTTATAACGAAACGAACTGTGTATGCTTACCATCAGGCGGTGTAATGATAATAACTAAAAAAATGATTAAGATAATTGAGTACGGTTTAAAATGTAGGCTTTGCATGCCATGGTTTTTCAATGACTTTTTAAAAATTTCATATACGAAAGTGACGTTAGCCATACCAGGAAATAGGTTAACTTGAATTTTTATGAGTATTTTATGAATATTCTATAATTCCTTGTATTAGCTGAAACAATTGTATGCCGAAAATAATAAATACAACTTTCTGAAAAGATGTAGATTCGCAATTTATTACATATTATTGTGGTTTAACACAAAATACTATATATATATATATATATATATATATATATATATATATATATATATATATATATATATATATATACTAGTAGAATACGCGCCGCAGGTCGAGTATAGGCAATACAGTATAAGTATGTCATTTAAATATTTTGAATTCTTTAGGGTGGGTATGGTACGGTTGTGGTGGCACCTATGTAAATGGTAAAGTTTACAAAGAAAATGTGTCCACGTTTCTCACCCTGATGACTAGACTACATACTCTATAATTCATAATTATAAGATCGTTAGTTATGATGTTACCAAGCACATACATATTACTGACACTGGCGTGCGCCCACTGATACTTTTAAAAATGTATATATGAAGATTTGAAGCAGATCACTTCTTATTTTATTACATTTTTCAGATCTAACTTATTTTAAAAGCTTTATGAGGGAAATGGTCGTGATTGGGTAATAATTACTTCTGAATTCTTAAGTTTATGAAAACAATATTCTGCCCGTGTTACTAACCGGGTTTTGATTTCAAAATTATTAATGATCAGTTCACAAAAACACTTTCAACAAAAGTATATATATATATATATATATATATATATATATATATATATATATATATATATATATATATATATATATATATATCTTAAATGTTAACATTTCGAAAAACAGATGTGCACATTGTACTCATTGTGTTGCCTAGTAAATATTTGTTTAAATATATAATAACCCGTTCATTAAGTGTTGTGGTAACCCTACATCTTTATAAAGGTAGGTATCTGTATATACTTATATATTTGTATGCATACCGATATAAACTCCTAGATAAATAAACCAGTGAAAAGGAATTTGAACACCCGTCTTCTATGCCAACATCATTCAAATCCGAAATATAGTAAAGCCATATTTAAAAATAAGTAATTGGCATGCATAATAGAAATTTAAAATTGTCGAAAATACTTCATTAAATTTGCTCACAATTTTTCGAAGAAACCAACATATATTCTGACTGATTTGATTTAATTAATAACTTATATTTTCTAAAGAAATTATATTTTAAAATATGATTAATATTTTACAAATGAATTCAACTATGAATATCTGCTTAATAAAATTATTTACATATTGATATTGTCATTAATGTGTTTAAAATCATGTTACATAAATAAGAACAATATTAACGTACTCTAAACTCAATTGGCAAAATTATATATATTATGCTCTAATGTGTAAAGTTTGAACATGAAATAAGGTTGCATGTCAATCTCTTTTCCCGGACAAGATCAGCTTTTATATATATATATATATATATATATATATATATATATATATATATATATATATATATATATATAATAATTGTTCTATATCAGTGGCAGACGTCGTGTTCATTTAATTTTGAAGCAGGGGGTCACGTATATATACATATATATATATATATATATATATATATATATATATATATATATATATATATGTGTGTATGTATATATATATATATACACACACACACCCACACCCACACACACACACATATATATATATATATATATATATATATACATATATATATATATATATAAAACCCCTATGCTTGAAATTAAATGAACACAACATGTACCAATGATATAGAGCAATACTTATTTAATACAGAAAAAATTATGTATAAACATATGCACGGCTCATTTATGTGAATAGACTGAGTGAGTGTTTCAACCTGATATTCGCCCACTTGTATAGTAGTCGAAAATCGTACCAGTCATCAATATGTATGAAACACATTATCATTTGTATTTAAGATTGAGAAAATTATAAATTATTTGATGTAAACTCTACGAAATACAGACATACACGTATGCATATATATATATACATATATATATATATATATATATATATATATATATATATATATATATATGTGTGTGTGTGTGTCTGTGTATTTGTGTTTATTTTAATGACGATATTTTATTCATAAGCCACACTCTACCTTACTGTTATCATAAACCTGTGCAGCTACTATTGTGCATAAACAGCAAGTATTCATTTGATCAAAACGCTATATTAAGCTTCAAATTAAACACATCATATCAGGCAGAAACTATTGTTAGTGTGTAATAGCCGCATCCAAAGGTAGTTATAGCGAAATGACATACAACGCATGTAGCCGCAGAAATTAGGAACTCGAGATTTCTAGAAAATCTATAATATGTTGGTAAACAATGGCCGATCTACAATCCTCTCAATATTTTACTACCACGGCAACGGATAAGGCAAAACTGCTTGCCAAAAGGTTTTCCTTAAACTCAATTTTGACATTATCAAAGTATTCCCTCCCACAGTTTCCACTACGTAAACCAACCCCCTTTCCATGTTCTGGTTATCGTAAAGACATTGACACCTTCAAAGCATGGTGATATGATTTCATCCCCGCTATAGTAATTCAAAAATGCCTGGTGAGCTGGCCCTTGTCCGCTTACAATTCCCGCTGGTATAACAATTTTAATGAATTATGGTGACAGAACTGACCCGATAAATAAGCGCTTATTCAGTCTCCTTCCGCTTTTCGATAAAATGTTTGAATCTTAATTAATCTAGCGATACACCAGCAATTTGAAAATGCTAAACTTGGTTTTGACCAACGGTATGCATTTAGACAATCCTGCTATTCTTCGGATATTCTTATGTTCAAGTCTAAATGTATATACCATCCACGGTATGCTGCGGGTGATTCTAAGGCGGTAGCGTTTGATATATCTGTAGACGTAAACAAGGTCTGGCATGAATATCTTATTATGAGAATGAATGCGTACAATATTACTTGACGATATTGTCTATAACATATTATTCTCAGATAAAAGAAAATGCATAGTCGTACTCTATCGCCTTACACCAAAACAGTATCACATTAATGTCGATGTTTTCTCATGGGTCGATCGCGCGACTTATATTGTTCATGATCTGAATTAATTGCATTCTTTATGCAATCCCGTCAGAGATGGGTATATTTGCTGATGACATCACGATATATACTAAAAATATGAGTCAAATGGAACGCACACATATCAAAGTCAATTGCTGACTATTTAAGCTAGTCTTCTTTTCACAATTATAAGAAACCTTTTAAAGAACCGATTGGCAGTGTTAATAGTACCTTACTGGAGAGTCCTACATTCAGATTTCACAGCCTACCATTCACATGAATTGGAACAAATACATATAAGATACTACAAAGTAAGCTACAAAGAATGTGTGTTTTTCCTAGTAAACAATTCTTACCTTCCAGTATGATATATATCTACAAAACCACATTTTTTATATGCATTAAGTATTGTTGCCACATATGGGCTGATGCCCCAGTAAATAGTCTTCAACTAGACATATTTTTAAAAAGAGCATCTCACCAACTAATCCCCAGACTGGGAACAACCCTTCTACCTCGGTCTTATCGCCGCAATGTAGCATACCTGTGCTACGATCAGATTTCTTGACTTGCCTTTATTAAAGTTAATACACCCGTCAAACCCTATAAAAACAGAGAAATCCCAACCTTCCTTTGTAGAGGTTCTGAAATGAAGGAAAGTTTTCTACTGCAATAACTTATTTAACCGGAGTGATTCTGTATAGAATGTCCCCCTGACTCCACTTTTCCTTGATTTTACTTACGTGTAAAGATTACAGTACCCCTTTACGCATCAGTTAAAATGTGCCTCTTTCGGACTGAATAAACGTTAAACACCAACAAACAAAATATGATTCTAAAACAATACTTTCTCCGAAAACCAAGAGAGACGCACATATACAGCTGCACTTATGAATGTATTGAACATATTACTTTAATTCAGCAATACACGCAGAAGCCAAATGTATTATTGTAATACACCCACACTTACGTATACAGTACAACACAACACACAGACACACCCACACACACACACAGACACACACATATATATATATATATATATATATATATATATATATATATATATATATATATATATATATATATATATATATATAACGGTATAATTATCGACAAAAACAAATCTTACTCTTGAAACGGACTCATTTTCTCTTTCTAATTTCCCGGACTAAGTGAAGCGCAATTTCACGCTCAAAATCTCCTCCTACAATTTAATTTATAATTTACCCATTTCATCTTCTTTTTTTTATCAAATTGTATTTCTCTATTACTCCTACTTTTGTTTTGTTCTTTCTCTACGCCAGCAACACTAATATCTATCATTAACACAGTTAGTCCATTAACCACAATTGTCATTATATATATATATATATATATATATATATATATATATATATATATATACATATAGAGAATATTAGTTTTCATTTCATTTAAGTTTACCTCCTAATTTGATTACATTTATAAATATATATATATATATATATATATATATATATATATATACATGCAAGAAAATACGTATGTATATATATATATATATATATATTATATGTAATATATAATTTTGCAATTAATTGTCTGCTTGACTTTCTGATTGCTTAAATAATTTGCTTTTGCGATGATTTTTGTTTTGGTTGTCCTTAGAATTCATTTTCTTCGTTAAAGTCATGGAAGCATTTATTAGGAAATATTATTGAGCGTAATAAGCGAATCAATGATTCTTCATTAGACATGACTCCGCTTTTTTCGCACAGTTTAATTTAACATGTTTTATTTTTACTTCTTCCAAGTCGACCAGCAATTAGATAACTGGGCCTCGTTCTGTCTACATGGATATATACCAAGCTTTTCATTGCACTGCAAATCTAAACTCTTAGTAATATTTAATAATGTCTATCTCAAACTGATTCCATTAAAGTATACAATCTTTATTCAGCATGATGTATACGAACTGTAATGCCACTCGGTAGAGCGTATACCTCCTACACCGATAAACCTTCAGCATATTTAACAAAAAGAGAAACAGTTTTGAAATACAATTATATAATGTTTCAAAAATATTTTAAATGAGAATTGATTATTTTAATTGTTCTCATTTCATTTTTTTTCGCAACTTACTCGTAATTTCTACCCGGTCATGTCTAACGTAGAAAGTGGAAGTTAATCCGACTGATTAAATAAAGGGTTTGTTCAAAATGTTGTGCCAATTCTTGTGTTTTATATAAAGATACCAACATTATTCAATACCACCTGACAAAGTAGGAAATTACGTCGGCCGAAACGTTATAAGAATAACATTCAAGGTGGAAACAGTAATTATAATTCCATGAACAATGCCAGTATACTGAAATCATATGCCCATCATAGGGTTAAGATGAAAATTCATATACACTACATGTACAAAAGCAAGGAAATCCCCAAATCTTTACACTTTTATTGTCATTAAGGGTATGTGAGCACAACAGGGCTATGTATTTAACTGGTAGGAATTTTTCTTCAGCGCACCTCATACACTTCATCCACTCATGCATAGAGATTTATGCTGTAGTGATGTGACAGTTAAATGGTTTTGTTGAAAAGTAGTCATACCCTTAATGACAATAAAAGTTTACAAATATGGGGATTTTCTTGCTTTTGTACATTTAGTGTATATGAATTTTCATCTTAACCTTAATAAGGGCATATGATTTCAGTATACTGCAATTTTTCATGGAATGTCAATATTTTTGTAAAGGCTATGCTTCAATACAATGCCTTCTCATAAGGTTTTTTAGAATTTTCTGGAAAACTAAATTATATGGTAAACTGAAATAAAAATGCTATAAACTAGACTCTAAAACCTCCATCTCTGCAAAAAACGGCTGAATCCACCAAATAGTTGATGAGATACAGGGTGTCACATACGTACGTACATACGTACACACAAATAATTCTTGAAGTCTATTAAGGGAGAAGAGCGCTCTCGCGCCTCCTTTGACAATGCAAACTATATAATATATAGCATTCATTAAAATTGAAAATTGCATAGCAATGCGAATTGCTTAGCATTCATATGAATTGTGTTTATTTTAGTACGGGTTTAAATTGTCGTAACCTTGTCGTATGAAACATTTAGTCAGAGACATGAACACATTTTACATCAAATATCACTAAAAGTACAAAGAAAGTATAGTATTTTTTATTAGATTTTTCCCGTCTTCATTTCGAGTATTCTCGTTCGTTGACATAAACACCATTTTTAAAATCCACGTAGTCTTTAAAGAATTATAAAATAATATGTGTTGGTAAATTTTGTCTTCAAAATACATTATTATTTTCTTTAATATTTAAAAAAAAAGTATCAACATGTTAGCTGAATATATATTATAATTACCAGACACGTTATTATTTTCTAATAATTATATCGGTACGCATCTGAAGTAAAGATGATACACTATCTAGTGATTTTTCCGATGGATACTGCACCCCATAGACTGGTATTGTCTTGGCCTTCGGGGCTTGATTTACGCCTGTCTATGGGTCTGTCCTGTGCAGTTCTAGGAGGTCCACCCTCCCAGGCTTTGCCTCCCCCTTTGGGGAGGAGTAAGTTTATTTCTTACTGCCTGAGGCGCCTCTACCGGGGAATGCCGACGTGGCTGCCCAGGCAATTTTTAATGGCCAGAGTGCTAACTTCTCGGGCGCTAGCTGTTCAAATCCCACTTTCCGACCTTGTGTCACATACTGCTATTGTGGGTAGATGTTAAATAAACACTATCTTTTGATGCCTTTTTACCTGAAGCGACCTTCTGTATCAGACGAATATTTAGAGTGTGTTTCGAGAATCGCTATCTCCCAAACGCAAGTTTGTTGATGGTTTTTAAAATTGCTTTTAATGTTGTCCGATTTAGAAGAAGGATTTCACGAGATTATTAACAGGGAGATGGATCTCATCATTCATCTGTGAAGTCTAAAAATTGTTCGTTCCTATTAAGACACGGATTTATGCAGCGACTCTGAGTTACTGCATGTGGAAGATGCGTCATAACAAGACATAGCTGACGTAAGACGATTCCTTGCTTCTCTCAAAGAGATAATAATTTGAGAAAGCATCGGATCAACAGACTAAGATATTCACGCTATATAACATAACATCGTATTTTGTATTGTTTTTGTTAGTGTAGGCTGTTCAACTTTTGAGTCTCACACCAGTTTGTTAACTTACGTTAATTTAATAAACATAGAATAAATATATTTTAAGTATTAGAATAACTATACAAAATTTGTACGGCGTGATGAATTATTTTTATTTTTTCCTAAATCCGTTTTTTTTATTTGTACCAGAATATATTGGGAATATGTGTTTTTAGTAAATCCATTTATAATGGAGAACACTCACATATTGATATACGATCTCTGTCTAAAAAGTATCCGACCTATATTTTTTCCGTGCGAAATAGAGACGATAAAGCGGCGCTACTCTACACAGTGAAGGAATACACCTCCATGAACATGTGTGAATTTTATCACCGCCTTCCTGCGTGTTAGTCGCTGCCTGTCGGTCGATGAGCGAGGTGCTACACAACGTGTTCGTCGGAGTACCGATACTCTCAAGATGACTGAACGTGTTCAGCAAAGATACTGCATCAAATGTCGTCAAAAGCTTAGTGATTCGCAAAGCAAAAAAACTCGTAAGATTGAGCAAGTGTTTGGATAAGATTCGATGGGTGTAACACATATTAAAGAATGACCACACATCAGCGGAGAATGACCAGTGCTCTGGTAGGCTCTAAACTGCTCAAAGTGCAGCTGTTGTTGAGAGGGGGGTATATTTGGTGATAGAAGATCGTCGTTCAACAGTGTGGGAGATCACGCAACAACTCGGAGTGAGTAAAGATTCCGGAGATGCAATTTTGCGTGATGATTTGAACATGCATAGAGTGGCTGCGAAATGTGTGCCCAAGTTGTTGTTGCAGAAGAAAATGACCAACGTTTCCAAGTTACACAGAATCTTCTGGAAACCGCCACTACTGATCATGGGTTTCTGAACACCGTGATAACTGGAAATGAGTCATGGGTGTACGGGTACGACTCAGAAACGAAAATCAAGTTGTCGCAATGGAATCATCCCGAGAAGGATAAACTATGACAAAGAAGTACTATCAAGATGTTTTCCGGCGTCTCTGTGACGCAGTTCGCGACAAAAGACCAGGCATGTTGACGGCGAAAAACTGGCAACTGCATCACGACTACGCCTCCGCACATTCATCCCAATTGGTCAAACACTTCCTAGCGAATCTTGGAATACCAGTCGTTCGCCAACCTCCCTATTCTCCAGACATTGCTCCTTGTGACTTCTGGTTGTTTCGAAAATTAAAAACGCCACTGAAACGTTCCCGTTTTGAGACTAGGCAAGTGTTAATGCAGAACGCGACTGCAGAGATGAACACCCTTCCAAAAGAAGACTTCCAGAGGTATTTCCGACAGTGCATTGATATGGAGAATTATTTGAAGGGGATTAAGGTTCTAACCTCGTAAGGTATTTGAAATGTTTTTCTGGCCTAAGGTCGGATACTTTTTAGACATACCTTGTATTACAGTAATTTTTTTATCAGAGAGTTACAAAATAGAAACAACAATTATGAGGGGAGTTTCTCTATCTATATTGCTGTATTTATCTATCGATCTATCCATCTAACTATCTATCTATCTATATGTCTATATAGCTATCTATATATTTATCTCTCTCCGTCTCTTTCTCTCTCTCTCTCTCTCTCTCATATATATATATATATATATATATATATATATATATATATATATATATATATTACACTATGTATATATAAATGTATATATATATATATATATATATATATATATATATATATGAATAAATATATATATATATATATATTTATTTATTCTGGTACAGAAAAATTAGTACAACATTCGTACCGTCGGTTTTAAGCACGGAAGTTCTTACCCATCCGGCTCTCTTCAGCTTCTGTTGTCATCTGTATTGGAAATGTGAGGTCACATGAAACTCTCGTTGGGACGCGTTATTTGCTCAGTGTGTTGTGTGTTTTTGTTTAAATTTAAATTTAGTGTAATAAGACCGTTGAGATTTAAAACACGAGGGAATTCAAGATTAAAGGGAATAAAAAATCAAAAATATATGAAAATATATATAAAAAAATATATAAAAACATATATAGTACTAAGAATAAAAGAATAAAAAAAGAGAGAGAGAATAAAAAAGAAGAATAACAAAATATAAAAAAATATAGAGAATAAAAAAGAGAGGGAGAAAGAAAGAATTAAAAAAAATAATAAAAAAAGAATAAAAAAATAAAAAAAGAATAAAAAAAGAAAGAATAAAAACATAATGAATAAAAATAAATTAAAAATAAATTTAAAGATTAAAAAAATAATAATAAAAAATAATAATAAATTAAAAATTAAAAATTAAAAACAAAAATAATGAAAGGGTTTCTCTGAAATTCCCGTGAGCCAAATTATGAATTTGTATCATTAGCCGTTATATTTTTGAAGGTATGCGTTCTAAAAGGAAAAACCGTTAACGTGTTAAAAATCTTTTACCCAGATTGGAGTGATTTAATGAAGAAATTCGGATCTAAGGGAGGTAACTTAGTTGGAAATATGAAATGTTTGAGTTTGTTAAAATGGATTTGTAGATTAATCTAGTAACTGATAAATAAATTAAATATTTTTGCATTTTTGTATTTTTGTGAAAGTCGAAGTTTTTGCTCTTGGAATGTATGTGGATATAGTTTGTTTAAATGGATTTGTAGAGTAATCTAGTGACTGATAAATAAATTAAATATTTTTGTATTTTTGTGAAGGTCGACGTTTTGCTCTTGAAATTTATGTGGATATAGGTTGATGAGGTGTCTGTTCGTTTTTATTGTGTTTATATTAGTAGAGGGGGGGTAGTTAGACATTATGTGAATCGGTCAGACCAGTTTATAAGTAATGCTTGTCTCTTGTGGATACACCCCCTAAATATTTCATCGCAGATATTTAAACAGGCTGTATTCGGATCGATGATGGCCTTTGAAATGTGGTATTTTTCAGCGTCACATAGAGGACATCTGTTTATGGCTGAAGAGAAGGATGGTTTTCTCTCAATTATTTTCCATTTGATGGTGAAGGGTGTATTTTCTTCTTTAAGCTGCCATATTCGGGTCGCGAGTGCCGTATTAGCCTTGTTTTTGTATCTGAAGGAGTTTCTGTGTGCGTATAGCCTTTGTGTGAAGTTTCCCTTCGTCATCCCAATATATTTTTCTGCATTACTGGTATTCTGGTCTGTGACGGTTGCTTCATATATGATTGAATCGATTTTGCAATTTCCCTCCAGGGGGCAGTTGTTTTTGTCTTGGCATGAGCAGCCTGCGTTTGTAATTGTTTTGGGTTCTGAAGAGATAATTTTTCTTATTGACGGGGCAGTGGAATAGCTGACCTTAACAGAATTTCTGTTAAAAAGTTTGTGTAATTCATTTGTGGGTGGAAAGTGTTTGTCGAGTAATTTGAGGAAAAGTTGGCCTACCTTTGTTTTGGTATTGGTCGAATAGGGTGGGGGAAACCAGATCACCGATCTCCTTCAATTGTGGGCCCCCCGTGGTTGGTATCGGTTAAGGGTGTATGAGATCTCTTCTCTGAACCCGCTGTCGCGGAGCGCTTTGTTGTAATATGGTGCTGCTTGGTTGAAAATTTCGGGACTGGATGAGAGGTTTCAACCAAGCAGCACCATATTACAACAAAGCGCTCCGCGACAGCGGGTTCAGAGAAGAGATCTCATACACCCCCAACCGAGACCAACCACGGGGGACCCACAATAGAAGGAGATCGGTGATCTGGTTTCCCCCACCCTATTCGACCAATACCAAAACAAAGGTAGGATGACGTATGGAAACTTCAAACAAAGGCTATACGCACACAGAAACTCATTCAGATACAAAAACAAGGCTAATACGGCACTCGCGACCCGAATATGGCAGCTTAAAGAAGAAAATACACCCTTCACTATCAAATGGAAAATAATTGAGAGAAAACCATCCTTCTCTCCAGCCATAAACAGATGCCCTCTATGTGACGCTGAAAAATACCACATTTCAAAGGCCATCATCGATCCGAATACAGCCTGTTTAAATATCCGCGATGAAATATTTAGGGGGTGTATCCACAAGAGACAAGCATTACTTATAAACTGGTCTGACCGATTCACATAATGTCTAACTACCCCCCGCCTCTACTAATATAAACACAATAAAAACGAACAGACACCTCATCAACCTATATCCACATAAATTTCAAGAGCAAAACTTCGACCTTCACAAAAATACAAAAATATTTAATTTATTTATCAGTCACTAGATTACTCTACAAATCCATTTAAACAAACTATATCCACATAAATTCCAAGAGCAAAAACTTCGACTTTCACAAAAATACAAAAATGCAAAAATATTTAATTTATTTATCAGCCACTTGATTAATCTACAAATCCATTTTAACAAACTCAAACATTTCATATTTCCAACTAAGTTACCTCCCTTAGATCCGAATTTCTTCATTAAAATCACTCCAATCTGGGTAAAAGATTTTTAACACGTAAATGGTTATTCCTTTTAGAACGCATACCTTCAAAAATATAACGGCTAATGATACAAATTCATAATTTGGCTCACGGGAATTTCAGAGAAACCCTTTCATTATTTTTGTTTTTAATTTTTAATTTTTAATTCATTATAATTTTTTTATTATTATTTTTTTAATCTTTAAATTTATTTTTAATTTATTTTTATTCATTATGTTTTTATTCTTTCTTTTTTTATTCTTTTTTTATTTTTTTATTCTTTTTTATTATTATTTTTTTTATTCTTTCTTTCTCTCTCTCTTTCTTATTCTCTATATTTTTTTATATTTTTTTCTTCTTTTTTATTCTCTCTCTCTTTTTTTATTCTTTTATTCTTAGTATTGAAATGTTTTTATATATATGTTTTTATACATATTTTTTAATATATATTTTCATATATTTTTGATTTTTTATTCCCTTTAATCTTGAATTCCCTCGTGTTTTAAATCTCAACGGTCTTATTACACTAAATTTAAATTCAAACAAACACACACTGAGAAAATAACGCGTCCCAACGAGAGTGTCATGTGACCTCACCTTACCAATACAGATGACAACAGGAGCTGAAGAGAGCCGGATGGGTAAGAACTTCCGTGCTTGAAACCGACGGTACGATTGTTGTACTAATTTTTCGGTACCAGAATAAATAAATATTATGCTCTTAAATTTTAACTTTAATTCTTAATTAATCGAGCACTCTGCTGGGATTTTTCCTACCATTTTACAAAGAAGTTATATATATATATATATATATATATATATATATATATATATATATATATATATATATATATATATATATATATATATATATATACCAGCGCGAAACGTTAAAATTAGTATTAATTATTAGGGTTATATTTATTTCTCAGAATCAATTTTAGAATGCAGTACCTACAGCATATATCACCTCATAGTGATAAAAACAATACATCTTTATGATATAAAGCACAGCTTTCCGTGCCCGAAGTTATAATTACTGACTCACTAACACTTTTCAAATGTAAATACATGCCAAATTATCAACAGTAAAAAATGAATTTACATTTAGGTGTCTTTCCAATGAAATATTTGGGGAAGTTTATCTATTGTTATGAATTAATTGCTACTTTTAAAATGTTCGAATTTGATTATTGATTAAAAGAGTAATCGCTATCCATAGAGGTATAATAATAAATACATAGCCTATCTAATTACCTATTACATAGCCACGGGTCTGTCCTTTCAGAATAAAAATCAGAAACAAATTTATATGAATCATTAATCGGTGAACTGAGTGAACGAAATTCAGAGATGCCGAAGGGAGTTGAGCATCCCAGCTGCCGTCTTTTCGGGTCCTAAAGGCAAAGGTCAAAGTGTCATCAGGTTAAAATAGCGAAGACTACTTTATCTTATGAGCCACGGAGGAAAATACGTAGTAGGTCAAGCGGAAAGGGTCGGGCACAATGAGTGAAAGACCAGTCAGGACAGGTGACATTATTTTATCAAGTGGGTGAATGTCAAATGAGAGTGGGAAAAAGGAATATGGTTGGTTCACGTAAATGAAACGTTAAACAATAATGGAATGACCTTCAGTTTAATGAGGCTTGGGCTCTTGAACATGTAACGCATACGTGCGAATCCAAATAGTTATACATACGCACACACGTATTTTGATCAACATCCAATACATGATTTTTATTCTAGAAAATGACTACAAGTCAATAAACATTACATATGTTTTTGTATTTCTATGTATATGGTTCACTTCTATTCTAAATAACCAATCATCATGGGTTTTACAATTTAGCTTCAATGCATACATATTAGTAGTGTGTGTTATATTTAGTTTAATAAAAAGGACCCATCGCTGCAGATACATCTGATTTAATGTGAAATGTAAACAATAGGTATTCTGTATCAATTAATCCAAAAATACTCAAATATCAGTTGCGTTGGAGAATTTTCAATTGTTATTTTACGGGGTACCATAGAGACACAAATTATCATTTTAAACTTCAAATGCGTCAGATTTGCATTGAATTTGATGCATAGCCATTATGCACTAAATGAGCAGGATTCCTTGAATTTTAATTTCCTTATAAAAGCCCTTCAGTTTAAGCCTTAAATTTTTAACATTTTCTTGAATAAATATCAGGTAATAGATTTGATTAAGTTTAGAGTAATTAAACTGTTTTAATCTCTGTGAGGTAAACATAAAAAAAAATATTGGCAAGCTGTTCTATTCGCGAAACTAATTTTTACCGTCCTGAGGCGATCATTATTCTAATGTATGTATAAATAATAGCATGCTTATATATATATATATATATATATATATATATATATATATATATATATATATATATATATATATATATATATAATTTATTTAGATACTGTATATTACATAATTAATCAATGTACCGCGGTTTCATCCAAAAGGGCAGATTTAGACATATTTAGTAAATATCTGTGCCCAGTGGAATCATCGGCAAGCTGAAACGATTGTAATCACGCCCGACAGGGAATGGCGTCAACATATATATATATATATATATATATATATATATATATATATATAGTAAGCGATGAAAATATATATGGCAATCAAGCTACACAGAGGCTCCCGTGTTTCATCCCCGAGGGGAATCGTCAGGCTAGATTCCCCCCGGGGATGAAACACGGGTGCCTCTGTGTAGCTTGATTGCCATATATATTTTCATTGCTTACTACCTAGCTCTACTTACGTATCGAGCACTGTTGAAGTAAATACTGAAAACTGATACATAAAAAATGATATCTCCTAATAATATTTTATGTCGATACATGAAGTACTAATATATATATATATATATATATATATATATATATATATATATATATATATATATATATGTATATATTTATACATACTTGTGTCTAAGTATCACTTCTAACGTAATTAACCGATCATTATAAATGTGTAAACAGTGGTGCAAGGTGAAGTAGTTCAAATGTAGATAATAGCTAGTTTTATCATGTTTTACGATTAAGAAGTAAAGAGAGGGTTGAGCATTTTGTAAATACTCAGATGCCTCCGAGTTTGTGAAATCATAACAATACATATAGCATATGTATTATGTGCTTTAATCAGATAACTACACGCATATTGGATGTTTTTGCCGCAACGTTTCAGTCGATGAAACCTCCGCGTTTTTCCATGTGCGTTTTGTCGAATTCGGGAATCTTGAATGTCGAACTCGGAAATCTGTACGGAATTTAAAAGGAAACACATTATTAAATTTACGGGCGTTGCTTGCTGTCGTTTTGCCATCCCTGACCGGCTTAAGTTATAAGTAGTTCGTTATTGCATTCTTAGTATCGCCCCTAATGAGGATTGGTTCTTCAACCACCAGATGACTTTCTCTTTGAATTGATTATTACTTATCACTGGTCTTTGCGTAATAACCTAAATAATATAAATTATGATTACTCATCTCGACACATTGTAAACCATAATAGGTATTGAACATCACTTCATACATATTCCCTACATGTCAGTTTCTTTGTAAGTATTTCAAAGGGATTTAGTTTGCTAAATATAGGTACACTCTCAAATTTAGACATTCAAATATATCAGATTTATATGATAATTGATCCATAGTCATCAAAAAAACAAATGAACTAAACACACTGACTTAAATTTCTTGTAAATACCTCTCATGCTTAAGCCTTACATCTTAGACATTTTCTAGAATAAAAAATCATATAATAGAGGTTGATCAACAGTTGTACAAAGATACTAAATTACATGAGTAGTCTCAATATATCTTTATTGTAATCTTCGTGAAAATACAGTAAAGTTTTGTAAAGGCTAATAATCTAGTCTCTATTTTTATGAAGTAAGGTATGTTAATATGATTATATATCGTATATAGAATACTCACTCATAATCTTATTAACCGTAATATTAATATAAATATATATATTTGTATTTTGAAAAGTCACACATTGAAGCGTTGCTGAAATGGCAATAATAATGATGATATTGTTTTTAAATATTTTGAAAACCTGGACAACGAAATTTATTTTATTTTTTTAAATAAATTATTTACTTACTTTAAAAACTTGAGTACTTTTGCCAGAAGTATTAGCATTTTTTTCTCTTCTTTTTTCATTTAATCCTCCTTGATTGAGACTTATTTATCGCAGTCAAGTTGAAATTCGTCTTACTGTTATCTACGATGAATGTTGATATGCCGTTGTGTGTAGCACGCGGTTACGTGAATAAGGTAGTTTGAAAAGTAACACATTGAAGTGTTGCTGAAATGCCAATAATAGGAGAATATTTTTAAAACATATTTTGAAAACCTGGACAACGTAATTTATTTATGTATTTGTATATGTTTAATTTTATTTATGTCATCATTTACTATTTTATTTCATAAAGATTATACTATTACATATGTAGATAGGTATACACACACACACACACACACACACACACACACATATATATATATATATATATATATATATATATATATATATATACTTATTTTGTAATAGGGTTGGAACAATCCTAGCAGAGTGCTGGATTAATTCAGAATTAAAATTAAGAGCGTACAATTTATTTATATTTGTGTACAGAAAAATAGGTACAACATTAGTACCGTCGGTTAAACGCTCAGAACGACTTAACCATCCGGCTCTCTTCAGCTTATGTTGTCACTTCTTACAGAAATGGGAATTCACGTATCACTCTCGTGTGCATACGTTATTCGTTTAGAGTGTTATGTATATTTGTTTAAAATTAATGTTAGGGAGAGAAATGTGAGACTATAAAGTTTAATAAAGTTCGAAAAAAAGGGGTTGAAATGTAAAGGTGGAATATATTAAAATGCTTACATAGGGTGAAGGATTACACTTTCGAAAGAATACACAAGTTTTCAAAAAAGCATTACATTTAACTTACAGGGCTGGATTAAAATACATTAGATCAATCAAAAAATAATTTAAATTGAGATGTAAACCGATTTGTGTCTCTGCAGGTTGAACTCGATTTAAGGGGAGTAACTCAACACGGTTCTGAGTGATTATGTATTCGGAATTTCACATGTTAAATTAAGGTATAGTGAAGCCTTATGGGAGTAATACTATTGGTATACTGATTAAGTCTGATCGAGAGATAAGAACAAGGTCTGTTTAGGAGATTTCTTAAAAATCATACACACACACCCACACACACACACACACACACACACACATATATATATATATATATATATATATATATATATATATATATATATATATATATATACATACCCTCATCGGACAAGGTGAACGGTTACAGATTCAAGGTGTTTCTATATTAAAAATAATTTAATATTATTATAAGCCCATTCCAAGTAAAATTTTAAGTTGACCACTCTCTGTCTGTCTGTCTGTCATTCTCTCTTTCTCTCTGTCTCTGTCCCTCTCTCTCTCTCTCTCTCTCTCTATATATATATATATATATATATATATATATATATATGTGTGTGTGTGTGTGTGTGTGTGTGTGTGTAGTTGTGTACTAGTGTATATTTATATTTTCCAATACTAATAAACTAATATATAAAGAAAGAGTGCTTTACGTCTTTAATGTATCTTTTTCTAAAACAGTACATTTGTTTTCCTTTATGATAAATCTGTTTCACATTATTTTCAGTAAACCTCCATTTCTTATTTCGTTTCTTTTTCACTTTAAACTAACACTCTTTCTATAAATGACATGTTATTAGCCGTCTTCAACTAACAAACCGTCATTCTCTTCCTTGCTGCGTGTATCCTCTCCCTCTTATTTAGCAACATATACGTGAATCCCTTCCACAAAAAAACACAACAACTGATAAATTGACCCGCATCGGAACGGAACGCTTTGCGCATGGCCACGATAACACCCACACGCACAACGCTGCACCAACCTTTAAACTCAACAGCCTAACTATCTTTCACCGTTTTAAGACGAATCTCGTCCAGTCCCACAAACAACCCAGCTTCCCAACCACACTCCTACTCAACATCACTCGTGATGAGCAGGCATTGTCCGCCGAGGCAAAGCAAATACATGTTTTGTGGACGCCTGGTCACCCTACCGTTCCCACTGTGGCCTCGCTGTTTCGGGGTCTTTGGAACGACCAGGCTGTCATTCTCTGAAATGGCAGATTAGCTCACTGAAAACAGTTACTAATGAGACATCCAGGCCAGGAACGGCGAGTTTCATTTCTACCGGAAAACAGAACCGGATACGTGCATGTTGGGATTGTGCGAGCGTTCCGATGTATGCGGTGCGCCATGTGCTGTTGGTGGTGGGCCTGACGGCGACAACGCCACCAATGCCTGTTTACCTGCTTTTTATAGTGATGTCTTCAACGGCTGACGTGTTTTTCCTATTGGAATTATATATATATATATATATATATATATATATATATATATATATATATATATATATATATATATATATATATATATATATATATATAGATGCATTTATGCGTTGAACAGCGTGTATTATACGGGCCTGCTGGCTGACAGGGGAGAGCACTGCGTTTGGACTTTCAGTAGATGGTGAAGGGGAATGGATATTGGTTGATTGAGGTCTAGGGGTGGACGTTTAAGCAGATGGCTTGCAAGGAAGATCGTTTAATGATGAGATAAATAGTCGGGTGTGAGGTTTCGAATTACAGAAGAAGAAAAAGAAAACGAAGAAGAAGAAGAAGGCGAAGAAGAATGCGAAGAAGAAAAAAATGCGAAGAAGAAACAAAAAAAGAAGAAGAAGAAATTCAGTTGATGATTATAGAAAAGGCAGCATAGAAAGTAGATGACGAGTAAGAAACAGAAGAGAAAACAAATAAAAAAATAAGGTAGAAATAGATGAAAATAGCAAATAATATGAATAGTTTGAAACAGAAGAATGAGTAAGGTGTTCGGGGAAGAGATAAACACAGAGAAGGGCTAAATTAAATAGAGAAAGTATGAGAGAACAATGCGTCGGAGGGTTGTAAATATCAGAATACGTTGAAGAAGAAAAACAAGGGAACAATTTCGAAGTAAACAATCGTGTAAAACTTAACGGAGAAAAAGAAAAGAAATAGAACGCCAAATAAATAACTCTTTACAAGCAGAGATATTAGAATCGAGCAAGGTAAAATACGTAAAAAAATGAAAAGAAACACAACATTAAAAAGAAAGGGGACACTAAAGAACATCTTTTCTGTCTAAAAAAATATAAACAGGAGAAAGAAGGTTAAGGAAATTAGACGACAAGGAAAAGGAGAGAGAGAAGACAAATGTAATTACAACAAGAACGAATTCCTTAACACATCTCTATCAATCTATAATATATATATATATATATATATATATATATATATATATATATATATATATATATATATATATATATATATATATATATACAGCGACGTATAGACACACTATTCATTTTGTTGGGATTAATGTAGACACCTCATCTTTATTCTCGTCGACCAGCATTCTTTTTGAAAATCTGTATCTACATTTTTTAAAGTTTTACAATTATCTAAGATGTTTTGCCTGATTTTGGGAAAGTACAACAGATACCTATCTTACTTTTTGGGGCGTCTTCGTTGATGTTTAAGAAGCCAGTTTGTTTGGTTGCATATAAATGCATTTTACGATTAAAAGTGGGTGTGTATATATTCGTTTTTATGTAGCTGGATCCGGAAAGGAAAGCTTAATTCATATATTGGTGCCTCGAGCCCTTATATTCTGTTTTCACAGCAGATTGGATCTAGAAATAGTTGTTAACAATTGTTAACCTGAACACCTTAGAAATGATAGTCTCAATAAACAGGTTGCTCAGTTTCAATCCTCTTAAGAATAATAATGTGTTAACCGGTTTAAGTGCTAGTGTAAATATTAGTTATATAGAGCGATCTTCCTTGCATTTGCAGACCAGGATAAACCAGTAGCTTCACTCCAAAATAAGACAAAGGAGGATTCTGCTATTAGCCAGAATTTAGTTGACATTTCTTGTAGTGCCTCAAAACTATAAAATATGTTGTGTTTAGGTCTTACATAAAGCGAACACCGAAATGACTGAGTCGGCGAAAGTCGGCTGATGATTTTACCGTCTTAATACCAGTCTAGAATACGTTCTCTAAAATCATTCCGAGATAGACTGGAAAATTGAGTGGTCAATATAAGTCGTACAGATGGACATGTCTTAGGTTGTTCTAGGAAGTCAACCCTTTAAGGTCTTGCCTATATTCTTTCGGAAGGGGTTTATTCATTGCCAATTGCTTAAGGCGCCCAGACCAGCGAATGCCTAAAGGGCTTCCTAGGCTATTTTTAGATACCAGCCTAGCTCTTCCGCTGAGGTGCTAGTTTTCTCCTTCAACGTTCCTGCCTTGTACAACACTTCCTTCCGTGGGAATGACGTAAACAGAGCGGATTCCCCCTCAAAAAAACATTTGAACATTTTTGTCTCTATTGCCTTCCAGAAACCTTTTTTTGTGCCGGCATAAAAGATGCATTAAATCGTATATCTATCTTTGAAAGTTTGAACCCCCTTTTTTATTTATCATCTACAGTGTATTTTAATCGCTTTTAATCGAATATAAATTAGACATGTTTTGATAATTCGTGAATAGTTTATCGTCAATTCACTACAACATTACATTTCTAATTTGTGCTCTTTTCATGTAATTACTATAATATTTTCTATTCATGTAATACCAACGCTTTTTTTCTTACGAAATTTAATTTAAAATGTCCCTAGAGAGTATTTTTTTCAGTTTATTCAAATTTATTTAACAATGTTTTAGATCTAAATATATTTTAAGACTCCTTTACCGGAGTATAACTTGTGATATCTCTAGCAACAATAATAACCAAAATCTCTTTGTAAATACACTAATAGCAATGTTGATAATAAAGGATTGTGATACACTTTGGAAACAGCATCTGCCTCGTAGCAATGTGGCTTGAATCGTCGACTATTTACTGGATTGTCGTAAGTTAGTACCGGATCGGGACTTGTTCTAGCCTAGTCACACTAAAGAGCTGTGATACAGCGAAACACTTTGTATATACCTGACTATATATAATTTTATTTCAGAAATATATTTGGAAATGTGTATGCTTTACATTATCGCTGATTTAATTTTCAATTAAAACTATATATTGATAACAAGATCGGTTGATAACAAAATATGTACAAGTATGTAGAGAAATAACCATGAAGAAAAGGAGTATTATTCTAGAATATATCGACACATGATGTGTAACCAATCTTAGGATGCATTAGCAGGTAGTATTTGTTAAAGCAAAGGTTAAGTACTCTTCAAAACCACTTTTCCTGAATCAGCATTGCTTAATAACACTACTACTCATACTACTACTACTACTACTACTACTACTACTACTACTACTAATAATAATAATAATAATAATAACAACAATATCGTTAACTGCAACACCAGTTAACTAACAAACACCAAATAATAGTGAAGGGTCAAGGAGGAGAGTAAGACCAAGCTGAGAGAGGATTATCCAGGCCTCCACTAGAATAGTGCGGTGAACACTGGACCTTGGAGAGTATTTTTTCCACCCAAATCTAAGTGGATTCCAATGGACATTGCAAGCGAGAAATAAATGGTAAGCGGCTGTTGGGATAAAGCAAGGCCATTTGCAATGGTTATTAAAAGAGATGGAGATCACTGAAATTCTGGGGAGACTTAGTTTCACTTGGACTCCAGGAAACTCCACCCGTTATTGTCAATGACCGATCGCTGGTGATAACCTGCGTGAGAACTCTTAGTGAGTAAATAATAATAATAATAATAATAATAATAATAATAATAATAATAATAATAATAATAATAATAATAATAAATACATTTTCACAGAAGTCATATTAAGTTGTTTTTACACTGACAAAAACATCTAGTTTTCCTTGAAGTGGGCGTGACAAATTTTCCCTTATGTTTAGCAGATTGTTTTGTGTTATCGCAACTTGTGCTTAGTATATATTTGACACCAGCAACAACCATAAGTATCGTCTGGAATTTGTGGGTCAATGAGTTTCTCAAAATCCCAGTACTGCCCGCACACTTAAGGTAGAAGTTTGGTTAGTGCTCTATCTTGTTGGTTTTTTATTTTCTTTGACGCTTAAGGACCATTTTGTGTTTAATCAGAAAAACTGGTGCGGTCACATTGTGTGTGTTTAGGGATTGACCAATTCCTCAGATTTCTTGGACTTTTATTTTCGCTCGGATTCACGTGGTTTTCTTGTTCGGTTTATTTTCATTTCTATTGAACTTTCTATGTGGCTGGTTACCGTTCGTAGTTTATTAATGTTGGTTTCCGGATTCGAGGATGTTACTCTATGACAGCGTTTTCATCATTGCCGTATTTTGTATAGTCTCAGTTTTCTCTTTGAGCCATATTCTCATAGTAATTTTTCCAGAGAGACTGCTCATAGTTATCCTACTATTATTAGTATGATATTGCCTTTCTTCATGTCTGATGTTCTTTACGATGCTTGGACAGGTTCCGCGTGTGTGCTTCGTGTTTTGTCACCTTGATCTTTAACCTGCTTTTTTTTTGGTGTGACAGTTTTTTTCTATTGTTTACTATTATTACGCTATGTTTTTTTGCTTGGAATAATTTATCATTTGGCACTAGTACGTTTCCAATTGTTTTTGCCGATTACGATACAATTACCGATTATGTTCCAAATTCTCGTGTTCGGTACAATGAGTGATTCTGATTATTTTTCAATGTCTAAATATTTAATTAGTGTTGCTTTTTCTAAATGTTCGTGCAGTGCTCGCATATATTTTTGCAAAATACACTTAGAAGGGGCGTATCTTACACGAATAGACGTGTCTAAATATTTTTCCGAAATGTGTTCTTTGTAACTGATTTAAAATTGTGAGACAACTAAATAGTTATTTCCCTTTAAAACAAAACTGATTAGCATTTGTTCGTTGTTTTAATCTGTTTTATTGACAATTAAAAATAGTAGACGATTGGTATGCAAAATAAAAATACAGTCTGAGAACAGAATAGTCAACAAAGCATCGCCAAATGTTAATAACAACTTTGTAAATAATAAGAATACTATTTAGAAAAGAATTCGTAAGGTGTGCCTCACCCTATGAAATTGTGTTTAATTTTAATGATAAAAATGTTCACGGTCATTGCTACTTTCAAAACAAAAGATATGCAATAGATTATTTTTTTACTGTAAAAATAAACACAATATACAGATCATGATATTAGAAATACTAATGGGATATTACTTTTTTAGGTGATTACGTGGGAAAACTTTAAAACGCTTGGCGGATAGAAAAAAAACATAATTATTTTAGAATTTAGAGTGGAAGATAAGATTCGTATATAAATTCATCGTAAATGATAATCACTACCGGGTCATTCTAACTGTTTAGTAATGCCTACTACATTTTTTACAACTTACCCTTAGTGTGATGGGCTAGGTCGTAACACCATGATTAATCACTTAAAGATACCGTCGCATAGAAAAAAATAAACATAGTTTATTTTCTATAGTAAAATCAAAATGATGTGTTTGAATCTCTCAGAAATAAAAGCTAATTTTACGTAAAATCCATGTGTGAAACTGATCTCCCACTCTAAATTCATAACCATTTGTAAGGTGTTCACAAAAAAGTTAGAATCGCATTTTCAGGTAAGGAGGAGATTATTAAGCGGTGACCGGATAAAAGCTCACCAATAAAATGAAAACACATACAAACTTCCACAAATTTGAAAATAAATTAATATTTAAGAATGAAAAAAAGTTGTTTTATATTTTTTTCATAGTTACCAATGAAGGTTCATCATTAATATTTTGTCTTGACGAACATTTTATTATTTCATTATTAAACATTTTTTCTGGTCTCATGAAATCATCGGTGCTTTTTTTTCTATTTCGAAAATTTACAATTATAACTTTTTGTTGTGGAAGAACATAATCATCATTAATGCCTCTCCCCCCAGAAAAATGATGTTCTATATCTTTTAGGGTATTACATGTATACAGTCTGAAGAAACGTAATGATACGAATGATTAAAACAACAAAAAATCAGGTACGTATACATATTTAGGATAACATTTTCAGCCTTTTCAGACAAGACTGCTTTTTACGGACATGTTACAACTCTGTTTTCAATATTTGTCATGTGGATTTTCCTGATGAAACTTTAGTACAAAATATGTAATTGTAAAAAGTCATAAAAGATACGTTTCTTGTTTACTACTGACCCAACATATGAGTGCTAATTCGAAGAATAAATCAATTATGTTTGGTTTGGGGACTTCGCCGGTTTGACCTAAGGTTATTGATACAGATTTCAGTACACTGCCCTTAAATGTAAGAATAGCAAGGAAATGGGCGACCATGTCACGTTAAATTTATTAAACTCCGACGCTGCGCTATTAAAGTATATAGAAAACAGTATTAGAAAAATAAGCGTTGATTCACTCACAAAGAAGGTACACACCTTTATTTGATTAATATAACCTAACACACACCAAATAGTTTACACGCGCATACAAAATGAAAACTAGAACACATAGTGTTATAAGTCCTCTTTATTGTTAGTTGACGATTGGCTAAGAGAAAAACACATAATCTGATTGCCTAACTAGCTCGATTGAATACCACGTGTATATATGAAAGCAACCGGCAGCACAAACTCCATGTATTTAAGCCTGACGATTCCCCACATGGATGAAAGGCGAAAGCCTCTGTGTAGCTTAATTACCATAAATATATTTGTATGACTTATTATGTACGATATATATATATATATATATATGTATATATATATATATATATATATATATATATATATATATATATATATATATATATATATATACATTATACATACATACATACACACATATACTTATACACGCACGCATACAATGACAATCATATATTTTCGCATGTTAACGAATGTATATGAGAGCCGTTTTAATATCCTACAAGCCTAGACAAATACAATTTAATAATTACGTTCGTTTTCCTATCACTTCTTTCTGTTTTTTCTTTGTTTTCTTTTAAAATATATTGTCGTATCTACTTTCACTTGAAGAAAAGGTGTTGATATTCACTACTATAATGGAAGTAAAATACAATTAATTCATATTACAAATCCTGAAGATAGGGCTGTACGATTTTGGTTTGTCGGTGATCCTTCATTCTATTTTATAGGGAGTGGTGGACATCCTGAGTTCCCATATAGTGTTTGCTAGGGTGGTGAGGTGATCCTTTTAGGGGTGTTACATTAAAGTCGAAGTTTACGAAAATGTATCCACAAAAGAAATGTGTCGCTAGCCTAATGGTATGGTAACAGTAATAATACATAACTCATCAATCACCCCCTAAAAACAAATAAACTCCCCACAATTTTATGACAAAATTTGTTTTTCTAAATAAATGAAACCACATATAAAATAGCTACTCTTCCCAAGAACTTTTCAAAGTTATACATTTTTTATTATGTATACCATAAAAATCCCTGATATATTCCACATACTACAACAACAACTATATCATTCCTACAAAACCCAATACAATCTAAATTAAATATTACTCAGTAGATACCCTATTTCTTTATTAATTTTAAAACATGGGAAATCAATGAATCCCCCTAATTAATAACCTAAAAATATAACTGTCAAACACCACATACTTAAAGGAATGGTAGATGCTTAAGACCTAAGCCCCGCCTAAAAAACACTATAATAGATTCGTAAACCATATTAGATAAAGACAACAAAAGTATCTAAATACAAAAAATTAACAGGAATGCATATAATAATGATGGTTAAAACATTAGATCCCCCTGATTAACTCTTTCACTCACAAAATATATTCTCCATTAAAGTCCAGCCATTACATAACACTAATATACTCACCCCTTATATATATATATATATATATATATATATATATATATATATATATATATATATATATATATATATCACTGTATATATATATATAATTATATATATATATGTATAATTGTAGATATACATATAATTATATATATATATATATATATATATATGTATAATTGTATATATATATATTTATATATATAATTATATATATATATAATTGTATATATATATATATATTTATATATATACATATATATTTATATATATATATATATATATATATATATATTTATTTATATACATAATATATATAAAATTTACGATTCATTTTTTTAAGCATCTAATAGAAATTTAATAAGGAATAAGGTAAAATAAATACCTTTGAAGCATTTAAAGATGCGATATCAATTTTATAAGAAAAATGTAACGTAACCGATTTTTTTATCTTTTATAAACTTTATTTTTTTTTTAGTTAATAGTGATACACATATTTCGCCAATTGAAAACTTGGCTTTTTCATTGTGTCTGTATATATGGAAAATCAACAAAAAAATCCCTTAAGCCCGCTGCACCAACAGAAGCCGGGAAAATCCAAATCGGATAAGATCAGGATATATAGACACATTGAAAAAGCCAAGTTTTCAATTGGCGAAATATTTGTATCACTATAAAAAAAATGAAAGTTTATAAAAAGAAAAAGAAATCAGTTTCGATTTATTTTTCTTTTGAAATTTATATCGCATGTTTAAATGTTTCAAAGGTATTTATTTTACCTTATTCCTAATAATATAATATATAATTAATAATTAATAAAAATAAATTTCGGAAGATATTAAACTATAAATTATAAACAACCAAAAAATTAAATAATAAATAAATAAATAACAGATTTTAACAAATCCTACCCGGAGCCTAATCAATTAAAATATTGAACTCAGTTATCCCTAAATATAAACACACGTGTGGAGCAGTAAAACAGAAAACGCCCGTCATAAATAATTGAATAAACGTAATATAGCTCAATTACGATTAATACCCATATACTACTTAAACACTGCCCCTGTACTTATGTTAACAGAACACGTCAACAACGCAGCGTTTTTAATGGTATATTCAGACGCCAGCTCCATTTATTTTCGTTTTTGTTTCCCAGACACTCGTTTAAAATACGAAACTGCCAACAAAGTAATGAATAAACATGTAAATATAACACCAAACAAAATAAACACTTTAAAACACAAAACTAAAAATAAAATAAATTATAAATCCGATACACAAATTAAAATACGGTATCATCATTAAAAAGAGACTTCAATATTACAACTTTTAAACAACGTATTCAAACGCACCTTTTTTGTATTTTTCCTTCTCATGACACCTGAAATCTCCTACGATCTACAAACAACACCTAGAACCCTTAGATAATAAAAAATACAAAACTCAGTAGAATGAAATAAAAACCTTCTTAAAAACAAAGAAACTATGAATAATAAAGAAAACAACACTCCATTAATTCCAAACAAACTCACTTTTTCCAGACAAAATTTCTTAGAAATGCACCGTTTATTATCGATATTACGCTATTTACTGTCCTGATCTGATAGCATTCAGAACGCTGACGATACCACTGGACATAGCATTCTTAAGAACATTTAAAAAGTCAGCAACAATGGATAAAACTGATGTACGTTTCTGAAATAGGTAACATAGAGTTTTCAAATAAATTATATCAGGTCTCATACCTCTGCGATCGAGCACTTTATCGATTTATTTTCAATATGACCTGACACACACCCTATATCTATCTATCTATCTATCTATCTATCTATCAATCTATCTATCTATCTATCTATCTATCTATATATATATATATATATATATATATATATATATATATATATATATATAAAAAGGGAAATAGATAAAATAGCGAGCATGAGAGAAGAAGAGAGTGCGTAAGGCTGTTTAGTGGAAGACTGTTTCTCTTGATATATTTTAGATATATATTCTGTACTTTGATGTATCGTATGTAAATGTATATATATATATATATATATATATATATATATATATATAATACATATATATATTATATATATACATATATATATATAATACATATATATTATATATATACATATATATACATATATATATATATATATATATATATATATATATGTGTGTGTACGTACGTGATTAAACAGATAGGATAATCAAGGTCTCTAGAAGTTGTTTATCTTGGTCGATATTTTCTATGTACCTGTTGTGTTTTTGCTTGTTGATTTTTACTGGTTGGACATCGTTTAGCCATCATTCAGACTTTAACGACCTGTGTCTTTAGAAGAGATTCACAAGACATGGACGACGATGGCGGAGAGTAGAGTGGGAGCGACGATGATGACATCTCTGTGCTGTGTTTTTTTCTTTGTATTATGTCTGTTGGTATGTGTCCTCCAGGTTGCTATGCTATAAACATAAAACGCATTGTTCTCGCTGTTATGAGATAGCTATGAGGGTGCCTTTTCCATCTCTCGTTAGCGGTCTGCTTTTTTTCCAGGGGCAATTTTGTCTCAGATGTAAATAACCCCTGCTCCAAACAACTTCATACCTTGTGACATATAAAGGTTCTTGAAAATTGTATGCATATTATATATATATATATATATATATATATATATATATATATATATATATGTATATATATATATATGAGCGCATCCCTTACATACAAATGTGTAACATATACACATATCTAACTCATATAAATATACTAGAAGAATACCCGACGGAAAACGGGTAAAATTAATTTCCCTAAGAAATTAGTTGTTTACTACATAAAAGTCTCCTTTAAGAAGATATAAATCGAGAAAGTAGGATAAATAAACCTATGCTTACAATACATATTCTACCTTTTTTTAATTACTTCCATACGTGTATACTTGTAAGATGTCTAATATTAAGAGTTATGGAAAGTTGTTAACATAGTAGGCACCTTAACACCTTTGAATACCAAAAACTAATATGAAATAATAGTATTATTCATTAAATGATGCCTAATATCTATTGTTAAAATAAAGTAACGGAGTTATATATACATTCATTGTTTTTTTACACCTTTTGCATGAGACTAAATACAAATAATATAGCCCTCATTAAGAACAATTATATATATATATATATATATATACATATATATATATATATATATAGATATATATAAATGTTCTTAATGAGGACTATATTATTCTCTCTCTCTCCCTATCTATCTAGTTATCTATATATCTATCCCTTTCTCTCTCTCTCTCTCTCTCTCATATATATATATATATATATATATATATATATATATATATATATATATATATATATATATATATATATATGTATTGCTGGCGGAGTCTAGGGTAATTTTGTATCCGGGTTTGAACCTTACGACCGTCTAAGATTATCATTCCCAACACTGATGACAACGCAAATTGAAACGCTGGCGTATCTAGGGAAAATAATTTAATGTTATTTACTTAAAATTATTATTATTATAAGTCCCTTGAAGATATTGAAGTTGAGCTCTGTTCGGGTGTAGTTGAAATAGACTAGCACGTAGCTATATGGCATGTTCGACAACGTTCGTTGAACACTCTCCAGACAATTTTTCTTCATGTGCCTCATTCGCATAAATAGAACTTTAATTCACTTTCTTTATGTGTTAATGTCTCGTCGCCATTTGGGTAGGACAATAGCGCTCGGAGCGTACGTTGATTCTTTAACCGTATTCGAACCTTATAACATTAATAGATTATTAGTCCCTACACTGATGAGAGCGAAAGCTGGAAACTCTGGCGTATGTAAGTAACGCTAATTTTATATTATCATTATTTTTTAACAAAGCTCACACCAAACAAGGCAGACCGCCACTGTAGACGTAAGGGGCTACTGAGAAACGGGGTGAGAGAGATTTTTTTTATAAAAGTGGTCAACTTAAATTGGGAGCTGCGGAGCGAGATGTCTGTTTACATTAGTTTTAAATTTATGTATGGCAGTACCGTCAGCAAAACAGGGGGCAGGGAGAGAGTTCCAGAGTCCAGCAGTGAGGAAAGAAGCTTTTGTGAGTAGAAAGTTCTTCGGCATCTGGGGGGGGGGGGGGGCTACACAGTGAATTGATGCGGTTTGGCAGATTTACTTAACATATATATATATATATATATATATATATATATATATATATATATATATATATATATATATATATATACCATTGAGTTGAAGACGTTCAATACAAAGAGAAAATGTAACATATATCAGACGATGACTTGTCTCGTTTACGTCTGGCAATAAATATACCATTTTAATTATTTGTTAATGTATGAGCCACTATGTATCAATTCGTTTACAAGAACAAGCGAGAGTTTACCCTTTCATCATTCTCTAAATCACTAACCATAGATTTCATACTAATATATCTACACCAAAAGACCACAATTATAAAAGGAAAACGATAAGCGAAAACGAATGAAAGTGCGGCACTTCATGGTAAAAGGTAGACCAGGGGCAGGCAACCTTTTTAGAGTGAGGGCCAGATGATACTTTTGGAAGGAGATCGCGGGCCGGAGTGAAAAACGAAATCTCAGAATGACTATATTTTGTTTACATGAATAACTTGTACAACAATTACATTGAACACTCTACAAATCAATGAGACTGCTGGCGCTGTTTGCCATGAAGAAGTATTTCCATGCCTGGCTCGATGAGTGAGGTAGACAACAGAAGAATTCCATTGAGGTGGCGGTCCAAGTGTTGGGAGCAAAGGTGAGACTTTGTGTACTTCATTTTCGAGAAAAGCTGTTCACAGCAGTAGGTGCTACCAAACATGGCCCCAATGCGTTGGACATGGGCAATGTATTTTTGAATATTGTTAGAAGGGAGAACGGTGTTGCGAAAGAAGGAGAACGAAGTAGAGGTGCGGAACTTCGCCTTTATTTCATCATTGCACTGCAGCTCCACCAACCCCATATGTAGGGAGGCAGGGACATCTTCTACGGGGAAGTCAAAGGGAGCAGTGAAAAGTTTGAAGTCCGCAGCCAGCACCCTGACCCTGCAAAGCGGGAAGCAAATTCTTCACGTACAGAATTGACGACACTAACGCAAGTCCACATCGTTAGGGGCACATGCAGCAAGGCGAGGAAAATGCACAAACTGACCAGAAGCCAATTGAGCCTCCAACAAGCGCAGTTAAACTTCGAAGGTAGTAATATGCGCGTTCATGTCAAGAGAATGTCTTTGCATTGCAGCTTTATGTTGAGGGTGTTCAGGTGTGCTGTGATGTTCTATAGCAGGGCCAGGCGAGCTTGCCACCGCGGATCAGAGAATTGATCAGCGTGGGGAAGGTTCTTCTGGCGTAGAAAGGTGGCAGTCTCCTGCTGTAAGTCGCACACCTGAGACAGCATGGCCCTACGACTCAGCCAGCGTACCTTACAGAAGTAGAGCAGGTCGTTATAGTGCACGTTCACCCCATCCATCAGTTCCATGAAATGACGATGGTTACGGCTGCGGGAAAGGATGGAGTTGATCTTCACAACGACAGACATGACACCAACCAAGTTGGCAGACTTAGCGCACAAGGACACTTGGTGGATGATGCAGTGCATCGTGTTAATGGGTTGAGTGTATCCGGCGGTTTAACAGTAACACACGAGCAGCGATGCGGCGCCCTTCTTCTCACCAACCGTTGTCGGGGCACCGTCGGTCGTCACACACACTAGAAGGGAAGGGTCCAGGGAGTGCTGATCAACACACAAAAGAACGGCGTTGCAGATGTCTTGCGCAGTGGTGGTGTCGCACAGCAGGACAAGCTGGAAGAATTCCTCACACACCTGAAGAGCAGCGGTGACGCCGCAGATGAAAACGGACAGCTGGGCTGTGTCCTTTGTGTCGGTGCTCTCATCCAGAGCAAGAGAAAAGGTGACGAAATTCGAGCTGCGTGTTTTGAGTGAATCGTGCACGTTGTCCAACATATCCTCGATGCGACGGCGAATGGTGCGGGGCGAAAGGCTCACTTTCTCAAAGGCGGAACGCTGCTCTGAACGGACGGAGTCCACTACAGCGAAGAGGCATTCCTTGATGAAGTCCCTATCCGCGAATAGTTTCGTTTGGCGAGCAAGGATGCGGGAGACTTATTAACTGACGCGTGTCACATTTTCGGCCTCAGTATTCTGTTTGCAGAAGAGTGAAGTTTTTTTTCTCCAAGTTGCCTGATAGTCTAACAATGGCATCCTTCCTTTCGGTTGCAGACATTGACGTGAAGTTTGACGAGCAGTTGTACTCTTTAGGACAGCCAAAGTCTTCAAGCGTATTAGACACTGGGCCTGTCCAAAGCGCTCGATGAAGAAGTACTTCTTAACACGCTGGGTCGCAGACATGATGAGGCGAAAAAGAAGAAAATTAGGTATATCAGCAATTAATAAATTGTTACGTTCGCGTTTCGTTGGGAACGACGAAACGGTTGCGCAACAGAAAAGTAAAACAACAACATATTTCTGAAAGGTCCTCGGATCAAAATATTCATATATTTCAAGCACGAGGGGTGGGATACTCTGTCCCAGACACCTGTAACGTAAATATACAGACAAAGGCACACATTTGAAACAACGAACACCAACGCTATTTAAACTCAAAATAACAATGTTTTTTTACAAAATTTGTAAGAAAATATATTAAAACAAAACAAGAATATAGTGTTGGGGTCTAACTAATTCTAATCCTATAGAAAGCGAAGATACGTGTATATTAAATGCTGAGACAAAAGAGGATAGGACTTACAGTAATCAGTTTCTTCAATGTTCGTGGCGTTTTATTTCCGCTTCTTCTCACTAGATATTAATCTTTAGTTTTTCATATAGATGTTTCCGTAGCTGGGACGATATCGGATTGTTTGATATTCTTAAGCGTACTCGATATTCGCATCTTCCAGATTCACTCCATATTCTCGCCTGTCTTTGTTCACTGTCCTATTCCGAGATACACAATTCGTCGTTTATTTCTGTCGCTAGCTCGACACATACTTTTTGCGTGTCAATCTACATATGTTTCCTTTCAGAAAGCCCGACTTGGCATCTCTCTTTTACGCCTATCGTATCCCAACTGTCGTATTTCTGCATCACCATGGTGTGCCCCGGTGTGCGCCGCGCATGCCCGAAATTCCCCTGATGTTTCAGTGGGCTTTTGAAAAAGTCTAGGTCGTCGCACCTGGTAACCTCGAGATTTGGAATGGGTCCACCCATTCCACAGTCGGCCGACTTGGCTAGGAAAGATAAAAGGGGCGTGGGAAGTAGCAAGTTGATCCAGCATTCGTTTTGACACACATCACATAAGTTATTTGTTTCATGCCCTTTCCTTGTCTCTCGGTTCGTCTTTGCCTCTCTCTTTCTCTTTTTCTATGGTTATCTTAGACCAAGGATTTGAAATTAATAGTTAAAGAAAAATGAAATATACATGCATCATCGCTCGCTGATATTTATACATTTTTAACCTACTTTTACGTCTATGTCACAAAATTGTATGAGTTTTATTGGGAGGTCCGCGGGCCAGATTGCAATAATAAATTCTAGCAGGGTGGCGGGCCGGACGCTAAGCCTTCGCGGACCGAATGTGGCCCGCGGCCCGGGGATTGCCCGCCCCTGAAGAAGACATGCTAAATTACATAAGCTAATTTTTATGATACAGATGATTATCACATTATAGCAAAAGTGTGAAAATCAAACAGTCAGACTATAAACATACTCTCTGACACATTGCTTCTAAAATTGTTGTTGACAACCATATTCTGTCTCAAACACACATAATATGTAGGTATATGTTTAACAGGGTGAGTAGATAGATATATGCGCATACTTT
The DNA here is from genome assembly GCA_963556195.1 of Sepiola atlantica. NCBI lineage: Eukaryota > Metazoa > Mollusca > Cephalopoda > Sepiida > Sepiolidae > Sepiola > Sepiola atlantica. The sequence continues at coordinate 100,481,679 of OY744526.1, forward strand.
TTGTATACTTCAGTTGTAAATACTGATAATTAAGAAGCTCTTGGTGTGATTAATATCATGTAACTGCAATCTCTACCGGCTGATTTTTCTTGCATATATAAATATATATATATATATATATATATATATATATATATATATATATATATATATATTACTATTTAATGTATCCACATATAATTTCATAAGAGGATATATATCATATGTATAAATTTTCAGTATTTTCTTAAACAATGCTCAATAAGTAAGTAGTAATTTATGAAAATATATTTATGGCAATTAAGCTAGACAGAGTTCCCGCATGTTAAAATACGTTCACCCATTATATTGACACGAGAAAGAACCAGAGATAGGTAAATCTATAGAAATCAGAACAATAGAATAGAAATTAAGAAGTAAAACTAACCAAACATTTGTTTGTTAAAAGCCCAATGAGTGGCTTAGAGATCAACAAAGAATCTGACTAGCTAGTCGTGCATATAAAAACACCCTGCAAAACTAACTCCATGCTTTTAAGCCTAGACATCCCTCCCCGGGGATGAAACGCGAGAGGTTCTGTGTAGTTTAATTGCCATAAATATATTTTAATAACTTACTATATATATATATATATATATATGTATGTATATATGTATAGCAAAATGCGAAAGATGTAGCCATATATTGTAACAATTTTAACATTAAAACAGGTTGCACTTATATATATATATATATATATATATATATATATATATATATATATATATATATATAAGTGAAACCTGTTTTTATGTTCAAATTGTTACAATATATGGTTACATCTTTATATACATATATACATATATATATATATATATATATATATATATATATATATATATATGTGTGGGATGTGTGAGTGTACATATATATCGAATACGAAAGATATTGTCATATATAGTCAATATATCAACGGTCAGTAGAAACAACCCACACTCAGCCTTAGATGAGTTACTCGTCAACTACGATAGTACACACCAGTATGCAAACCGTGCAAACACTCAAGTGTGCTAGTTTCATTTCACGAACCGAGAGGCCAACCGACTACTAAACATTACAACTTAAGATCGTTTAACCCTGTTTACCTTGGCGTTATCCTGGACCGTACCCTCTTATTCAGGGAACACGTAAAAAATACAAAAATGAAAGCCAGCTCCCAGAATAACATGGTACAGAAACTGATCACCTCTAAGTGAAGAGCCATAGCCACCAACTAAGATGTACTGCCTTAGCCTTGTGCTATTTAGCTCTGTAGTATGTTTGCCCTGTTTGGGAGAGATAAACACATGCCAAACACACGTGTCGCTTGATCACTGGCTGCTTGAAGCTCACCAACGTTAACAACCTGCAACTTCCCACTGCCATTGCTCTTTTCAGATGTGAGACGGTAAGTGACCAGGCGTGGAGAGACACTCATGCTATTAGTGATTAACGTCATCTCTTTTATAAACGTGAATCAACGGTTGAACGACCGAAGAACAGGAAAAGCTGCCTCAGCCATGTCAAACCCGTAACAGGAAGACACCGGACTACACCTTTGAACCAGAGGTCTAGAAGATTGCACCCCCTATAACGACATATGAATACCTGCTTCTGAGGAACTCTATCCAATTTCAAAGGCACACTGGTTCCAGTTCAAAACACTAAACCACCTGAGTTCAGGAATAAGGCGATCAAAAGTTGATATGAGTAGATGAGGCTACAAACCTGACCCACACCTCTGAGAATTTGGAAGGGAGGAAGATAGGGTGTGACACTGCCTGGTTTGCCCCCTACTGTCAAACCGGTGTAGCTTGAAACATCTGAGACTACAACACTATTGTAAATGGCTGCATATAAATGTGGGGAACGGTCATATGACCACATACTTACAGGACACGCAAAGAAGACGAACTATATCAACATCAACACTTATTTCATAATATTGTACAAAATAAGAGGGTGTAATATTATATACTGCAAATACTTATTAATATTTTCTTAATTTGCATATTTGTGTCATAAAAAGTTTCTAATAAATAATTATTCTGTAATATACAGTAAATAATATTTTCATATATATTCGCAATATATGTTGTCAATATAAAAAAGTGTAGGGCTGCTAATGTGCTGAGAACATATACTATAAGTTGATCTTGGTCAAAAGTCAACAGACCATAAAATAATATTTCTATTGCTACAAATTTCTAACTAAATGAACAAAATAAATCTCTTATTGTATTATGTGTTATGCGTAGTGTAGTATCGCTTTTGTTTTCAAGAATAAACTGCTTCTTATCTTAGCGGTTGGGATAATCCTTGCAAGTATTACCTGCTCCTTTCAGAGAGGGGTCATGTAGCATCTGTTCTGTAGTCATAAGTACATCTTTCCAACCACTATCTTCATGTTAGTCTTATATATATATAAATAGATATATAGAGAAAGAGAGAGAGAGAATTATATAGTCTCATTAAGAACATTTATATATATATATATATATAAGACTAAAATAAATGTATTTAATAGTAACATTTTTCAAAAATGTATGTAACTTCATTCAGATTAAAATGTTACCAAACCAGATGTATAGAATCCTAATGTCAAGTACAATAAAAAATAAAGTCAAAGCTCGAAATATATATAAATATATATAAAGATTAGGACTATGTGTTTATATTCAAAACACATATACAGGAAACAAACGCAAACATAAAAAAATAACAACACCATAACTGGTTGTAAAGCTGGCCTTCAGAATAACATTGATCAATCTTTAATTAAAGTAAAGAATCCATTATTAGCAGTGTTACATATATATATATATATATATATATATATATATATATATATATATATATATATATATATATATGTGTATGTGTGTGTGTATGTCGAAGTTGAACGTGATTATGTAATGGATTTATGGGTCCGTATATGTCTCGTCAGTCTGATCCGAGCGTTTAAGTATAGTCGGCCTTAAGGCACTTGTAGGAAGATTCTCTCGCAGAGGTGCTGACCGCTCTTTCTCTTGAATAGCTCGTTTCCTCTCTTGTTCCTTCAATGCATGCATATCTAGTTAGCATGGCTCCTTGCAGTTGAAGTACGTCATAAACATCTGCGCTGAGCTTGGTTTTTTCACGAATCGAAACACAGACCGACCTGTTTAAAAAGACAACTTTAAGCTGTCCTTGAACCGTACCTTTTACCAGGGCACCATACAGAAGCTGTTACTTGGGTTCTGAATCTGACATGTTGCATAAATGACCCGCCCAACGAGATTGACACTGTTGCAGAATGGTGCATGCTTACGGGAGGTTTGACCATGTCAAAACCTACGTGTCTAGTATGCTGTTTTGTTACTTGATTTGCATCGATCTACGTAAGTCATGTAGAAATGGTTTAGTTTCTTGGCGTGTAGTCTTATAAGTCTCGCAGGCGTACAAGCGCATGGTAACAATCGCAGCAAAAGTTCGGTCTGCTGTCGAATTTCGTTTACTATTCCATACAGTTGATCGGAGACGTCCAAAGGCAACACTAGCTTCGGCTATCCTGCAGTCTACTTCATCGTGAATGTGTACTGGCCTTGACAGGGTACTGTGTAAGTAACTAAACTTGTCCACGGATTTTAAGTTGGTACCATAAATTGAGATGTGTGGCTCTACATATTGTTTCACTGGCACAGGCTGGTACATTACAAGCAAACAAAGTTATCGTATGATGCGGGTCTTAACTCAGGTGACAGTACCAAGTAGTTTTTTATAACACCTTCCCATCTGTCCGGTAATTGATGCACACTCCGAAGCTTTCTACGTTGAATGCATCAGTCAACATCGCTTGAAACATCATGCTAAAGAGCGTTCGGGCCAGGACACACACCTGTTTAACACCGCTGTTGGCAGCCTCTCTATCATCTATGACACGATATATCATACCATCGTGAAATTGTCTGGACATGAACACTTTCCCATGATCTTCTATAGTCCCGCTCGACTTACAGCGGCAAAGGTCTTTGTCAGCTCAACAAATGTTGTGTAGAGGTCTTAGTATTGTTCCAAACATTTTTTTCTGCAGTTGATGAACAGCAAACTTAATGTCAACTATGCCACGCTCCGCACAAAATAAACACATTGGCTTCTCGGGAGGAGGCCATATTCCCTGTACATGATTAAACGATTAAGCAGGAGCCTTTCTATAATGTTATCGGCTATGCTGGCCATTTAAGAATATTGGCTTTAAGTTAATCTGATAAATTAATTTATTTAATTAATCTCTCTCTCACTATATATATATATATATATATATATATATATATATATATATATATATATATATATGAATGTGTGCAATTTAATAATAAGTTCGAATACCAACACAGAGGCATATTTTAGAGGCGCAACTAACCCTTCATATACTGATAATCTGTTATCTGAATCTCAGAACAGACCGATCAGTATCATGAATAAGCTGTACGGAACTGATTAATTAAGACATTTTCAAACACTCCAGCAGAACGTATCTTCTTAGTGACAAGCACTTAAGAGTGTTTTATTTGCAAAGCAATTGATGAGGTGCTTAATATTGCATGGGGTCCTGATAAGGCCTTTGTATCTAGGGAAATGGGCTATTTGGTATATCAAGGTATCGATAGGTTCTGTCACAAAGCGTAGTTCTAAAAAACATACCAATATATGTTGAACCATATTTTCACTCAGATTGTGTTGTATCATCAAAGAGCAGAGACAGGAAACACATATAATTAAAGTCGCCGTGCCTTACGGATCTTCTCTGTGGCAAATCGTCTTATTGCGGTAAGGAATGTACAAATCATATAATTCGAGCATTTGCTAACATATACTCAGACGACACAACTGCCAATAGTAGCAGTTTCGAAGACACCTGTGATCAAAGTCTTGGTGATTCTATCTTTTAGGACTTTTGTAATACCTTCTATAGGGTAAATGTCGGTTGTTACTTTGAACACCTACAAAACTAAACCCTCTCCTTTCAACACGATTTTACGGAGGATTAGTTTGCCTCAGTCAAAATGAACGCATGTCGAGTTAACTTTCCCGTCTTAACACTGACTGTTGCAGTACATGTAAAGTCACTGGGATAATAATTTGCTTATTTTACCGATGTAGAAAGTATGTAACTACAGATGCAATCCTCTGACTATACACGTTTTATATACGCCCCCAAAATGAAATACAGCTGCCTTATCTATAGAAGGTGCGGCAATATTTCGTACTTTGAAATAGTTAAGAATGGACTCGTAATCTTGTGGAATTATCTTAACCCCTTCCTACATCTACATTTTAGAGAGAAAACGTTGCTCATCTCGCTACTCTGCTGGTCTTCCTATGAAAATGCTCGTTCCCTCCTTTAGTGGACCATTCACACCAAAATCTCGTCCTTCTTCTACAACAGAAAACACCTTTTTTCTTCCTTGATGTACCTAGCGTCTGGCATGATTTCGATGCCAGAGCTTTTTTGTAAAGTATTTCCGCCTATCGAACACATTACCCCAGGACTGTATGAATGCTGATTCCAACTCCAATGGCAAAACGTAGTTGTCATGAAACGACCTATAATTAATTAAATTAAGTATATAAAATAGATCAATTTTCTTTTCCCATCAAGTGGCCCATTATTCGCTTCATAATAATGACATCTAATTAATCCGAGTTATAATTAGACTTGATGTGTATTGACACAATAGTAATTAAAACTACAATTTAGAGGTTACATTAATTGTTTTTGGTTTGTTATTGTGTTTGTTCGTTTAGTTTTACACAGCTTTGCGTTCAGATCGCTTGCCGACTTGTCAACAAATTTAGTCTAAACATCGTGCATGATCTAACTTAGATATTATTTTATTTTAGGATATCTCGTACAAATTCAAGGTCAATATCATGAAAAAGCTGAATGAACACTTGTGAACTACCGTTCTGCTAAACTTAGGCACATCCTTATGTTGTAAAACAGAGCTATCTAGCCACACAATTTACTTGCAGCATATTTAATCAATATACTTTTGAAAAATTGCATTCATTATAGTCGATTTTATATAATCCGTATAGCCCATACGTGTTATTAGGGAAAAGTGCAACACATATGAAATCCGCAAGTCATTTGGTTCAGTAATGTATCGCGGTGTTATTTCTTGTAGTGACATAGCGTTGTCTTTTACGTAAGATCAAAGGGACCTCTAATGGTTTCTCCGAGTACTGTCATTGCCATCCATCTATGTCTCGTCATACACAAGAGGAATGTCTATTTACTAGGGCAGCGTTGCTGCATAACTGCAAGGAGCGTTCATAAGAACCATGGTTCATGGATCTATAACACAATATTATAAAAATATGTATTGTCTGTATATCTCCCAGACAAGTAAATCAAAAACACCTACTTGTTCATCAGGTAACCCTCATCTCCACTCCTAAGCTACATTTTTAGAAGAGGATGATCGATAGAAAATGCGCGTTTGCCTCAGGCGAAGGCGACTGGTATTTCCCTCACAACATTTCGTCTCCAAACTTACGATAATACCGAAAACACTTAAAATAGGATATATTAGGTATTAAATATATAAATGTATAAAGAAAAGCAAGTCAATCATTTTTATTTTACAACATTCATTTTTCGTTATGTATAGCTAACTTGACAGGTTTCTTCCGAAACAATGACGCTTTCCAATAAAACAGGGTACTTCGTTTCCGTTAACTTTTTAAAAAAGTGTTTTCCTGCTGTAAACATTGTTAAACTGGTAATACTATCTGTAAATCACATTCAAAGTATGAGTATCTTACGTCATTATTAAAAAAAAAATGTTATAACTATCTACCGAAGGCAACATTTAGATAACCGATAATTATTTTTAAATTAATATCATTCTATCTATTTATCACATTTAATTGTCTTAATAAACGGTTACACGCAGCTATCTAAATTTTTTAATATTCGCTTATTCTTATAGTACGTCTAATTCAATTGTGATTTTGCTCACCGACATTGATATAACATCTGTTCGTAAAATAATCTGCAATTAAAGTAAGATATTGTTGAACCCTTTACATAATCCGAAAAAAATATCAAGGAAAAAATAAAACAGAATTCTATAAGTCGTCTAGTTGTTTTAAATGAATCCATTGCCGTAGTAGTAGTAGTAGCTTTGTATGCGCGTAAATCTCTTAGTGTGTAAAGTTCGTTATCAAATGGGTAGAAATTAAATAACAATTAAGCATGGTTATCATAGCAATCGGTTTTGTCCTTATATGTGTTTATATATAAGTGGTTTTGTAAAGTGAATTAAAATTAAGCAGGTTTATTTCTATGTACGCGTGTTTTAATAATGCTTAAATGTGTTCACTTGTTTACTGCTCTCGACACTATTTACTAGTGTCATCTGAATATACATAACGCACTGTAGCTACTAATGGTGATATGTCTTGAAAGCAAAACCAAAACTTTCCTCATTTTCCTTTGTCCAGAAAACCGTAAGACTGTCTTTCATGCACCAAACGTCACATTTGTTTGGTGGAAAATATTTACTTTTGTTTGTATTTATTACCAAATTTGGACTTTGACATCAGCTTTGTTTAATCTTTAGTATTGATTACATGTAAAAAGATTTCAATTGAACAATTTGATGTATTACTATTTTCTGGAATTATATTTTTAGATGAAAATTAAATGTAATTTTACTTAATTACTGAAAACCATCAAATAATTTTAATATCACCCATTTTTTTCTTTTAATATAAGTATTTTAGTGCGAACATTTTTTCATGGGTTTGAAACCGTCTGAATTTTTGTTTAAGAGCGATAAGTGCAAATGTTCGATTTATATCTTGGCATGTAAGAGAGGCGGTCTTTTTCATTAAAGCGATATTTCTACATCAGTTAGTATTAACTAGTAAAGTATATATATATATATATATATATATATATATATATATATATATATATATATATATGTATATACACATATCTATATATATATATATATATATATATTGTGTAGATTTCAATGTTGTGTAGAGATTTGAATAACAGAGCTCAATGTAATTTAAACAGAGCAAAACAGAATTATAAAAAGAAAAACTATACACACATTAAGGTTGTACACATAATAACTTATTTCGACCCCTTTAATTAGGTCTCCTCAGATGTATAGACAACCACGTTTTTTTGACGTGGTTGTCTATACATCTGAGGAGACCTAATTAAAGGGGTCGAAACAAGTTATTATGTGTACAACCTTAATGTGTGTATAGTTTTTCTTTTTATAATTCTATATATATATATATATATACACACATGTATATACATATATATATATACATACATATATATATATATATATATATATATATATATATATATATATATATATATATATATATATATATATATATTGGAAGAGAGAGATCGAAACAAATATATAAAGTTTTTAGAAAATTATAACCAATGGTTGTATATATAGAATGCTTCTACATCAGTCAGTATTAACTAGTAAAGTATATATATATATATATATATATATATATATATATATATATATATACATATATATGTGTGTGTGTGTGTGTGTGTAAAAAGAGATCGAAACAAATATATACGGTCATTGGAAAATTACAATCAATGGTTGTATATATATATATATATATAATGCTCTGTGCTGAAACTATTTCAATATTGATACAGGTAGGCGTGAGGACCGTAATACTTATTAGACGGCATCATTTATATGGATAAATTTATTTTTTATACCTTCGTGACAGATTTATTTAAGGTCTATACACGTAATATTTAAGGCGTATTTTGTGGTTATTCATTAATATGCATTATAGTTTTGTTTGTCCCATGTTGCGTGTCAGCCTCCATGTTTGTTAATCTCTGCAATGCAGAACTTAAGGGGAAAATGGACTTTAACTACGGAAACCTAACCACTAGCTCGGCGGATTTCCATAGCCTTCGGCGCGGTCAAATCAGCTTCCATTTTCCTCTCATTTTCTTTATTTTTTCTTTAATATTTGGTTTATTTTTGCTGATTATCACAAATAATGTTGCTCTTCATTTGGGAATCTTACCCTCACGGTTTCTGTTTGGGATGTGTGTCTCCGTCACTATCTTTTTCTTTCACTATGCTTGTTGTTCTCTTTTACTCTCTCTTTCTCTCCTTCTCTATTTCCATCTCTTTCTTTACATTAATATATATATATATATATATATATATATATAGAGAGAGAGAGAGAGAGAGAGAGAGAAAGAGAGATATAGAGATAATTAAGCTTTCTCTATTTCTCTCTTTCTTTCTTTCTCTCTGTCACTCTCTGTCACTCTCTCTCTCTCTCTCTCTCTCTCTATCTATATATATATATATATATATATATATATATATATATATATATATATATATACATATAAATTCCCGAAACTGTTTTTCATGCTATACAACTGATGATTCCGTAAATAATGTTAGAAGCAAACTAATATAATAACTTAAAAAGTTAAATTGACTTACATGAGTGATTTTCCACTGAACGACTTGGAACGTAAGGTTTTTTTTTCTTTAATATAGTTTTAATAGTTGAGAAACTTCCAAGACTATATATATATATATATATATAATGAATTATACAAATGTGTTTTCATCTACATATGTATACGTTTTATCCTCAATAGAATCGTCAATGTAGAGAATAATTATTTACACCGGCCGCCGCACTCGAACCCCGGAACACGGGTTATATTTCTAACTAAAATTTCATCGTCTCTGCCTCTACGGTCGTTGTCAACAACTATGTAAAAAAAAAAGCGAGAAATTAATGTTATTTAAAGAATTAGTCGAAGAGAGTTGGACTTTTGAAAATGGCATTAAATGTAAGCAACAATGACGACTACGTTTATAATACTCGCTACAAAGCGAAACCTAGTTTTGATGGCGACACATAATTAATTTTAAATATTTTCATCTAAATACGTATACGTTTCATCATTACGGGAATCGTCAGGGTATAGAGGAAGTAGTCACACGGGTCGGCAGACTCGAGTCCCAAACATATTCCAACGTCATTGCCACCACAGCCGTTGTCAGCAAAATCAGAAAGATAATAATCCTATTAAAAGACAGCTGTCGTAGAGAGTTTGCGTTTTAAACGGGACATTGCATTTAGTTGTGCACTATATATATATATATATATATATATATATATATATATATATATATATATCGTACACGAAACTGCCTTTTTTGTTACTTGTGTTTACATTGTTAATTAAACGTTAATTTAGTCGACTATCTGTTTATATTTCATTACTAATAAGTACAGTGGAATTTACCGCGATCCTGTTTTATAACAAACGATCTTTAATCAATAAGTTTTAATTCATTTTGCTTGTTTTCCTGTTTTTTATACACAAAATTAATGCATTATGAAATAAAGTTTTCTGCATTTCCTTAGCTAATTCAGTAACATCAATTCGTAGTCCAAATGAAGTTAACGTATGTTTCCTAAAGTGTTTTTTCTTTCATATTTAGTCACACAAATATCATGTCACAATCTTCCTGAAGTCAATGACAAATATATTTTGATGAAAACCCATTTTCATAAAAAGTGTAAACTTTCGTCCAATAAGGATTGTTACGTATACATGCACAAAACAAATAGGTAAATACCTAATATCTGTTTAAAGTCTTGATCATGCTCGCTTATTGAGTGAAATACAAGTAAAAAAAAGTAAAAATGAAAATATTTGTGTTGATTTTAATAAAATAGATACGCATCTAACAAATGGTGTTTGAATGCATTTAGCCTCTTTCCTAACGTTTTAAATTTCATTGATTTTTAAAAAATGAACTTTTCCAAACGGATATCTACTTGCGAGCCATTCGCGTTTTCAAGTTCAGATTAAAAAAAAAGAGACATTTTCACCGTTTGTCCACACAACAACCGGACACCAATCTTTCATGACCACCAAGAAGGATACTCACGTATACTATGTCACTGTCTATTAGATTTTCCTCACTCCCAGTTCAAGCGATCTTTTTTAAAATTTCACTCTTTGATCTCTGCGTTCATTAGAACAGTTAGTGCATCCCCCACTTTACTGTTGCCTGCCCTACCCCTACATTCTCTCTCACAACGGATATATACTTATATTACTATCAAACAATTTTGATGAGAATAAATCATTTTAAAACGCCTCTTCAGATGTTTTATGGAAAATAGTTTCAATTACGTTTCCAAATTTAGTTGAAAGCCAGTATTGCTTTCATTCCTCTTAAATACTCAGTACTAAAAATGTTTACTATACACAAATATCCTTATGTTGGTAGTAAAATATATAAGAAAAGGTGTAAATATAATATTAAGGATAATATAGCAAGATGCTAGGGAAAAGTGTACCCTGATATTAGAGACAGCGTAAACCAATGATGTTCATTAAATAATTTTATGCAATGTGATTACATGACTTTTTGGATCAGCTGTTTTGCAGACTCTAGGAATTTGTTTACGAAAAAATGGTTTCTTCTTTTAAAAGTGTACAATTTAAAACTTAATTTATTTACATTTTACATATTCGAAAAGAAATGTAGTAATTACTTCTCGAAGTAATTAATTAAATTATAACATTCTGATGAATTAAGTAAAATTAAGAATGTATATAAGTGGCAGGAAAGAGTCAAGTATAGAAAAAAGTAAAAATTAATGGATGCTTTTCTTAAGAGTTGCTAATCACTTTAGAAAATGTTAATCGAACAAACATTACACTATGTTAAAAGATAGCGTCAAAATTATACCCGAAGTGCAAATTACATAGATACGATACATTCATTAAAATCTTTGAACACACTTGAAAATATTTAATCCTAACTTATATCACCAAAACTTTGAATGAGAACACAGAACTTTAAAGGACAATAATTAGGACACCCGCCATAAAAATACCACAAATCACAACTAATTGCAAAAACTACCATATTTCCCCATTTTTAAAAATATTTTTCGTTTTCTTAAATAAATATTATAACATGATGTTTTGTTATTTAAATTCTTTTATTTCAAACGGTATCCAAATAAAAAAAACAGCGGACTTATCGCCAATACCTAACCCTTACAAGTCCATTCAAATAATGTCCTATAAAATATACAAAAAGCTAAAATACTGTAAAATAAACTGAAAGAAATCATATATGTAGCATTTAATTTGAAAATAAAAAAAAACACCTCTGTAATTAATTCGAAGGTTACATTTTTGGAACAAAAATACGGGTTAGATTGGTACATATGTTAGTTCATTTGTAACAAACAACATTAATGACGTGTATTTGTGATTAAATCTAAACAAGCTGGTAGGAAATATCTATTTATTCTAATCACAGGAAATTAATATGAACATTAAAGTAACCGAAACTGACAATACAGCTAAGTTAAAAGACAATCAGTATAATCCATATTGGCACCAGCATGGGTTTAGGCCACAGAAAATGGCCATGAAGTACACGGAGAATATAAAGACTCAGGAAGAAATAACACCATCTAGACTTCAACTAGAATGATAGAGAGTTTCGTATTGAAAATCAAATTCCAGCTAATATCAATAGTCCGCTATAAGAGAGGAATTAATTGTAAACAACTGTTGCGAGAACGCAAAATGCTTTGTCGCAGTTTTCACAAAGAGCTGATAGTAATGATAACCTGGTCAGCCTCCCAGTTATTGAAACCTGAAACAACACCTGTTCTTTCAAGGAATAGATGAGTCGTTCGGATTCGTGTGGGAATTCGTAGTCAGTAAATTAATGAGGGGAAGAAGACCAAAAGTGATTAATTACTCGTGCAAGAGCATATATATTTTTTCAATTGAAAGTATACGTTAATATGATACCCATCCTTCTCCGCTTAGCTTATTTTATTCTGTATATATATATATATATATATATATATATATATATATATATATATATATATATATATATACATGCGGATAAAATACACGCGATAGTGTAAGAATAAATGCGCTGGACAAAGTATACATGTCAGGCAGAAAGAAAACAATTACACAGAGGAAGAAATAAAAATCGCACGAGAGATTAGATCGATTTCGTATGGCTACATCAACAAGTTTCGAAAAAAATGAAAATATATATGTATCTCTCTATATATATATACATATATATATATATATATATATATATATATATATATATATATATATTTATACATATATATATATATATATATATATATATATATATATAAACTGTATACCAATATAAGCAGGATTATCTCCAACTTTTTATCAAAATCTGAATTTTACAATAAGCTTCACAATAGTAAAAGAAAGCCCTCTACAAAACGGCTACAGAGAAAGAAATACTTACGCACCCACGAAACCTTCCAAAAAACAAATACCCAATAGGAAAATATATATTATCTGATTACCCCTCCATATTTATTTTAGTGTTATATATAATATAAGTAAAAAAATCATCAACTTAATAGCCACAAACTTTCCACTATAAAAACACTGCAATAGAAATAAGCTCAAAACAAGTTACGCATGCTGTTACTCCGTAATATTGTTACTAGCCTCAAAACACAGAGCTTAACTCAATCCAAAACACCTACTTCTCGTGATAAAGAGGTGCAGTTTGCTCACTAGGATGGAGGTTTCACAATCAGATGCATAGTATACGAAGTCAAATTTATATCAGGTGTAAACTCCAGCAAATGAGAAATTCGTTTCGGAATGACACAATGAACTGTCAAACAAAAGCTTTACGCCCAGACTAATACTTTCATATATTCGAAAAAACATATTATCACCTCCCTAGCCATCACAATATGAGCTATAAAAATATCCAGCACACTCTATAACATTTAATAGAGAATTATCGATAATCAAAAACCTCATAGCCCCACCTTCAGAAATTACCCACTATTTACCAAACTGGAATTCAGGATCTTACAATCAATTAAATACCTTTCTATTAACTGCACCAACGTCAAAACTGAGGTCTTCAAACTATGCTCAACGGAAGAAAATGTCTACTAGCTTAATAGACTAAATACGAACATACACAACTCACTGAAAAACTTCACCTCCCTACCTGTATATACGTCTAACACACCCACTATCACATGGGCAATACAAGACTCATCCATCCACCCCACTATCCTTCTATTTAAATTATTCCACCCTTATCATCCAACTTATTATTAATATGCAAAATAACAATTCATCTCCTTTCCGCTAATATAGTACACATGTGCCCTGAACATAACGTACATTTACATCCCCATACTCCTTAGGAAACATACACAGCATACATTAATGTACACTTTTTGATACTCTAATATATTGAAGTATTTACATATTTAAACAAATCTTACAAGTTAAATAACTAGAAATATATTTCTGGAGTACGTTTAAATGAAATAAGTATATATATATATATGACCAATATTTAAACTTAACTTATGCACACCAACCCGATGACAGACACATTAAAGTTATTAGATAAAAGTAATAATAATTGATTAAAAATCAATTATGAACATGCATGCATGCGTTCACTCACTGGGCGTGTCACAGCAAAAACCATCGGTGTGCCAACGTGATTAAAACCGCATATGTTGTGATTGCCACTTTTTTACAGAAAGAGGGCATCCCTAAAAGATTAACGAGGACAACCCAGTAGAACCGAAGTATCTTTACAAGTATTGTCACAAATACGGTACACCGGGCTACTAGTTTCTGTTCGTAAATAGACATATACACATTTGCTACTTGGATGTCATGTAGGGATATCTGTACATGTAGATGGGCATGCTGGTCGCTTCTATAACACACATATTACGCTCTTATTTTACAAAATCTGTTTTTTGTTACAAGCCGAGGCAAGCGCATGTTTTATATCAGATTTTCAGTCTTCTAGATTAATGATCTTACCAAAATAACGGGTCCATCTTACCGAGTGTGTAGCATCGCGCCTAGGTGTTATACCAGATATTTTAACGCCCTCACTGATTAAAAAAAATCATTTTTAGGTTTGAGTAGAACTATCGAATGAACGCAGATAAAAGTTTTGAAGACAGATTAAACTTATTTGTTTAACAACGTTCACCCCAAAATAACAGGCCGCCACTGTAAACGTAAGGGTCTACTGAGAAAAAAGGGTGACGGTTAGGGGTGGGCAACCTAAATTAGGAGTTGCGCAGCGAGATGTATGTTTACATTAGTTTTAAATGTCTGCATGTCAGTAACGTCAAAAATGCAGGGAGCAGGGACGGAGTTCCAGACTTCAGCAGCACGTAGAAATAAGCTTCTGGAGTAAAAAGGTTTTCGTCATCAGGGGACATCCATAGTGAATGGATGGGATATGGAAGATTGTCGGGTTTGTCTAGTCAATTTACGTCGTGGGGGTAGTAGAGCAGCAAGCTCATCAGAGCGCAGTCCACAATCCATAAATATAAATATAAAGAATAGTTATATACATAATAGTTATATAAATAACTATAACATATTTAAACAGAAAATATGATGGTGTGCTTATAAAAACAAAAGCAAATATACACACACACATATATATATATATATATATATATATATATATATATATATATATATATATATATATATATTATGTTGCGATGAATTGGCTACTCTGGTGCCCCCTCGACGAAAATTCACTAGACCAACTCGACAATCAACTAAATCTCATTCATTCATTGTGGAGGTCTCCAGATGTAGGAGAGCCTTCTACTCAAATAGCTTCTTTCCTCGTACTGCTGGCCTCTGGAACTCCATTCCTGCCTCCTGTTTCCCCGACAGGACAGACATACATAAGTTTAAAACTAATGTAAACAGACATCTCGCTGCGCAGATCCCAGTCTAGGTTGACCGCCCCCTATTTTCTTCCCTTTTTTTTCTCAGTAGCCCCTTACGTCTACAGTGGTGGCCTGCCTTGTTTGGGGTGAACTATGTTAAAAAATAATATATATATATATATATATATATATATATATATAAAGAAAAGGATTACATCTTAATAATAAGGAGAACACACTTGATGCTACTAGATAATATGATTCATTCAACGGTCCCAAATAATGTATATGCAGTCAGGAAGTTAAGCACTAGGCGAAAGAAAGTAAATTATTGATAGTTCAGTGATCGAAATTTAAAAATGAAAACTGTTGGAAAATATATATTAGGATTGAGGAATATGATAATGTTTCGGTGTTCAACAATTGGAAAAAAAAACGTCAACACAAGTTGACGAACGTTACATAGGGTGTTTCTGTTGTTGTTTTAGCAATTGAAATATCAGAGTACAAGTTACGTTTCACAAATGGCCGTGTGATGACGCGAAGAAAACAATGCCCATAAAGATAGTATTTCACAAATTAACGAGTGATGACGAGAAAGAAAATCCGTAAGACAAAAGTTACAGAACGCCAGTCAGATGTGTTTCTCGTGTTGTGTCAGCGATCGAAATTTCAATATGAAACATAGGTTAGAAGTGGTGAATATGAATACGTTTCAGTGTTTCAAGAAAAGACGAGTAATGACGATAAAACAGATCTGGATGTTAAAGAAGTATGTGTAGCTTTATACAAATATATACATTATCGCACAGATGTGTATTAGTATATAGAATTATTAAAGTTACTATCTATAAGAACATAATAATTTGGTGCTAACGCTTAAGATCCATATGTGTCATCTTACGATTGTCTCGCAAGAAGATCAACCCGCTGTAATGTAAGGGCATTAATCGTGAATTTGAATTTAAAACACTGTATCAGCTCTGTCACAAATGTTTTCATTGGGTGTTTTACTAAATAACTTTAAATAAATACATTTTGATTTGCTTTTAACATAGTTTTAATACCCATTGAGAACATTTAAATAGGTGTTCTATATACATATACACACACACACACACATATATATATATATATATATATATATATATATATATATATATATATATATATATATATATATTGTAGTTTGGAGAGGACAGATACTAGCTCAGCAGATGATTATTTAATTAGTATTATGTGGATGATAGCAGGCCAACATTCTTTGGGGTGTCAAAGTTTTTATGATATCCATGAAAGGGGTTATAATCATGTCATCAAATGTGGTTTCCGTCTGCAATTATACATTTTAGAGATAGTAGCGTGTGGAGTCCAACGTGGAATTCAAGGCAAACCATCTTATAGATCTTCTTGAAACTGCTTAATTTCTGTGACCCAATACGTTTTCTGCTCATTTCTCTATAACTTCTCTTAGCTGCGGCTCCTACAGTCTTACAATGATTTTATGACGCTATAAATTTCTGTCTAAATGTAGTTGACTAATGACGGTTTACGTGACATAATGTCTGCTGTATCTGAGCAATAGCAGCTGTAGATTTTGAAGAGAAACGTGGTGACATATATTTCAATACCAACCTTTGTCCATTCCGTCAACTACCTTTCGCACAGATCAACAGGGAGACGAAGAAATCCCTCTACATTGCGTCTCTGATGAAATAGTTGATGGAATCAAAATCAGCCTGTTTAACGTAGCTCGTCATTTTGAGTAACTGCTGATCGGCTTGCGTTCAAAACTTTAGAGCTATACCAACCATTATGACAATATCATCAAATCTCTACAGTGAGCTCTGGACACTCGCTACACAAATATCTGACAGTGCCATAAAGTATAGGTTCAGAAGTGATCCTTGATGATCCTTAGGACTTATTAGGCGGACCAGGAAAGTATGGTCTGTGAAAGAGAGTATGGAATGGATAAACTATACATGCTGTTACCAGCTTCGTCTTTATAGCTCAGGAATCCAAGCCAGTTACAGGAGTATACATTGAAATTCCTAAGTACGTGTATTTTGGCGCTCAGATCCGATGAGAGTGCTGTATGCATGCTATTAAAGACAAAGTTGAGCAGGATACTGTCCTGGGTCGAAGAAGAACAATAGATTGAATATAAGTAACTAATGCTGTGTGGTAAGGTTAATATTAAGCATATTAGGCTTTACCCTCTGATTATATTCAAACTGGCTTGGTAAAGATGAGGGTGCTCCAATCGTTAACTATTTGTCAGTGCATATTTTTGGTCAGAGTCTTAACGGTAGAGTGGAAGGTATCCGATCTTTCCAAAACGATTAGAAGAGGTTGGCGAGTGTAGGTTAGTTTAAATTAGAGCCAGGATATCTGGGGCTTTGTTTTGTAATCTGGTTGTGTGAAGTTGATTTTTACATAACATAGCAAATCCATGTATAGGGTATATTTTAAGACATACCTTTCTTGATGAGATTGGTTAGAGATGTAGTGTATTTATTTGTATAGTTGTTTAAAAAATAATGAAGTTGGCGAGACGTACTTTGATGCGAGCCGTATATGTGTGGTCGTAAGAGGTAGGTTTAGGTGTACTATTCCGTAGATTATGTTTGATATTTTGTTGCCGCTAGTAATATTAATATTGAGAAAGACACATTTTGGATGCTTTGGTATGAGAATGATTGGTTTTGAGATGGTAGATGTATATTGTCGGAAATAGTTGTGTTTGCCTTCAGAGTAATTTAATGGCACTTTTAGGTAAAGTTGTATAATTTTAGGAGGTATCTAAATCAGGGGTATTAGTAATTTAGAATAACACTTCAAAGAGTATGGGAAATTAGTTTAGAGAGGGTGGGTAAGGCTACTTGTGATATATTGGAAGACAGTAAGAGTTGCTACATAGAAAACATTATACAAATTAAAAAAGATATATATAAAAAAAACAATCACTTGTTTTTGTCTTACTTCTACACGCCAACATATTCCCATTTCTTGCATTGGGATAACCTTCTAATACTCCTCTATATAGGTATTACACACGATGCTTTAAGCAAACTAACGCTCCTTATTATATATATATACATACATATGAATATATATATATATATATATATATATATATATATATATGAATTAAGTAGCATGTTTTGTTTCATACACATTTTATTAAATATCACAATGTTTTTTATCTCATATAATTTCATTTTCCTTGATACATTTCTCGTATAGACTATTTAGTATTTTAGTCGAATTGGTGAATATAAGTTCCACAGTTTTCTTATCCTATTTTATTTATTTTTTTCTTTATTTTATTAATTTGAGTAATCAAAGTATCATCAGCCAAGTGGTGTCTTATTCTGTTTACAACCATGTCTTTTGCTGTTTATTATTTACGGGTTATAATGTACGACTTTACAACAACGTCCGAGGTAATCATATGTGTTCGAGAATGTTTTTATGTGCAAATTACAAAAAAGAACGTTGTTGTTTAACAAAAACGAATTATATATATATATATATATATATATATATATATATATATATATATATATATATATATATATATATAGTAATCACAAAACAGATGTTTCCTCGTTTGACAATTAATCAGTTTGGCACAATATAATGAGCAAATACACATCTAGAGTTCAACTACGGGCTCCGTGAAACTACATACTATTACGACGATTTCCGGATGGGATACCTGTTACTGAGATTGTGGGGATAATATCGGAAACATGAATCAGATCAATTTTTTTTTGAAATATTACGATTCTTGTAATTTAAAGATCTCAATTATTTTTACGGGAATGTATTGACTTACGCTAAATGGAAACGAATATTTAACTCAGCAAATATATATATGTATATATATATATATATATATATATATTGGTGTATATATATATATATATATATATATATATATATATATATATATATATATATATATATATATATATTGGTGTATATGTATATATATATGAATATATATATGAGGGTGTGTAAAAGTATATGAAAGTTTATCTTGAAAACAAGATAAGACTCATTGTTTACCACCCAATTTATTCCTTTCACTTTCCCTAATGATATAGTCAAGATATCCGTTTCGCTTATTCTGTTAACATGATGTCATTTGTTTACGCAAGAGGACATCCACAAGGAATATTATCATAAAATCAACATTACGAATCTTTTCCTGCCATCTTTCATTATATCTATGCACATCGTTATGCGACTCTCAGTATTTGCGTCTACCTCTTTAGAAATACTGGGATATGTAGAAACGTCTCTGTTTATTTCAAAATATCTGCGCAGTGTGTGCCCGGCTCAAGAGTTAAAGCAATCAAAAATTTCTAAATATATGCATTCTTAGATATCTCTTAACAGCGGGGTTGTTCTCTTCATCAAATGAGTGTCGCGTATTTATGAATCTATAATGAACTGCATGTTTAATTTCGTGTGTCTATATTGGATGCCTCATAATTATGTAGTTTCAATTATCTTTTTCTAATAATAATGTTATATTTATTTTCTTAATTATTTGTTCGTATATTCTGTTTATCACTGTGTGTGGCTTACATCAGAGTTTCACGGTACCTTTGCCTATACGTTTAATCTGTCAGTCCATTGGTCTCCTAGTGTTTACTTATTTTAAGTGAGAAAAAATGCTACGAGACAAATTGAAGGTCATATTCATATGAGCCAATCATGTTTGTAATTAAAACAAACGGAAAGTAATTTCATTCCATGGCGGTTACCTACTCAGCGCATTCTATTTCTTCTTTTCGTACAATTACGTTTACAGACCGATATTTTTACATAAATAATATGATTTAAAGGTATTTATTGTAATAAATTAAATAATTTAAGAACAAATATACTTCGTGCTATGGTTAAAATAATGCAAATGCTTCACTAATCAAAACATGCAAGAAAATTCCTATTGCAACAGCTAGCAAGATTCAGTTTATAGGACGCCGTTACAAATAAGTCTTGTGATTTAAAAGAATTGCGATCTTTTTTTTTATTCTCATAGCGTTGATATTAATTTCCGTAAAAATAAAATATAATTATATGAATTATAATGCTTTTTATTTGGTCTAATACCCATGCTAAAATCTCTTAAGTGAACAGTACCTATAGATTGAACTGAATACTAATGGCAGTACCATTACAACATTCATAATATAATTAATATATGTTTACAATTATATAATTTCGCACATTTTCAAACATTTTAATTGGGTACAACCGTGGCCACCGAGAGTTACTACAGGCCGGTTGGCTAGAAAATGACGTCACTGCATTGCGTGTCAATACATTGGCCGGCGTAATAACAATAAAAAGGCATTTCGACTTCTCCATTCCTAAATAATCTATCAAAATTCGGGAATTCAACCAATTTTAATGACATTTTCAGTATTTATTAATTAATGATCACGGAATATAATAAATCCATTACTTCATTATAAAGCTTGGTGCAAATGTATTATGTCTTGTAAACAAAAAAACACCTTTACTAAAGTTATCCAAAATATCAAAATATGTTGACCATACGATATTGTAAATATTTAAAACAAAGCATTAGAAAACTTTTAAAATTGCATGTAAAAAAAGAAAAGAAAGGAACACGATTCGATTAATCCTGAAACTGATCTTTATTCAATATACATTTAAAGAAAATAATAATTCACGATCAAATACTGCAAAAAACCGAATTATGAATTAGCATTATTTAAACTTCTAACCCAATCAACCGTAAGTAATTCAGACTTTGAAATGTGTTTAAAAATTATACAAAAAAAAAGTTCAATGTTAACTGTTTGTTTAATAATGGAATCACCAACTCCTATCTTGCTATGTAGAGATAGGTACGTGCAAAATCAAAGGCCGATCCCCAAAATGTAAAAACATTTTGACCCTCCCTTCACTTAAAAATTCACCAAAATTCAGGAAATCAACCATTTTAATGAAATTTTCAATATTTATTAATATACAAGCACAGGAGATATAGTGAAACATTTTCGTAAATCTTAGTGAAAATGTATTATTTAAAAAAAAAAAAATACACCTATACGAAGAATTAACGATATTAGCATTGAATAAAGCCTTGATTAATTAATATTTTTTGTGAAAATATTGATTAAATATGACGTTATTATTTCATTTATTTAATCTACAAAAGTACAGAGAAAAGATACACTATACTACACTTAAGACATCGAAAAAAAGTAATAAAAAAAATGGAACACTACTTTTTTATCAAATAATGAATAAGTAATTCAGACTTGATTTTTTATATAATTAAAAAAAATTCAAACTTACTACACTATATTTAGTCGGTATAAACATTATTACGTGTATCCATATTTGCAGTAATTCTTTCTCTTTTGAAAATCCAAACATATGCAGTAGGCATTTTAACTTTGTGAATTATGAAATAAAATTTTTATAAGCGCGAAATTATTTTAAAATTGGTTGATTTCCTGAATGTTGATTCCATTATTAAACAAACAGTTAACATGGAACTTTTTTTTGTATACTTTTTAAACAAATTTCAAAGTCTGAATTACTTACGGTTAATTGGGTTAGAAGTTTAAATAATGGTAATTCATAATTCAGTTTTTTGTAGTATTTGATCGTGAATTATAATTTTTTTTAAATTTATATTAAATAAAGATCAGTTTCAGGATAACTCGAATGGTGTTCCTTTCTTTTCTTTTTTTTACATGCAATTTTTAAAGTTTTCTAATGCTTTGTTTTAAATATTTACAATATCGTATGGTCAACATATTTTGATATTTTGGATAACTTTAGTAAAGGTATTTTTTGTTTACAAGAAATAATACATTTGCACCAAGCTTTATGATAAAGTAATAGATTTATTATATTCCGTGATCATTAATTAATAAATACTGAAAATGTCATTAAAATTGGTTGATTTGCTGAATTTTGATGGATTATTTAGTGAATGGAGAAGTCGAAATGCCTTCTTATTTTTATTACGCCGGCCATTGTATTGACACGCAATGCAGTGACGTCAGAGGGGGGCAAGAATTTAGTTGCTTGGCCTTGTCAACTCTCGGTGGCCATGGTACAACACTGCGAACTTTCAGTTATAAGTTTACACACGTTGAAGTGAGAGACGGTTATGTTGACGGAGACATTGTTGCGTGAGGTCGAAACGAGTTCCTTTCATTAACAATTTGCAAACAGACAAATAATTATCTTCGTTGAAATCCTAAAATATGCAATGTCATCTTATCAAAGGCTTGCTAAATTATATAAGAGATATATTTTTAAAATTTATTTAACCAACTCACTTTACGTAAGTGAAATAAACTTGAACATTATGTAGTTTTTAACATTTTATAATGTCGAAGATAGTTACATTGTCAATGTACTTTGACTGTAAATATTTTCTTCATTTTTTAAATGAAGTAAGAACCGATTTTTTGTACACAAATTTCGAATAATTTCCGATCGTGTGCAATTTTCAGAAGAACGGCTAATATTAATTATACTGTTTTGTTTCGTTTCAGACATGTACTAACATATATATTTGTTGTGAAAGTAGGTCTGTTTACCTTACGTTTTATAGGTATTTGTCAAATATAAATCCAAGGTGACTTGAGGCGTTAGACCAGCTTTTACTCAGTGATTATCATATTCAACAGAGTCTAGATGATCGCCATTGAATAGGTGACCTCTGTAGATGTTACCGATAGAAGTAGATTGCGTTTTAGTACAGCATGTCGCCCTCACGCAAGGTGGATGTATTCATGTTTACGTAAACAGTCGTATATGCCGAGAGGAATTCTATTGTCAATAAATCTCCGTACACGTCAATGTTTTTTTTTCTTTTTTTAAACCTCTATTTTATTCTAATACTTCCATTCTATATCCGTGTTTATACTATTGGATTACGCTAATTGATGTTAACAAGAATCAGAAATATTTGCTAACATTTCGCTAGATACATTATGTTTTCGTATAGATTTTCATGAAGCAATAGTAGAAATATTAAGAAATAATTAATATTTGCTACCAGCTTAGCTACATGTCGACACACCAGCTGATAAAGTAATACCAACTAGTAAATCTCATATATTCATATATTTATTTTGTGCCAATTTGTTTCAAGCAGCGTGTACTATGTTGTTTTATCTCTTTAGATATACTGATATATACATCCAGATTCGTCAGTCATCGTTTTGAATTTGAATTCCGATGTTTAAGGGTACGAAATCACTCGCTTGTATTTGACCAGCATAAGTGTTGTTACCTGTATGACGGGGGCTGGTGTTGCAAGACCTGAAACCCTTTATAATATCAGCCACATCCCATCCCGACGATTTGAGGTGAGGATACATTGATTGTTTAATATTTTATTATAACGAACATCGTTTTAATTATTATTATTATTAGTAGTAGTAGTAGTAGTAGTAGTAGTAGTAGTAGTATATAAATAATGCTACTACTACCGGTACTACAACTACAAATAAATAGATGCATAATATTTACAGTGTTGTATAGTTTAATAACTTACAGGATCATATACTAGTTCGTAATTCAAAGCTACCACAAGTACACTCTGATGCGGTACACCGTTTAAACGTATGGCTAAGAGTACCGAATACTACCTTATTGATTTGTGTCAAATGATCGTTGGGGAACATACCATTTTTGAGCTATGCTTAGATAGTTAAAATTATCACCTTGTCATGTGAGTGATTGGTAGACACCCTTGAATGTTTAATATTCACTTTTGGTCTATTTATACAAAGACACATATATTTTTAGTATAGTCATTCACAGCCAGCTGTGTCGTAGTCTACGACCCATCCGATTCTCTACGGTCGGTAACGTACGAATGGGACATAATAAAACCCATATTAATAATTCCATATACCAACGCCCATCGTAACTGACAGACATTCAATCGTTATATATGTAGTCTCTCTGTTTTTACTCCTCGGAAAAATATTCTTTACATACGTTTATTGCTTGTCAGTAATGGGGTACCGTTTTTGCCTCTACCAAAAGACTCAAGCAGTCATATGTATATATGTAAAATGTAGTAATGCACAAACTTGTTTTGTGATCTACGACTCATCAGTGTGGCTATGTGTAGTGAATCTATCTAAGTCGATATTCGAAATCCGAACCGGCGTTTCTGTATAAACGCAATGAAACAGTATTTATACATATCTTATCTCAATCTTTCAGACAATAAAATAACTGTGACGAATCTGTTAATAAGTACATTTTATGGACAACTTTCTTAAATATATACAACGAATGATAACGAATACCAATGCATATTTATACATGTATAAATAATAAGTAATGGAAAAGTAGCCATTCAGTATGTTAAGTGGAAAATATAACACAGACCGAAAGTTATTAACACTGTTTTTTAATAAAGCTAAGACATAAAGTTAGTTTAATTAAGCTAACTGTGTAATATATCTCTGAATCTCATGAATCAACAGTTTACTCTCGATACAATTAGTGGTATATATTAAAAACACACGGACTCACATTAACAGTTGCACATATAACATATCCATGCTTATGAAAATATATGATGACGAAATATGAAATGAAAACTGGGAATTAAATAATATAATAATAATGATGATAATTAATAAAAAGCTAAACGGATAGAAACTAAAATAATAAAGACGCACTATATAAAATATTAATAAAATCAAATGGCGCATTGTAAAAGTGTAAACATTGATATTTAAAAAATAATTATCTAATGTATAGTGTAATTCAGTAGACTTAAGTATACATAACTTAAGCTACATAAGCTTAGTTTACGTGATCCGACATCAGTTATCTAGTAAGTGTCGGTGATTTAGTTTTCATTCATAGTTTTCTAAGGCAAGAGATTACTTTATTTATCGTGCTTCTTACCTACTGATTTCATGGAATGTATCCACTATGTCATTCCTCTCCCCCATAATATTTTGTTTTACCTCAGATCGTTTTAAAAATAATTATCTAATGTACAGTGTAATTCAGTAGACGAATGTATACATATCTTAGATCCCAAACTATAAAGAATAATGTATTTGGTAAACCAGAATTAATTTTTAAATAAATAAATAATATATTTATAGTACAGTTTTAAGAAACGAATTATAGATAACACATCTCACTATCAAATTATTTATGAAACAAGAACGATAAGGGGCACTTCTAGATAGATTACATAGGAAATAATAAAATGGGCAAGCGTATCTACATATTTTCATGAATCATTCTAATTAGTACTTAGTGAAATAAAAAGTATGTATTTGATGTAATTAGAAACAATAGAGCCATTCGGAATTAAGTAGTTCATATGAATAAAAAGATAGAATTTGATATGATAGAATATTCAAATATTATATTTAAGTTAAGGAATAAAATAAAGAACGTATTAAGTTTGAATTGCAATACGATACAAATCAAATTATATAGTTTGTCTAGTTGATATATAGGTTCAGTTGAAAGATGAATATCCTTATTTAATTTCTAATTTCTCGTCGAAGCAAAGATAATTCTATAGGCATAATGTTATTTGATTGTAATATAAATTTTAAAATGAAAACAACGGTTTCAGATATTCGTCGGTATGGACAAAGAACCTTACTCCTTTTCACATGCGTATACATTCTCTCCTCGACAGTGAGAGTTTACCAGCTACATAAGCTTTGTTTACGTGATCGAAATCAGCTATCTCGTAAGTGTTGGTGATTTAGTTTTCCATCATAGTTTTCTAAGGCAATATATTATTTTATCGATCGTGCTTTTTACCTACTGACTTCATGGAATGTATCTACTATGTCATTTTCCTCCCCAAAATATTTTGTTTTACTTCAGATCGTGCTCGACTAATAACATAATAGTATATAGAAAGCGGCGTAAAACCAAAACACATTTCTAAAGAAGACATAGTAAGGTAATCGTTGTGAGTCTGTTTATCTATATAAGTTAGACATGAACATTTTTGTATAGCTTAACATAAGGGCATTTGCATGAATACATGAAACCATACATACATATATATATATATATATATATATATATATATATATATATATATATATACAGATACTCCAAACCCGAAAATCAGATAAGTAAAAGTACCGCTTCACTTAACGTTGAGAGCTTATTTACAAATGTCGCAATGCACAAAACAGTTAGTATACATGTTATCAGTAATTTGCACAATCGAAGTCGCTTCCTTCGACCATAAGGGAAACATATATACTAAAATTGACGGTGTTTCTATTGGATCGGTCCTCGGGACGACCTTCAGAAAATGTTACATGGCTGACCTCGAAAATAAAATATTTAATATAATTACTTAACCCTCTATTTATTTTAGCAACGTTGACGATATCCTTATTTTAGCAGACAATAATGATGAGAAAAGAAAACTGCAAGACATTTTTTCAAAATAACTCTGTACTTACATTCACTCATAAGATTAATGCTAATAACAAAATTCCGTTCTTAAATGTTCTCATTAACTCTAACAATGACGCATTTATCATCTCTTCCTATAAATAATCTGCCTTTATTAATACATGCATTTTAAGTTATAAAAGTGATCCTCATATGGGTATGAAATTGCAATGAGTAAACATCTATTAAAACGTGAAAAGCTAATCTCTTCAACCAAAAAAATCTTCCTAAACAAATTAAAAAATATTAAGCAAGTCCTAATCAATAATAAATTTCACTATTATATTGTAGACGAACAAATAAAAATAATGATTAGAAACGTTGACAATACTAATAATAATAAGATAAATAATTCCCACCAGATAACAAATCTATTCTACTGTAACCAAATGCATCCGACTTTAAATTGGAAGAAAAAGGCTCTAAAATATAATACATTGCTACATATCCCCTATTATTTCTGCTCATAAAATAATATTCATCATTTATTACAGAAACATGAAAAAAACATTTCTCAGACCCAAAATACATTACGAAAAATCAATGCAATATATCAGTTGCAACACCCCATGGGAGAAAGTATCTCCGACAATAATGATAAAATTAATTCTTATATCGGTTTCACTACCACAACAGTTTCCTGAAGACGAACCTTACATATCTGTGACACTAGATACATTTGCCAACACGACATAAATGATTGCTCCCCGTCTAAATATAGAAACCATACTAGTTAACAATAGTAAAATAATATCTCATGATACCAACACCAACAAATTAAAAATTGTAGAAGCCTTCTACATTAAAACTAAACATCCCCAATCAATAATTTGAATTATGAGACTAGTCACAACATTGCTAGCATTTGAATAAAGAAAAGCAATTTCTTACTTATTAAGACATTATACGTTTGAGTGTGCTCAGAACGTCATCAAATTATTAACGGTTAAGCAATCACACTTTTGAATCCTGCACTTCCTTTGAATGTAACCTAGCTCTCGTGTAAGATCATAAAAATCTAGACGCTCCTGTAAAGTTGTAAATTACTGGCCGTTATAATAATTAAAATAAAAAACAACAGTAAATAAATATTTGTTAGAAAACGAAAACGAACAGCGCATAAAGATGATTTGACGAATAAAGCAAAGAAAAATGGGTCAAGAAACTCATGAAACTTACATACAGCAAGTTGACCGAAACACGAAATAGACCATTCAGAAAATTAAAAAAAAGAAATTCTTATCAAGAAAAAACACTCCGTGTTATTTCATAATATTTTCCTAAATGAAAACACGCCGGGACACGGGTGTTGCTAGTATATATATATATATATATATATATATATATATATATATATATATATATATATATATATATATATAATATATATATAATATATATATAATATATATATATATTATATATATATTATATATATATATTATATATATATATATATTATATATATTATATATATGTATATATATATACATATATATAATATATATATATATAATATATATATAATATATATATAATATATATATAATATATATACATTATATATATATTATATATATATATATATATATATATATATATATATATATATATATACTAGCAACACCCGTGTCCCGCCGTTGCACGGGGGTATATAAAAAATAATTGTTTAATATTAAAAATCAACAATTAGATTATGACTTCCGAAAAAAAAATCGACTATCAGTAATTTACGCAATTTAAATAAGATGAAAATTGCTGGAAAGAAATATTGCCCCACGCTCGGGAATCATGTACATAAAGTCTATTAAATATTACCTGTTCAAATGTATATGTAAAAAAATGTGTTTGACACATATCATAAGTGTGTTTGTCCCTAATACACATTATTTAACAAATAAGTGGTCTATCGATGGTTTAGTTATATTACTGGCGAAGGATGGGCTTATATTTTAGACAATTTAACTTCTATTTCAATAAACTATATAACTTACAGTGAGGTATTTCTGATTTTTTTTCAAGAAGTAATAATCTAATATTTATCTTGTATACTGAAATCCTTATTGTATATCTACCACGGCAATATCAGAACATGTCCTGCTTGTTCTAAATAACAGAAAATCAAACAATAATTTTATAGCGGAAATGTATTTTTTCTGTTAAATGTTATCTGCAGTTTTAATAGTAACATATATTTTATACAGTGTTTATTTTACTTTTTAATTGCGTAGGATCCAATACAGAATAATTTAAATATAGCCTTAGAAGAAACCCTACTTATTTTTGTTTCGAGAGCATGAATTACTACACTTCCAACTTAATAGCTACGTAATTGTGATATTTTTATGTTATTAAATTGAGTAGATGAAAAATATATTGTCGAAAATAACAAATACACATTGTAATGAATTTATAAAACTATATAATTGCATGTTTTTGGAAATGACGTGTTTATAATAGCTTAGCTGTAGTTATGAGTAGCTATGACGTTAAATTAAAGACCGAAGTCGAACATTTACGTCTGTGCTATTGCAAATATGACCTGAGGTGATGAGACGTTAAAACGTTATCCGGTTACCCAAAATGATACGTTTTGGGTAACCGGATAACGTTTCAAGCAGATGTATATTGCGTGATTCTGGAATTTAGCGGTACGCTAACATAATTTCGCTTCTATAAACAAAGAATCCCGTAATTTGAGTAGCGCTTAACGTAGATACTTTCATGTGGGTACAAAATGTAGAAACTTGGTCTTTGGAAAGTTTATTTGTGAAACTCAGATGGAAAGTTTTACAAGTATTGAAAGGATAGAAACATAAGGCATGATTTCTGGAAACAACCTAATTGCTTAGCGGAACAGTATAGCATATGAAGTGACCGGTTATTTTCCCATTATGACTGAGGTTGCAGAGGTAAAATCGACATCATTTTATTACATATATATATATATATATATATATATATATATATATATATATATATATATATAATATGATCTCCCCAAATATGATCTGAGGTTGAGATCGGATTCTAACTCTGCCTGATAAGATCTCAGTTTATAGTAACTGTTGATCGATAAGATCGACATGCCAGTGTCGCAGATTCTGTACATGTCTGTGTAAATAACAATTGTCATACATAAAGCTCTATTTGGATATTGAGCACTTTTTATACACCCGGTTAAAATTCTCTGGATTACCACCCTGTGGATATTTTTTACCTGGATTATTATTATTATTATATATATATATATATATATATATATATATATATATATATATATATATATATATATATATATATACATATATATATATATAATCATAGTTTTAAATTGCTGATTTTATGCTGTATTGGTAGGTTAGAACATAGTTCCGTGTTACCGAAAATAGACAACATTGAATCTGTACGAAGAAGTAAAAACAGATTGAAATGGACCGTTTTGCCTATCATAAAAAATAATCGAACAATATATTAAGAAAGGTATTATCAATTGAACCGAAAAAATAGGAAATAAAATGTAATTATTTAAAAAAATAAATACATCTCTCAAGATTAAGGATAAAAGAGTAAAATATCAAACAAAGAAACGAAAGAATAAAGGAAAGAACGAAATAGATTTAGGATGGACGAAGAAACGAAACCATCGGACAGGTTGACAAGAAGTCATAATTAAAAAGTCCGAAGCGGATTAAGGGAATAATGGAATAAAATGTTTTTCGTAATTGGCAGATTAGTTAGTCATAAAATAAACGTGTAATAATGGATTGATGTACAGTCATGCAATTAACCGCTTCACTTGTAATCGCTATCTAATCTATACATTTATTCTTTGCTATATGACAAGCATCTCAATAGCATAAAGACGGTATGAATTCAATTTGAAATTCTTATGCATAGACGAATTGAAGTGGCGCTTATCCTGAAAATAAGACCACATGAATTAATTCAAAACCACAGCATGATTATTTCCCTTCTGATAATTTATTTTTAGGAAAAAAAGAGATTAAGCACTCACCGAAAAGGAAAACAGATTTAATCGTTAAAATAAAGTTGAACGTCAAGATTTAAAAAAAAAACTCAGTAAAATTAAAATAAAGACAAGCATGGAATACTTACAAAATTTAAAGCAACAGAGCAGCAGGGAACCATCGGTAAAATAAATAGTTAAAGAACAGCAAAAAATGAATGCAAAGGAAGGTCGGGCGCGGATTTTGTGGACCTGATGTTTTCGCCATTTTATGTTTTTTTTTTGTAGAAAATTTATCGTTTACCAATATCTCCCGGCACTGTTTACCACCTGGTGTGACCAAACCTCCATTAACGCCACATAATATTTATGTTATCCCCTCTGCACAGCAACTAACCCTATTCTGTTTATATAGGTATGATTATAATTATTTATTATTGTTATTATGATTATTGTTATGATTATTATTATCATCATTATTATTATTATTATTATTATTATTATTATTATTATTTATATTTGTATTATTATTATTTTATTAGTATTATTATTATTTATATTTGTATTATTATTTTTATCATTATTATTATTATTATCATTATTATTATTTATATTTGTATTTGTATTGTTATTGTTATTGTTGGTATTGTTTGTATTATTATTGTCATTATTATTGTCAGTATGATTATTATTATTTATATTTGTATTATTATTATTTATATTTATATTGTTATTGTTATTGTTATTGTTGTTCTTGTTAGTATTATTATTGTTTATTATTATTATTAGGAATATTATTATTAGTGTTAGTATCATTTATATTTGTGTTATTATTGTTATTATCATTATTGTTTATTATCATTATTATTATTACTATTATTATTATCAATATTTGTTATGTTACATAACCACCATTAAAAGGGGCGCGGCACTAAAGGGGGATTCGCTTCATAAAGACAACTCCTGCTTGGACCGCGGCAGTTCTCTTTAACCAATCAAGCAACTGGTTACGGTCCTAAAAGGCATTGTTGCATAACGCTTGTGAATTAATCTTCTGGAACCGAAAACGATACGAAAGTTTATGAAAAGATTATTAAGCGGTTTCAATCTTTTTTAACACTTTCCGTAAGGCATTTTCAAGCGACATTTTTAACAGGCAGTTTTAATACACATTTTCTTTAGGGCGATTTTATGGCACTTTTAAGCCTTAAAACTGTCAGCCTATTTTCAACAATTCTCGTTAAAACATCTGCTCTTTAAAGATTTCAAATTACGCATTTTAAACATTGTTCGCTAGGCATATTCTATTTTTAGTTCTTTTCGTTTAAAAGATTAGGACCCAAAATGTTATCTACAAAGAAAGTTACCTTACAGATTTCTGCCTCCGCTGGTCGTGACTTTGCTGGCACGCTCATCTCCGTCGCTGGCTCGTGATCGCAGTGGTGTACTTTTTGGTGCGCAAATCTGTTCTCATGAACGGAGACAAAAACATTCGAAGACGAGACTTTTTGAGAGAGTTTTCTATTCTTTTATTTCACATTTCCATCGGAGAGATTTCCATTCGTCGGTTCGTTCATTCAAACTCTGTCTTTCTTTCATACTGTGGTGTGGAAATGTGACGGATGCAATCGGTTATTTTCTTCAACATATTAGCACATATCTGGCGATGTCACCCAGACTACGCATTGCAGAGCTCAGTTTATGGACGTCTGTCCATGATGGGCTTCCATGGTGACATGTCTGAAAGCTAATTTCTCACCAGGGATCTGTGACGTCAGAGGCCTTTGACCCTTCAACGAATGTTATAACAGAACTCACATCGCTTTTGTGTATAACCTTTTTGATCCGAGCGTTTCATTTGGGGCAGCATACATCCAATATGTTATGATTCCCTAAATGACTCACTATGAGACATCTCCGTTTGCCCCAAATCACATATGCACTTAATGCGTACTTCCTCCTATTTCTTTCACCCAGTTCATAATTCATACTAGCTTCTTTTCACGTTTTCAAAATACAGGGCCCGTCCTAATGTAACATTTATATTTGTATTATTATTGTTATTGTTATTGTTGTTCTTGTTATTATTATTTTTTAGTATTATTATAATGAGTATTATTATTATTATTATTATTATTATTATTATTATTAATATTATTATTATTATTATTATTATTATTATTATTTATTGGTATTATCATTGTTATTGTTATTGTTGTTCTTGTTATTATTATTATTGTTTATTAGTATTATTAGTAGTACTATTATTATTAATATTATTATTATTATTGTTATTGTTATTATTATTATTATTATTATTATTATTATTATTATTATTATTATTATTATTATACTTTATGGACGAATTCACGTACAATAAAACGGGATATAATAACAAACAGGTACGTGTGATATAGCTAGGCTGAGATAGAGCGTGTAAACTATATTTGTTTTAATTAAAAAAACACGACGAGAGTGAAAATTTACTGGAACGGCAAAACGTTTTTAAAGTTAAGAAATTAAGTCATTGAATACATTATAAAAACAATGAAAATAATAGTGACAATAATAACACAGCAATGTGCGACATGATCTCAAATATTACATAAAATAGGTTACAGTATAAATTCGAGATTGGCAGACGCAAACGTGATTATATCATGATGTGTTCGTTCAATAATGACCATTATTACAACAATGTTTCTTATTTTACTTAGGACATCAGTCAATTGATACTGAAATATTCAGAATGATTTAGCGCTAGGATTCTCACTTACGCATTGGGGTCAGAAGCATTCATCCCAAAAGGCTATCGGCCTTATATAGAAGATTTTTGAAATTAATATAAGATCCCAAGCCCGTCGCATGACCTCTGAGGGCTACAGGAACCCTTGTATTGCAGTTTCATTAGAAAAGGCTTAATAAATGAACAATATTATCCCAATGTATTTTGTGTGTTACGCCAGTAGGATTATCCGCTCTTAAACCAGAATCCGGAAGTGTCATCTTGGCTCGATGTCGCTCTCATCAACAACAACACAAATTATATCACAAGTTTCTTTCGCTAACACATCAACTTGGCAGTCTCTCATTCGGCTAACCTACAATATCGATGAACTAAACTTTACAATTTTGAATGACTTTAAAACATGATGTTCGATTTATTTTCTTTTAAATTTCTTACAGTTTACCTATTTAAAACACATGCGTACAAAAATAAACTATATTTTAATACGGGTTTTGAAAACAATAAAATGAAAGAAAGGAAACAAATAAAATACATACTTTGAAACAAAAGGTTTTGTCATTTCTATTGCATCCATGTTTGTTGTTTTGGTATTCTAGTTGTTTGTCGAGATTGTAATGCGTCTATTGTGTGATTTGATATATACACGTGCATATTATATATATATATATATATATATATATATATATATATATATATATATATATATATATATTTATTTTTGTTTACAACGTAATTGAAATACATATATCTAAAGATATGTATGTGAATTTCTTCACATATCAACATTACAAGTCTCGCGTTAAGCAACGAAATAAACAGTACTACTCCTCCTCCTCCTCCTCTTCATCCTACCACTACTACTACTACTACTCAGTATAATAACTACCACACTACCGTGGAAATGTAAGGGTACTTTCTCCATCAATCTGTGAATTTATTGTTAATAATATTCCATTCGAAATATTAAATGCATGCCAAGGTACATTCAATTCAGAAAAAATTACGTGTTCGTATTTCGTAAAAATTATTGTAATTGAAGTTTACTATTCTTTGAATAGATAAAATGAATATGTCACTTTTTAGTTATTTGTTAATAAAGTGTAGCAATTTAATTATATTCATAGAGAAATATATATTTTATGTCTTCTTACCGTAAACTAATCATCACCTAAAATATTCTTCAAATTTATGATAGAAATTGCTCATTCGAAAATGTTTCTTATCTTAAATTGTACTGTTTTTCAACCGAACGACATCATTTCATTTCGGAACAATTTATTTCAAAATGAATAACCGCAGTGGCATAAGATTAATCAACAATACCGATGTTTGCTAATCGGATGATCTAATTTTTATAATGTGTGTGAAAGGTAATATATACGTAGGAACACCAAATATGTTAGCTTATTATTATTTGTGTTTAATGATATTTCACCCCAAACAAGGCAGGCCACCACTGTAGCCGTAAGGAGCTACTGAGAATTAGGGAGTAGGTGTAGGGGGTCAAGCTGTTCACATTAGTTTTACACCTCTGCATGTCGGTACTGTTGGGGAAACAGGGAACAGGGAGGGAGTTCTATAGATACTAATTTTATTTAAGTATATAAACGTATCTGACCTTCCTAAACATAGTAAAAAAGCAATTAACATTGTTTCAACATAATTCCTCTTTTCATAATGCTGTCGGTCGCAAAATTGGAGGCCCATTCATCTCTATATTTGATATTCTTTTTTTCTGACTGCCAGCTTCAAACAATTTGAAGTAGTTTAGCGTTT
Organism: Sepiola atlantica; assembly: GCA_963556195.1. Taxonomy (NCBI): domain Eukaryota; kingdom Metazoa; phylum Mollusca; class Cephalopoda; order Sepiida; family Sepiolidae; genus Sepiola; species Sepiola atlantica. Next base: position 100,517,495 of record OY744526.1, read on the forward strand.
CGTCTGTTTGTCTACAGAGTCTACAAGTAGTTTTTTATCAGTTTATCTTTGCTTTAATTTTGTTAATTACCATCGATTTATTTTAACGGTGGTCAATCGGGATGTCTTGTTCTTTTTGATGTGTACTTGTTCTTAGTCATATCCATTTATTTGGTTCACAGTTTCTATGGTTAATATTACAAATATCTCAGGCAGTCGCTTCCGTTTTTCATAACTTTTCTCGGCTTTCTCTTGTTTTCGCTGCTCTTCAGACGGTAGGCTTAAGGTTTACGGAAGCTGTTTATATTTGAAGTTCGAATAGTTTTAAAATAGTAAAATGATAATTTAGATACACAACTTTTTATGCAAAAATATTGCTCTACATGCAGTTTTGTGTGATATGAATAGATGTTTAAAAGATCGTTGAACGCTAGTGAGCATCAACAACATGAATGTGCTTGGTAAAATCCTAAATTACTACTATTATTATAAACGATTGAACATGTATTATAAGCAAGGTAAAAGGTAACGTGGGCACACTTACCACATAGGCGGGGAACGGCAAAGGAATCATACCATGCTGCCAAGGGGAAAAACATATTAAGATTGAAAGCGCACCCTATATGGAGTTCTTATACCAGTCCTAGGACGGTTAAATTAATAGTTTATGGAAATGTATATATATATATATATATATATATATATATATATATATATATATATATATATATATATATACATATATATATATATATTTATATATATATGTATATGTATATATATATATGTACATATATGTATATATATATATATGTAAATATATACTTGTAAACATTACTAGTTTATGCATATATACATATATGTATACAAATATATATATATATATGTATATATATGTATATATACATATATATATATATAAATATATACATATATATATGTATATATATGTATATATGTATGTATTTTTATACATATAACTATGTAAATATATATATATATATAATTATATATATGTATATATATACATATAGATATGCAAATATATATATGTATGTACATATATGTATAAATATATATGCATATATATATACATATATATATATACATATATATATATATACATATATATATACATATATATATATATATATATATATATATATATATGTATATACTTTCAAAAATATACTCCCCCCCTCGCTTGGCAGAAACATATCATGGTGAACTAACCAAAACCCACAAAAGAGGAGGTAATCATGATGAATCTCCTATTCACCGACAAAGTTGTGTCTATGCGTTAGATGTTGATATCCTTACAGTAGAACAGGTAGTACACCAAACTTTCCCCCTAAACGGAGAATATAATTAGGAAAAGATGGTATCATAAGGAGAACTCTTATATTATACGGCCCCAACCTTAAGAACGGAAAGTTAACCCCTGCCCCCGAAAAAATCATAGTACCTAAGAAGAAGTTCTACTGACACCAACACATATATTACATTTTTGTTTAACTACATGAGGTTGTGATCCATTGGAGGATATACTGCTTTGGATGGTTAGCTCTCTCCCATTGACAAAAGGAAGGAATTCCTAAGAGAATGATCTTATGACAACAGAACCGCCACTACACTAGCCACCAAATTAAAACATGATACAATAATAGTTATACTAGTTTTTTTATTCGTTTAAAATTGTCTCGCAATAGAAATATTTTAATGTTTTCCTGACCGTTTGAATAACATAAAAATGTTGTATATGTTCCCAGCATCGCAGCAACATACGATGTTTTTATACAAAATAGTGTGTGTATACAAGAAACTATGACAATTAAAAATTGCAACTATATATTACAGAGTATTTATTTATAAGTGACTGGTTATGATATAAATATGGAGATTAAACAGATGTAAAGATGTAGCTGGCTCTTTTTAGTGTACAATATATCGGTATTTTAAAATCGTATATTTTATCATAGAATTAAATTAGAAAAACATGTTTTATGTGAATAAAGTTAAGAAGTGATAGACACGCTTTTGGATTTATTCATTTATATATATATATATATATATATATATATATATATATATATATATATATATATATATATATACGATTGTTTTATACCATAGCTATATGAGTGCAGATATTTTTACTGATGTAAGCGTACGGGAGCATACTTGATATACAAAACATGTGTACATACTTAAACATATTTTTTTTTACTTGGATTTAAATCGTGTAGATTGAAGAAGAAAAAAACAATAAATAGAAATTGATATCATTCCAGAGGCTATAGCACAACTGGTGAGTAACCTGCCCAGAATCAAAACAATTGTGTCATCATAGCGCATTGAATACTCAGCCTGAGACCTACTTCAGCAGGAGGGTGCCAAAACTCGAAGCCAATCAGACGAATTGTCACCCAGGTAGTTCTTCAAGCTAGGTTGTTGTGTATTTACGACCGCTTTACAAAATGAATGAGTAAAGTGTCCATTAAATATTTGTTACCTGATGACGCGATTTATCCCGAGGAATACACTTGAATATCGTTCTGATATGATTGCGTGCAGAAATAAGAGAAAAACAAATATATATATATATATATATATATATATATATATATATATATATATATATAAATGCAATGTTTGCATTCTCCGAATGTTTCTAGATGTTACTATCATACAATCATTAAAATTTAATGTGAACAACTATGTGGCTGTCAAACTGTTAAAACAAGTTCCAAGTTCCCATCTTATTAATGTGGCTCCTATAACAGTAGTCTCTTACGCTTCAATATACTTGTATATATATATATATATATATATATATATATATATATATATACATATATATATACACACATATATATATATATATGTATATATATATATATATATATATATATATATATATATATATATATATATATATAATGACTGAAGTGGCAGTTACAGATGAGTTGCCTGATTACTATTACCTCGCCTCGACAACGATCGGGCAGGTTGCGGAAGCGCCCGAGAGTTGCCGAGACGAAAATGCCAACTTCTAGGCGTTATATAACAGTAATTAATTTAAAAAAACATAGATAAAAAGATAAAAACAGAACAAACTGTAGGGTGTGGGCCTAAATGAACCATGTTCAATCAAATGTGTAGAAATAAATGTGATTTGGGGTAGGGTATTGTCAATGTTTTCTATTTCATTTGTTTCGCTGTTTTTCTTATTTTTTCTTGCTAACACAAAACAAACAAACAAAGAAAAATGGGTATGGTTTTGCGTTTAGTGTTAAGGTTCCCGTTAGGGTAAGGTCTCATGTTCTTAGCGAAAGCCAAGCCCTGCATTTAATCTGCCAAGCTCTAACTTTAAGACTGGCATACGCTAATTTAAGACGAACAAATTCAAAAAAACAATACATAGATCAAAATCATTTTTTTTTTGGGGGGGGGGGTGAAATTTTGTCAATGTTTTTTATGAGATAAAGCAAGAAAAAATGATATTACTCCGTCATGGCGCGGGCGCTCCGCGACATGCCCAATCGTTGTCGACGCGAAGTCATTGAAATAAATAGCGTTATCTATAAGAGTACCCAACTGAAATATATTTATGACAGCATGATATGCATCACGTTGCTTTTTCGTGACATTCATGTAGATATCTACATATATGCCCGACGATTCTCTACGGGGATGAAACGCGGACCCCTCTATGGGGTTTAATTGTAATAAACATATTTTACTATAATATATATATATATATATATATATATATATATATATATATATATTGTTGAATATAAGAGACAACTCATGTCTAGATATCCTCTAGACATGAGTTGTCTCTTATATTCAACAATACTTGCCTGCAATAGAAGATGGTGCCTTTATATATATATATATATATATATATATATATATATATATATATACATATATATATATCAGTCTGTTTCATATATGACACATAGTTATGTGGTATTTGTTGGCTCTATTGTGCCATTACGCACGAATACCTCTGACGATTATATAAATACTTCAAATGCCGGTCAAATGACAATTTTTGATTATTCAATCATACACACTGAAAAGATTTGATATGCCGTAAACCGCCCCAGAAAACATAGAAGTTAACTCACTTTTCTGAAAAGTTAACGCTTCAGATATGCCTCTGTGAAAATACCAAACAATGAATAAAGGCGGTTGTATCAGTTGAGCCACGGTCTTCGTTATATTTGCGTAAGAAACGAGTATCATTTTGAACATTTTAGAGTAGATGGTGTTGGGGTAACTTTCCAACGACAAGGAATTGAGTGCAAATGGTCGAAAAAATATTTGATCTAATATTCGTTAGGTATTACTTGTTTTCTCGTGTGCGAGTCGCCTGTTTATGTACACGCGTGCAGAACACAATACGAATTGCTCGGCTCGTGAAACGATATTAAATTTGGCAAGTAACAGGAATTTAAATGATAATGATGCCGACGAAATGAGAAACGCCTAGATGAAAGCTAATTGTCGGATTAACTCTACCCCCTCTTAGTGTCAAGGTTAAAGATTAAGGCCAAGGGGAGACACATTGGGGATTCGAGGTCACGGAAAGAGTGCTATTCCCCATGCAATTCATAACAGGGATCGTTCACTTATATAATAAAAAAAAATAATTAAATTAAACAAAAGTAGAAATCACAAAAAAAGCCATAGAAATCTGGCCTGGGATATTATACAAGTATTGTTCAGAAGCATGTCAATTGCGCAGTTTTAGTATTTCTATTGTAACAAACGCAAATATCCTCAAATATTCATTACAGTATGAGATGCTGCACGGTTGGGGTTGTGTCTAGGGCTTAGGGTTAGGGTTAGGGTTAGGGTTAGGGTTTGAACTGAGCGAATTAATTGCGATTGTATTCTTTTCGAAAAAACAAAGATATGCTAAATTAACAAGGTGCTTTTGAAATTGTTACCTCAAACAAAGTATTAAAGTTATATAAACCTGCATGACATCTTGTCAACAGTTTTAGTTAACTTGCTTAACCAAGTGACATATCAGATATGTTCGGAGTTCCATCCCAAAACAAGTACATCTTTTGCAATAATTATTTATAAAGTTTAATTTCATTTGTATGTTTTCCTCATAATAACAGATTCTAACTTAGGTTTGTAAGATATAAATTGACTAAATACTTTTGTTTCAGTAAAGAACTGTTCTCTTAGAGTGTTCACATCTGAATATATACGATACAAGTTTAATGTTAACATTTCATTTCTATAGTATTGAGAAACTCTTTCTTAAAGAGAAAACATTTGAGTAGTTCTGCCAACAACTATGACGCCAGAAACATTACCCCGCATCACCACACGTGAAAGACTTGGTAAGAGTATTTTCGTTTCGCAAAGATCATTCGTTAATAGAGTAATAATCTGGCTAATCGTTTAGAAACTAAAATTAGAAGATGACCAACAACCCCAGAAAGGTCTGCTTGATCTCGTGTAACACATAAATCTGCCCACAATAGAAGACAGTTATTTATTGGTTTTAATATCTACACCTCGTGCTAGAGGCCCCGGATAAATTGCAGACCTGGCCAAATTTGTAATCGATTAATAAGGGAGATAGCAAACTATACAGAAAAAAACATTAAACAGCTTGACATTCATTTTTCTAGTAAAGTGAATAGTCAGCCCCAATAACCGTGTACTTTTATCCAGCTCTCTTTTACTTTATCCAAGTTTAATATTATACAAATAACACCGAGACTCTAATATACATATAATATCAATGATCTATACTGAACTAATTTATTCTCTCAGCGTCACCATTGGTTTAGCATTAATCGCCTGTGTTTGTGCACAAGATAAATTAATCAAGGGAGGCGGGATAGCGCTCTATCCCTTAATAGACTTCAAAAACGACCTATGCTAGAAATCTTATTTCTTCGATCAGTCATAACTCAAAAACCAATAAACCAAATTATTTAAAACTTTGAACAACATTTTCATTTGATAGGTTCTATAAGTGTGTAAGATTTCAGCATCATTAGTCAAGGCAACCCATAGATCCAGAAAGGTCAGGAGTGGTTTTGTGTTATCCGTGTGTACGTACTACGTACGTGTGTGCCACCCTGTAACTCATCAACTAGTCGATAAATTCAGTTGATTTTTGGCAGAGATTGAGGTGCTAGGGACTAGTTGATGGCATTTTAATTTCAGTTTTCCATAGACCTTAGTTTTCTAGAAAATTAACAAAAACCTTAAAAATTACCATTATCTTGAGGCATAGCCTTTACAAAAGTAGTGACATTCCATGAAAAATGCCAGTATACTGAAATCATATGCCCTTAATAGGGTTAAGATGAACATTCGTATACACTAAATGTACAAAAGCAAGGAAATTCCCAAATGTTTATTGTCCTTAAGGGTATGACTACATATCATCCAAGTTATTTTATTATCACATTACTACAGTATTAATCTCTATGCATGAGTCGATGAAGTGTGTGAGGTGCGCTGAAGAAAAATTCCTACCAGTAAAATACATAGCCCTGTTGTTCTCGCATACCCTTAATGACAATAAAAGTGTAAAAATTTGGGAATTTCTTTGCTTTTGTACATTTAGGGTGTATACATTTTCATCTTAACCCTATTAAGGGCATATGATTTCAGTATACTGGCATTTTTCATGGAATACTAATTATATGTTATGTTATTTATCTGTAAATATGAATGTCTGATTTCTATAAATATATTCTTGTTGCTAATGCCATTTTAGCAACAGTAAATTCGTATTTCGATTTACCAATTGAATAATTGGTAAATCGAAATACGAATTTACTGTTAAATAAGATATTGTTAATTGTAGAGATTTCGGGAATCTGTATTTTTTGAACATATGAATTTAAAAGAATTACCTATTGATATACATATTGATTACTATTTCTGTTGACCTTCTGTATGTATTACCGTTTAGTAAATCTTGTATTTCTATTCAGGAATCGTACGTATACAATCGTATAACCGTGGATCTATCTTCATATATGTAAAGCCATTACAGGTAGTCAATGTGTATAGGCGATCACATACTATCCATTAGAGTAAGGATGCGAATAAAATTGTATAACCTGGGGTGAAATAATAACTCGAATCAACTGTAATAAATATCAAACAAATAAAAAGAAAACGAGAGAACAGAAAAATCACACAAATGATCACAAAAATTGAATCTGAATTCATGAAAAAAAAAATTCATACTTTATTAGTGATCTATAAAATAAAACTGATTTCAATATCAATTAATACGACAAGTATTGCCCGATTCACATTAGAAAGTCCGCAGTCAGTATTTAAGATCCGCAAAAACTATATAGTCTTCATTATTTGTTTGATTCCAATTTCTTGTAGTCCGCGTAACTTTTTGTAGAGAAGGTGGTTTTATTGTTACGGTAGTTGTCCTGTGCAATGTATATACTTATTTTTTCTGCCATCTTTAGCGTCAACTGGTGATCAGCTGACATGATTTAAATACTTGTTTTATTGATTATAATTATGTCTAGCATTATTGCCTAATTGTGTTACTTTGTTTGAATTTTAATGTGTAAGAAGAATCTGCGTTCCATCGCTCAGCATTGTCTTCAGGAAATCTTTGTAGTATGTGTTTGTTTGATCAATGTGTACTCGTTAGCATAACACTCAGTGAACAACATTTCGCACAAGTCATGTCAACTTCTATTATCGTCCACGCAATATTATTATTGTTTTCTTATAATTCATTGACAGAAACCGCTAACTTGTACACACGGGCAGTGTTTCCTGGAGTCTGAGTGACAACAAGTTTCTCGAGATTGTGTCGGTAACAGTTACAACACATTTTGACAGCTTTTTTTATCATTGGTTTATCCTTCATAACGGCTATTTGTTTTCTCGAACATTTGAGTAGTAATAAATATCCATATAGTTGCAGTATTCACTTTTTTATTATCCTCCGCGAGCATTCATATCTATGCCATCTGTTTCTGGGAGGCAATATATGTTTTTTGTTTTGGGCTTACATATCGAGACAGTTGTCTTATGTGTGTAATCTGTGTATATGCAGTGGTATTTTGATTTCAGTTTGCCAATATTTTTACGGCGTTATCGTGCTATGTGACGTGTTTTTTTCACTATATTTCGTTTGTTGTTATATTTCAGCTATTTCAGCGTGCTTTATATAATGCCAATCCTCCTTATTATTCTACCTTGTCCAAGTATTTTACCAGCCTTTTCCTAGTCGTTCATAGTTCAGCTATTATAATAGGTGCCATAGTGATTTACTTCATATTCCATATAACCTTCACCTTTATGTCCAGATCTATGTATTTGTTTAGCTTGTTTGGAATATCAACTATTTTATATGTTTTTATTTAGTGATAAACATTATGAGCTCCGATATGTATTGCCTGTCCCATTAGAGTTTATGACTTTCATTTACCAATCATGTCTCGTGTTTAGGTATGTACACCTTGTCTGAAAGTTAACATTCATTGGATTGCTGAATCCACAGCGGATAACCTTTCTAACACATTCCGTTCTGTGTCTGTTTTTGTATGTCATTTTAGCTAGTAATTTTCATCACTTTTATCATGTGTTTAACTGTTTTTTCTCTTCCTTCACAGAGTCTTAATTTACAATATTTCTCGATCTTCTCTATCATGACTTTAATTCTAATCGTGTTTTATGTGCGGCTGTCGATAGCAATTTCGTTTATCTATTCAATCATGATGGTAATCAGTCATTCTGTATTTTCTGTTATTTATTTTCTAGTTCTTTTCATGGAGAAATCTACGCCGTCTTCAACACTTTTTAATCTTCTTAACAGTTGTTGATTTTTACAGAGTTTTTCTAGGTCTTCGTCAGAGCACAGAGGGTACAGTACGTATAGAACGATCATTAATTTCCTCGGTGTTTGATACATCTACCTGAGTTCTTCACTTGTCCAATTTATAAAATATCCAGAGCATTTCCTAGGGATACCACCAAGTATGTATTCCTTTAATAAGATTTCTACCGTATAATATACTTTCAATTAACTGCTTTCTTATTATCGGGTAGTTCTCTATCTTCTCTTCCAGATATGTTCATTATAATATTCACCAAATGCATTCATCATCTTTTGTGAATTTCGAGTTGTTCCTTCGTCATCACTAGTGCACACGTTTCCTTTCATTTACTTTCGCTAAATATTCTTGATGTGCTAATTAGTGTTTATATTTCCTTCTTTGGTTGCAACTAGTAACATGTTAAATATAATGTATATACATGACGTATTTTTTATTACCAATTTTATTTTAAATGTTGTATCCGTTATTTTATCTCTTCCTTATGTTGTTGAGTCGCATCATAGCGAAGCTAAAACTTATCTCTGATAAAAAGTTATTTCTTGAAAACACTTCTGGTTATTTTACTCTGACGGTCGTCATCTTGTTTGATTGGCTATCATTTGTTTCGTTATATTGTAGTCAGTAGACATGCCCCATTGCTTCTGATAGTCTTTTACTTTAGTGTTCCTTCTGTAGTAGTCTTCCATTACCAGTTTATTAGTTTTGTAGTTCATTTATTCTATCATTTTCTTAGTTTTTTTTGTTTTGTTTCTTCATGCTTTCCTGCGTTTGGACCATGTCCTAGGTGAAATTAAGTGTGTTACTTACTAATATTTGGACAATCATCTTCTGGTTTTACAACTTAGAAGATACAACATTCACAGGATGCCGATCGGAAGTCAATGTTGATGAAACAGATAAGAGCTGCTGATCATGTAAATCTTTCTTCTGAGTCACACAACGTTTATCATGGTTTCCTAAGATTTGAATAACTTGGTGTATGTTATAACACAATGCTTAGTCTTACTTCACCTGAGGTACTGTCAAAAAGGATACAGTTTTCATTTTTCCCATTAGAAATAAGGTGTACTATATTAAGGAGGAAATATTACATAACAAGAACGTTACACAAAAATAAAACAATTCAATAAATTAATAAAGTATCTTCTTAGTACAAATGTTCACCATTCTACCTAAAAAAAACTATGATATTTTCCCTCACATTAGTGTAAGTGTTCGGATGATATGCAATTGAACTTTATCACTTTTATAGTCAGAAGTATATTTCCGTCGCAGTGACTCATCGTTGTCTTACGAGCTGGTTCCACAAGGCTCAATTCATAGATAAAGTATGTGAACGGGGTGATGGCAATACGTAAGAACGAACACCTTGCTGAAGTAGTTCACGTTTGGAGTCAATTATCCCTTTGTATAGGTATGCTATACTGTTTTATTCTTAAACACCTATTTAAAATAATTATTTGTGAAATTTTACCTATGGCCGCACTCATTAAAAGAATAGCCATTATTTTATACGAGTTTATGCTTACGAAAACAATTGCAAATTAGCAAATATTTACCAATCAGAAAATTAGTCACGTAGTTTATTGCAAGTTTAACCGACAAGTTGGTGGGAGGGCAGGCGCTGACACTTTCTAGAAGTAGTAAATTATCGGAACTCATCTACCTTTGTGTGCTTGTATTGGCTTTTTTATATTTGTTATTATTTCTTTAAAAAAAATGACTATATGGTTAATTAAAAGGGTGGTCGCTACGTTATTTACAACAAGCTGATGATAAAATAAGCAATTAAGCAATTTTACATTTGAATATATTTACTGATAAGAAATGAATTGTTTTCTTCTGAGCGGGTTAACCGTTGTTCATTGCACTTTCATTGAGAAAATTCGTAAAGCGGTGCTTCTGACCCTGGGTAGGACCGGTAACTTATGTGAACTATCTAACGTTTTGGTCAGGTAAAATCTTGTACTGTTATTTTTCGTGTTTTGTTTCATTTTACCATCATTGGTTTTCAAAAAATGGTATGTTCGTTAAATATATTAGTATTAGTTGTATATTAAGTAGTAGTAGTTATTTGTGTTGTCATAAAAATGCAAGTAGTAGTATTGTTTATATATAAGTAGATAGTTTGTTATTGTATTTAAAATAATGTGATTCATCAGCGTATCTCATCGCACCAAGGTTTTAAACGTAATTTTGAGGTGGCATTTGCATGTTTCAGTTTTTTGCTAGAATATGGTGAACCACGCTAGTAATCATCATAGTATATGTTACATGGCGTGTGTTAGAATGCCACATGGACATTCAGGTCTGTGTTATACTCCTAAAACAAGAATTAGTGATTCCAAGAAATAAACTATTTACCCATTTGGATGCGTGCATAAAATAACAAACATTTAAAAAAGTTTTATGAACCGTTCTTAACAGTTATCTAATTGTATCCATTTCTTTGTTTATATTTTATCATCTCATGGTATTCATCATCATTTAACTGCATATGTATATAACGCATTCATCATCATCCTGAGTAGCGTTAAGCCTTGATGGGGGGATTAAAAGTAAACAATATGTAAATAGTAGAGACACATCTAAATATGTGCTACATGCCAAATAATGTAAACAACAATCATGGCTTACTGGTTTTTATCTAAAATGTTGATGTATGAAATCAACCGTTATTTTCGCTTCATGCTTGTAATGAACGCATGAAATTCGAAGGTTTGCTCAGAAATATTTTTTATAAATGTTGTTTTTATTTAATTTTGATTAATAGTACTTATTTAATATGATCTATTGTATGCTATAAATGGAACACAAGGCGACATTTTATACATACCTTTCTTAATATAATCAGTCTCTAGTACACTACGTTCGATTAGTTGGCATAATCAATGTTATCATCTACAATGTTATCGATTAGGCTGACCATATTCTTACTGTTAGATACAATAGAGGGAGAGGACACGTTCTATCCTGATTCTTTACTCTACATATTATGTTGTGTATACCATTTCTTATTCTTCCATATCCTTTGAACCATTTATAAAGTTACTTTTCTACTGAAACTTTTTTTACATGAATCATATAACTTCACCAGTTACCTGTCTTGATCCGTTTTGCATAAAGTAAAACTGTTTTCTTGACGCAGGTCTGGACTTGAACTCGCCATGGCTGATTTCAACGCCCGCCCTTGTATAATCAGTCCAATGACAAAGAAAAAGAAAAAAGGGAGAAGGAACAAGTAGAAAAAGAGGAATACATAAAGTATGCTAATTTATTCAACATTTCTCTGCCCTACGCAATGCCAGGTTCCTGCTTCATGCTATGTCAGGTCAATATGCTTTCTTCGTCATTCCTCACCTCACCAGTGACCCGAACTTGCTCTAAGATTTTGTTTCCTTTTACCTTATTCTTTTTTATCCCAACTCCGTATCCCCGCGTTGTTCACGCTTTGTTCCCACGCTCGGATGAGGACGCCATCTTTTTTTTTTCGTTTCTTTTTTTTTCTTTTTTCTCGATTTCTGTACTTGGCTTCACAATACTTTTTCTGCGTCTGATTTCCATAACACTTGACAAAATATACAAGTAAATATTCTCGTCCCCATCGAGAAGTTTCTACATCCTATTCAGACGATCATTTTCGACAATTTACACGTTTTTTTTTCAATACGTTTTTTTTATTAGATATATGTTTTTTCTCGGTTTCTTTTTTTGAATACTTTTTGCATTTTGCTGCTTATATCTTTTTTTATTATTTTTATTATTCTCACTCTCGTTAACTTGTTATTTTATAGTTTTCACTTTAATTCTCTATTCCAGTATTTATGCCTTTATTCCGTGATTTTACTATTTCATAAATGTATTCAACAATTATTCTTTCTGTATTTCTCCATCCTCCTGTTCCCGTCTCTGTCTATGTCTGTCTGTCTCTCTCTATATATATATATCTCGCTCCTTCTCTCTATCTATCTCACACATTCTCTGGATTACCCCTGTCTTGATTTCATTATTATTTTTTCCTTTCTTTTCTTCTACGTTTTTCGTTTGTTCGTCATTTGTTAGTTTCTTTATTTATTTTATTTATTTTCTATTATATCTTCATCCAACTGTTATTACTATTTTCATCTTCTTTCTATTCATATTTGTTTCTGATTTCCATTTATTTATTTATTTTTTATTCGTAATTAGTGTATTCTAATTTATAGCTTATATACTTACTTCATTTTTTTCTGTTTGCTGTCTTTGTCTTTCGATGCTTATTTTTTTTCTCTGTGTTTTCACTTAAATGTATCTTTTTATACCTCTGACCCTACTTTCTATTCTTCTCTTATTTATTTTTCACTTCTCATTATATATTATTTATATCCTGTTACGTTATTTTTCATTTCTCTCGATTTCCCTTTCTTTTTTCTTCGTTGTCAATTTCTTACGACTTTATGTGAATTTATTTTCTTTTTTTGTCTATCAAACATTTTCCGCTTTCATCTGTCTCTCTTTTACTGTTCAGCTTTCGTTTATTCATGTGTGAATGTAATTTAAGTTCGATATCTCTTCATTATACAAATGCTCCCTTCTTTATTTAGTTTGTATTTTACTTGTTCCTTAATCTCTATTTATTTTTCATGTTGATCTTATTTTACGCCTTCCATTGTTGTCTTTCTGTCTTTATATGTTCTTTTTTTTCGGTGTTTTTCAGATTACCTCGTTTTTTAGTGAATTGATACTCTCTGAATAATGTCTTAAAAGCAAGTGAAAATTCGAAATAAAAATGAAATGTATTTCGGTATCTTCAAAATGTATTTAAAATGATACAGTGTATACAAAAGTGGGTGAGCAACTTGTTGTTTTTGTACCTATGGTTCAACACCGTCGATTCATAATCAGCTTGAACAATCAAGCACCATGATGGTAAATAAGTGACATGTTCTTTCACTCATCCTAATCTGCTAAACTAATTTTTAATGTTTAATGCTTAAAGTGTATTTCTATAATTCATACACTATATACAACCATATAATGTCATTGCACATAGTTTTACACATGCATACGATATATCATATTAACAATGTACGTTCTGGCAATGTTTTAAACACAGTATATTTTTATGAGTTGAATTTGCGATGTTACTGTGACTTTGCAAGTATCTAATACTCTCGAACCTAACTTATTCTTTATTCCTAATGTCATCGTTAGATTTCGAAGCTGTCTAGCAAGAAAATATGTGCACGGCTAAAATAATACCATAATGCGTTTTTTATTAACTTAATAATGTATATACAGCTTTAAATGTTTGTCTATTCGATGTGAAGGCGCTCCTTGATAATGTGGACACATTTTGGTAAATTCTAAATCGGTTGTCTTAAGGTGAATTAAAAAAAAATCAGTGTTCGCTTGCTACTCTGTATCAGTCTATGAATCGTTGAATTCCTATCGGTCTCTGACTCGCAGGATGATGATTTAATTCATATGGAGGAGGAGTCTATCTCAAAATGTTCATGATGTGATAAGAAAGTAATTGTTCTACGTAGAAACTACATGAATAGATTAAGCTTCGTACAGACCCGCAAAAATATCTTTTTTAGCACCTAGGCGCGGTGTTACGCCACTCGGAGAGATGCACTTATATAATTTGTTAGTTAATAAATATAAGTGACAGCAATTCCGAAGTGCTACGTGTGGTGTTCTGTTGTGTTGTCAACATAGGTCTTAACATATAATCTCAGAATATCATTTCGAAGATTATTAATACAGATCAAGGAGAAAGTTTGGCACATATTTTATGAGCTTCATCGTTCAGCTCATCACCAACGTCTTTCATAGACTCATCAGTGTTAAAGGATCTTTTCGTGGGAAGGAATGTGTGGATATTCCACAGCAAGCAATTTTCTTAAGATGAACTTTGTTTAATAATCTATGAAAGGCCTTTGATATATAAAAAATATCGCCCTAAAGAAGCTCTCGTCAGTAGAGTAACTGATTGTGTGTGATAATATAGTCAATACGTGATCTGTCTATTATGCAGGTCGAAATTCATATCACTTGTCACTAAGCGAATCAAGTTTGCTGCAGTGAGTGAAAAGCTCTGAATTTACCGCAGATTCATGCAACTTACACAACACACGCAATGGTCGGTTTGAACTGAGATGCAGAAAACCGTGTATATTTTGCTGTATTACACGCAGGTCACTCCTATTTCAAATGTTCAGCGATGTAGCATTTCAGTGAAAAACGGAGCAGATGGCGAATCTAACATCTAGATGTGTTATTAATAGCTTATCTGGTGTAGATGAAAAGCGTGTTTGTCTGATTGTAGAGACATTATAGCATACAATAAAAATTCGCTTCGAGTTTAGGCAGGCAATAGGAATGGAACATAATTTCATCTATTCGAGAGTGATGTGTGTAAGGCCCTTTAATAGGGTACGGAATAATTAGACGTAAAACTCCACTTAATCTAAACAACTGAAATCCCCATGAATATAAGCCCAACTCGAATGTGAACATCTACATTTCCATTGACTTTCGCTTCTAAAACTGTGAGCTCAACAATCAAAGTCCAAATAGAAGTTTCCATGAATTTTTATTTTAGAATATAGCATTAATGAAATACAGTATGGTTGTTGAATTTTAACGTGTATTAATTATCTTAGATGTATACATTAAACAAACTGCCACCTGCTCAAAGTCGTATTACACATTTGCTGTGAATCTGTACGCGTTCAACGCAAGAATCTCAGCAAATGTGTAATACTTTTATTACATCAAAATAAATATTATTCAAAAATGACAATAATAATTAATAACCAATGCAATGCCATGTGAGGTAAAAGCATCAAACATCACTTTCATCTCTGAAGTGTTTGGTTATTTAATAAAAACAGAAATATATTGTGTTTGCTATAAATACAAATAATTATGGAGAGAGAGAGAGAGAGATGCCCTCGCTACGTCTTACACCACTGATGAGGCCTTGAACGACCACACAGCTGTATGTTATTAATTACATAATATATATATATATATATATATATATATATATATATATATATATATATATATATATATATATATATATAATTTTTATTATTGTTCATGTATATACACATATAATAGTACATGTGATATAATATACTGTGTATAGATTTTCAGCATTTACCTCTAGGGAGCTCAACACGTGAGTATAGTTTAGTGGTAGCTTTATGAAATACATGTATGGCAATTAAGCTATACAGATGTGTCCATGCTTCATCCCAGGAGGGGGCCATCAAATAAATAAATAAATAAAACAAAATAAATAAATAAAAACACGAAACTAAATAAACATCCGAACATCAATGAATTAAAACATTAATAGAACACAAATTATTTCAACCAACACATGCTAAAAAACATACCATAATTTGCCACCGTTAAAAAGAGATGCGCCACAAAACAACAAAAGATGATAAAAGGGTTTGAAGGAAGATTCGACAAGTGATTTGTTTAAGACAAGCTAAGCCATTGGCCAATGGAAACATTTACCCCGAAAAGAGGAGTAGAACACGAATTTGATTGGTAGGGTAGCTAGACTAAACACAACTTAAATATATAGAAACAATCAATAAACATAATCCGTGCAGTAAGCCGTATAATTTCCCGCTGGAAAAATATATCGATGCCTCAGTGCAGCGTAATTGCCATACATTGTTTAATTAAAATTAGCATATATATATATATATATATATATATATATATATATATATATATATATATCGAGAGAGATAGAGAGAGAGAGAGATAAAGATATGGAAAATAGCATAATGCAATATTATTTTCCGTAAATAAATGGAGATCTCTTTGTTATCAGTAGCATAATATTTGGTAACACATGAAATGCAAAAAGCCGCTACACTGGCATGTTGATGTTATTGATAATTAGATATTATAATGAAAATTTCTTCACGAGGAGAAACGTATCATTCACTTAGATGTTCATATTGAAAAAAAGGGAACAGAATTGAGAAACGGCAATCTAAATTCAAAACCGAATGGTCACTTGGTCAAATTTAAAATAATGGAAAAACCTATTTGTACATTTAAGTTTAATGTTAAAAAAACCAAGTCGACCTATTTATAACACTAGTCTCATATTTTAAATGTGTCAGATTGTAAGAGGGGACAGGGAGTTGCCAGAGGAGAGGGATAATTCATTTATTATTATTATTA
>OY744526.1:100539551-100642051 GCA_963556195.1 Sepiola atlantica
ATACAAGAATCGCACAATTCTTCATTTTCTCTTGGTGTTTCTCCTTTTTATAAGATTATTATTTATTTTCCAAGCAAAGAACATTCTTGGATTATTTCTCTCATTGTCTAACTCAATTGTTTTGTTTCCTTGTTATCGAAGCTCATCTTCGAAAATCGTCATATCTTAACAATTTTTTACACGTTGTTGTTTTGTATGAGTCGTATCAATCGATTTGTTAAAGTTATATTTTCTATTTTCGTTGCATCCATCTTGAGGAGAACCAAAACCTCATTTTTTCTGTGTTTCTGCTGTTCCTTTTTTAACGTTCCTTCGGTAACGACTTCTCTTTGTTTTGATCGTATATACTTTTTTTTTTATTTTAACATTTCTACCCCGTTCTTTATTACAAAGCGCAAGTCTTTGAGTTATCTCCTAATTTTTTGATCTTCTTGCTTAAGATATTCCTTCCCACAATAGTTCTTCTCAATCTAAACTTGCATTGAAAGTTTTAAATTTAATATAACTTTACAAATTATCATCATCAGCAGCAGCAGAAGCAGCATCATCACCATGATCATCAGCATCATAATCATCATCATCATCATCCAATACATACTAAATAGCTGTTCTCAATCCTATTTTGGTCCAAAGGTGTAGTAAATAGCATGAGTCTAATACAATTTGTCGTGTAAAATACTTGAACATGCTCCTCGAATCTACCTACCTCGACATCCCTATTTTGCCACTCGTTCCTGTGTTTTGTTTTATCTACCTTATTCCTCAACTGTATCACCCACTCGGGTTCTCTCTCTACCACTTACCGAGGTTTAGAAGCCTTGGAAGCATATTTTCTTTGCAGCATATTTCACAGTATATTTTACATATTTGTTCCAGTGCATCTTGCGTTTCAATACTAAACCGGTGATGTTTAACGCTGAGCTCTCGAGAACGGTGCTATCAGTAATTACAAACGGATTATCCAAAAGCTTACTTATCGAGTTAATCTTAAAGGATGAAAAAAAAATAACATGGTCATATATTAGAGCAAATCTAAACAAAAATAATTGCACTAAACATAAAACTGAAGTTAACGTATATAGTGAACCCACAAAAATGTACTTTTCTCCGTTCTAGTAGAAAGTTTACATCTATGTAATTATATATATATATATATATATATATATATATATATATATATATATATATATAGCTAGTTCTACTATATTGACTTCCAAGTGTGTTATATCAATTGGTTATTTATCCATTAATAATGCCTCGTCTAAAAGGGTAGGTGTAATTGCTGGATAGTATGCGTCTATATCAAGTTGTAAATCACCTCACGAGTCTCCTCCCACTATTCTCTAAAATATATAGTCACTAATCTATCTAGCGTTAGTCGACCACCTAGTTAATACAAACTCTGACGATCAGTATGACTTTAGACAATCCCGTTCCACTGGGAATATTCTACGGTAATTACTAAACGTGTATATTATACACTAGACAAGGTATTAATGTACGATTATTTAATATAGTCATATCATTCCTAACAAAAATAAAGACTAAGGCCTCAAACAACACAGGATTTATGTGGATGAATCCCAGAGGTCGATCATTGGACATTTATCATTTCTTTATATAAACGACCTTCTTCATGACATTGTGTCCGAGATATTCTAATGCAACAGCTCGATCCATAAAAAAAATGTAGTTAAATGGGCATAAATCGATAGTACATTAAATTCTACAAAGACAAGGCTATTTTCCTTTAACAATTATAAGCACCATTTTCATTCACCAAGAGCCATGGCCTATAGTACCCTACATAGGAGTCCCACATTCAAGCTTCTCAGCTTGATATTCACATGCAATATTTACTGGAACAGATACAATGAAGATTTCGCCAAAGAAAAGTGGGATTCGCCCACAGTGCTAGAAAATTCCTCACACCTGACAGTTACCTTCATCTCTACAAACCCACCATTCGTCAGTGTATAAAATAATGTCGTAACATTCATGCGGGTGTACTAGTCACTAGTCCCTTCTCCTTAGACAGGTTTTAAAACAGATTATCTTCTTATCGGGCCCACCCTTTCTACAAGTGTTAACTGTGTCCCATTGCCGCAATGTTGCATCCCTGCGCTTCAATGGAAAAATCCTCCGACAAACTTGCTGCTTTGGTGTTCTCTCGACGTTAATGCCCTCGGCCAACTCGATAATCAGAAAAATACCACCTCTTCGGTGGTAAGGCCCACAAATGCTTGCGAGATTTCTATTCTAATAAATATTTTCTCTCTAACTGTTAGGCATTTTTAATTGCCTCCCCGCTTCCTGTTTCATTTACTGTATAAACATGTAGAATTAAAATCTAATGTAAACAAACATCCTTCTGAACAACCTCACACTACGTATTCCCTATGAAAATGGCTCTTAATTCAGAGTCTAAGTGAACATATCCTTTGTTTCGGGTGAATTAAAGTAAATGACAAATAAAAGCCTTGAGAGGAGCGAAACAATATGATTAAATGCTTCATACAGTGTTCATATTGAAAATAATATACCTAAACAATGTTATAAAATAATTGATAAGTGCACTAAAGTGCACAAAACATAAGGGAATCGTAGACCCTTTTAACTGCATATATGAAAGAACTTGAACATAGAAATATTTTAGTGCACCATTAAATGGTCAGTATTAACTAAAGCAGAAGTATACGTCTCACATCAATGTAAGAGATGTGACCACCCTGTATATATATATATATATATATATATATATATATATATATATATATACATATACATATATATATATACATATACATATATATATATATATACATATACATATATATATATACATATACATATATATATATATATACATATACATATATATATATACATATATATATACATATACATATATATATATACATATACATATATATATATATATATATATATATATATATGTATGTATATATATATATATATGTATACATACATATATATATATATATATATATATATATACATATATATATATATATATATATATATATATATATACATGAATTGGAAAGTTCATTTTTAAGCATCTTTTAAATTTTAAACTTAAAGAATGAGGCCATATGCATTTAAAAAATAGGTGTTAGATGCAGATATTTTTTATTAAAATCAAAATAAAAACTATTTTTTTCTTTTATATCTTGACTTTTTTATCTAGTAATTTCGCTTGATATAGCAAGACTCGCCCGAGCTTTAGACAAATAAAAAGTATTAACTTTATTTTTCTTCGTAACAATCCTTCCTGGGCTTGTAGAAGATGACAACAGAAGCTGAACAGAGCCGGATGGCTAAGTCTTTCTGTGTTTCAAACTGACGGTACGAATATTGTACTTATTTTTCTGTACCAAAATAAATAAATATTACGCTCTTAATTTTTAATTTTTAACTATAATTCTTAATTATTCGAGCACTCTGCTAGGATTTTTCCTGCTATATTACAAAGAAGTATATATATATGTATATATATATATATATATATATATATATATATATATATATATATATATATATATATATATATATATATATATATATATATGGGAAGAGAAGGATGAAGGTAATCCGACGTGATGGTAAAATGAAAAAGGCAAACCAAAAACTGGATGTTTTTTATGTGTACATCAACGTTTCGTCTTTATTTATAAGACTTCATCAGGATGATGATATAGGGAAAAGATATCATGCAAGCACAGATACATGTAGGGTAGACATGTTGGGAAGAAAAATAAAATAAAATGAAAAATAATGGCAGCGTCTTGCTGGACGTCCGTACTTGTTAGAGAATGAAAATAGGTGGGAGAAAAAGGGGAAGGGTGGAGGGAGCAAGGACTACTGTGGCTGGCGATGAGAGAAAGAGGTGGGGGATGAGCAGGGGTAAAATGGATGGCAGAGAGAGATTGGAGGAAAAGGAGGAGGGGGTGTTTGACCAGATGGCTGAATAGAAGAAATAAGAGTGATGAACATGTTCGAATGGCCAAATTTATTTCAAATTTCGATTGTACAATGCAAGGTGTATTCTGTAAAAAACAAGTGTTTTTTTTTACAGAATACGGGTTTATTACAGAAAACACCTTGCATTGAACAATCGAAATTTGAAATAAATTTGGATAGTCGAACATGTTTATCACTCTTA
The DNA here is from genome assembly GCA_963556195.1 of Sepiola atlantica. Lineage (NCBI taxonomy): Eukaryota > Metazoa > Mollusca > Cephalopoda > Sepiida > Sepiolidae > Sepiola > Sepiola atlantica. The sequence goes on from OY744526.1 coordinate 100,543,738, forward strand.
TTTCTTCTATCTTTATAATTGTTCTATCTCGTATATTGAGCTTAACCTTTTCACTATAGGTCCTATTTGCTAAAAGTTTACTTTTGGTTTATATTTGATTATATATACACACACACACCCACACACACACACACACACACACACACACACACATATATATATATATATATATATATATATATATATATACGAAATCTAACAGGAACATATAAACGCGATAATAAAATACTACATACAAAATTATTGGTAATGATTACATGAAGATAATAGTTTTAAAACAGAAAAAGAAAGTAATAATACTATCAGTTTTAATGTATGTATATAGATGTGAAAATATGTTTTGATCTATTGATTTAAAATATAATAGGATTAATTATAATAGTAATTAATCATGCTAATATATATCATAATTATAATATTTATGAGTAGATTATTTATATTAAGTAATATCTTACACTATGCTAAAAACGTGAATAACGATAAAATTAATCGTAATTAAAATAATAGCACTCACTCCTGGGAATACTACTGAGCAATCACTGATAACCTGTGTACGAACTCCTAGTGGGCACAAAAAATAATAAAAATTATATGATATATTATTTTAAAAATTGTATTAAATTATTAAAATAATAGTAATAATCAATTATTAAAGTTATATTAGACTGATATCACATATAATAGTCGTGAAGTGTTAAGTAGGTTGTGGCAACCGGGGAGAAAGAGCACTAAACACACCTCTAGTGCGGATATAATTAGGCACATTGGGGGGATGACTACTACATATCCCAGGGAAGAGGTATTTGTCATTGTTACTGAAATAGAAATATGTTGCGACTTGTTTTAACTCAAACTCTGTGTAACAACATCATTTATTATACGTGCGCAATTACTGATGATGACTTGTCTGAGAAATCGTAGAGAGTACATAAGAATCTTAAATCTTGAATTGTTAATACATACGGAAACGAATTAACCGGAAGTTAAAAGCAGTAATAGCAAAGTTAACACCTCACTTACATTTAATATTATGATAATAATACTAATACTAATAATAATAATAATAATAATAATAATAATAATAATAATAATAATAATAATAATAATAATAATAATAAGAAGAAGAAGAAGAAGAAGAAGAAGAAGAAGAAGAAGAATACAGTTGTTGATTATTAATAATAATTATATCAAAATAATAATGCATAATTAATTTTATATTAATTTTCTTTATAATATATAAGTAATTTTTTATAGAAAGCGGAAATTTAATTAAAGGTTCAGTCCGGAAACACATTAAAACGTCATGATAAAGGATGTGTGAGGGATTTTGAACACATTTAAGAAAATAAGGAAAAAGACAAAAAGAAAAAGAATTCAATACGTTTTGATATATTTTATTTTCATGTATCATTTTTATTAATCGCATTAATAACGGACGATGTGAATGAAATGCAATTTGTGCAATACTAGTCTTATATCCCAGTTTTGACATTTAATTACAAAAATATATAATTATAAGGAATTTCTATCGGTCTGAGTAAAAAATTACGAATAAGCTAAATGACCAGTTTTGAATATTGGCGGTTATGATTTTCTTATAACAACATATCCAGCAGCGCCCTCGTTAGACAGAAAACCACATTGTACACACCCTTCCAGTTCACCGATTCTCCTCGTCCGTAGCCTCCGTTACGTTACGTACTTTTCCTCGTTGGCGAGCACCTGGGATATAAACCAATTGAGCCGTGTGACGTTCACTAAAGGGACGCTCTCGTCGACTACGTGAGCTAATGTCTCCCGGTTTACCGAAAGACCTACCAACTTTTCCCGGGTAGTTTCACGTCTCATGCCTAGACTGTTCAAAACACGACGCTGAATGCCTTCCGAACTATAAGCTAGTCTGCCTCGTCTGCAACAGATCTATCCCTTCACAATACAGGCATTTCATCTCTGCTTTACTAACCCACCTACGATCGGGCGCCATGCTCCAATATGTGCAAAACTCCAGATATAGTCTGTCTATCTGCTGTCCGACCTTAATACTCCACCTGACCTAATCTCCTAGCAGGTCTATGATCACCTTATAAAGATGTCGATAAATTACCAAAGTAAACTACAACTTTCATAACATGATAAGAACTTCGCTTGGCTCATTGAATACGATATTCTTATTTTGCTCGCACGTCTTTACTCTGGTAATCAGCATCGCCAGCACTGTCCAACACTTACTCCCGTCCATATATGTATCGTAATTAAAGGAGTAATCGGTATTAATTAATCAACTCTTTAACGTGTCAATTTTGTCTTCATTTGTCGAGTCTTTCACCTGTTGATTTTCTTCATCTGCAATCGGAATCTGTGCACACTCTGTCTGGCTAGAAGCAAAACAACCAGCTTGCTACACACAATTAGTGAGTCGTCTATAAACACGACACCAACTGAAGGCCGCCAGCCCCCCTCCAGACATCACCAATTCTTACCCGAGTTCTACGGTTTTTCGCATATTCGGAGATCCAGCGCGCTGATACCCTCGATAGCAGTTCCCCCCACAGGAATATTCGGCTTCTACTATCTCAGCGTTTCTGGAAGTTGGGAAACAGGTAGTGTATATGGATCCGTCTACACGCCTGACACCTCTAAAGTCCAATGGTCTATGTGACTCCTTTTGGTCACCTGCTCGAATATGCTTCTCCCTCCCAGTCTTAGAAGTTGTTACAGAGCTAATTAAAACCCTTTTTCCTTTTCTCCACTACTCGTCTTCACTCCTTCTTGATAACCTACAGTTATCTTTTTTTCTCCATGTATCTGGCCGCTTGAGTAACTTCACTTGGTATTAACTTATTAAGGCCATTGGATTGTCCGGCTTAACGTTCCCATACACCTGAGTCTATCTTCGGCCAAACACACCTTACGTAAGGGGTAATTAATAATACACGGGGTATATTGCTTGATTGTTAACATCCCGTCGGTTTAGGTTTCCCTTCGCATTTCTTTTCTGTTCTGCCTTCTTGACTCTTTGTCTAACTGAGCGAGAATGTTATGATATTACTCAAGGATCAACCAATGATAATCCTCTCGCATGTATCCCCGTTAATACTTAAACAGGTTACCGACAGTCTCGCTGAAAAAGGAAATACTACGTCTTGAACATCGAGGTCTTATCCAGCGCCTTGAAACATAAACGTCCCGATCCTTTCGCCCAGCTTATTTAACCCATTATTTAAAGTCTAAAGTCCAGCGGAATACCCCTTTGCGTTTCTTTGGGAATAACCAATTTAAGTGGTTACGTGCCATGTGGTTAACTCTTACCGTTACATTCCTGTTCCGGCTTTCGCACGCTTTGTAGAATGATACGCCTTCCTTACTGTTGCGTTCTATACCTTGTCTCTAAAACCTAAGGAGGCGCAACAATTTATATCGTTAGATTGATCACTTGACATTGCACGGACTCACACTTTTCGTAACGGCCTATACGTGTTCTCATTGGTTGCTCCTTCTTGGTTGAATATATAAACAAAATTTTCGTCATACATTGCACTAGAATGATCTTTTCTATTATTACAATCATATATAGAAAAAGTTCTATACAATGGTAGCTATGTGTATATATATTATTGTGTACACTGTCTGATGTTCAAAGAGCAATAGATTTGTTAATATGTGTAAACAATATTTATATATATATATACACTGTATTGGAGATATCGATTTCCTCTTTTGTGTAAGCCATTTCACGTGAATATTACAATAGAGTTATTTTGAGAACCGGTAACGTAACGACATATAGACATATTACCTTTGTAGTGTGCGAGACTGTTTCGGGGTAATATTGTTGATAACTATACTAGATGTGATGGTAATAATCTCGGCTTGAAATACTCATAACATTTAGCTTTTTTGATGAAATAATCATGATGTAACCGCTGATTATCGATGACTATATTCGCTACCATCGCGGTTAACTAAGTAGTTGGTATGGTAAATACTGGTTAACATTTAACATGTAAATATAACAGAGTTCACTCCGTACTCGATGTTGTATAAACATATAAAAACATTATAATTTCGTATCTCCCTATCTTTCACCAGTAATACCTTAAATAATAGAGATTTTTTAGAAGTAATGTTACTGTATTAAGCGTACAATATTTCATTTTAATTCGTCAAGTTTCCATTTACTTGCAGTCATCTTTCGCTCGAAGGCTTAACAATGTTTATATAGTTAAGTTACATATAGAAAGCACACATATACATATGCCCAGGTTTAACGTTTAACAGAAAATAACAATTACTTACATGACAAAATCTATGTTCGACCAATTTAAATTGTTGTTTTTTTTACGTTCAACATAATCTATTTGTCCATTTCGTGTCGTTGTTTACATCTCCTTCGAGAGATGAATGCAATGTATCGAAACTCGATAAATACATGTACATAAAAAGTGGAAAACAACAAGACTTTGGAAAATATGTAATTTACATAATTCTTTTCAACTTTTCTTTAAATTAATGATAAAAAGCTAACATGGACAAAAAATTGGTTGTTATTCTATTAATATATTAGCTTCATCGTTAACATTCCAATTTTATTGGTAGATGTTCGTTATACTGAAAAATTATCATAGATAGTTTTTAAAAATATCAAGCAGTTTTAGTATTTTTCAACAATAATCTGACGCAAAGTAATTGATAAATAAGCGCATGATTACACAACCGTCTATTAATTAAAACTAAACTACTAGAATAATGCATACGTTAGGAAGCTGACTATATTTACTTATTAACGGATGGTAGCAGAGTTCAATCGTTTAAATTAGGAAGATAATGACAATGTTTTCATCAGATAAAATAATAGGTTTCTTAAAAAAACAGGATTTTTGTATTCTATTCTGATCATTCGCCGTAATATATATAAAAATAGGTATTTATTTTAGATGGTAGTTATTGTAGACAAGGCTTTAGACTAAATATGTAGGCATATATCTAGTCAAAAATATATGTATGATTAAAATAATATACGAAATAAAGTTATAGTTATACTTGTTATTAAACCATATTATATAAACGGAGTAAATAGTTTATAATATATTTTAAAAATACTAAACCTGAAATAATATCAATATATATATATATATATATATATATATATATATATATTGAAAGTTGAACAGTATCCCCGACATAGATATATTTCGTTTTATTCCCGCTATACAAAAATTCCGATAAATCGGTAATGCGAAAAAGAGAAGACATATGTGTGTTTCATAGATGTTGACTTAAGTATCTTTACATTGCTGACCTTCCATCACCTGTGTTTTTTGTCACACCTGTTTCATTGTGGAATTTAGTAGAAATGTGTGGAAATCGGATTAATCCGTATGGATTTAATTGGAATCAGAATGGAGGTACAAACGAAATTGCTAAGTGGATTATCCTTTTGTAAAAGCGTGAAAGGACATTAAAAAAGACAAGATAAAACTAAACAAACAACTAAAACATATAAAAAAACATACTATAAATCACAGAAAATATGCCAATGACCGGGCATTTACACATATTTGCTGGGACATGCACACACCCACATGCACACCCACATCGGTTTACGTTTGGCTTTCCGACGTGTCATTATCGTAGTGTATTTAATAGGATGTGTCAGCATTATTGGTGCCGGTGACAGTTATATAGGGTAGTAGAGTCACAAACACATGTGAAATAGATTACTTACTGTTTTACGTCATTCAAATTCCAATATATGTTCCCTTAGTAAGTATAGCTTACATCTTGATAGTAATTAAGGGAACCATATGAAAGCCGCATTTTTAACTTTTATACAGCAATACTTTCTTTCACAGTTTAGAAGAACATTTTTACTGGCATTATTTTCAACCTAAATTAATTAGCGTGAAATAAAGCCCATTTCACAAGAGTGAAATTATTTATACAGAAACATCTCATACATTGTAGAATACATATTTTTCATCAAATTAATATCTCTCTCTCTCACTTTCTCTCTCTCTCTCCCTCTCTCTCTCATTCTCTCTCTCTCGATATATATATATATATATATATATATATATATATATATATATATATATGTATTGAATTAGGATAACTACCATTTAACATAATATTTTGCTGATAATACGATATTTATTTCGTTGTTTTTGCTGACCTTTCCTCCCCTTTCTTCTCATAATCTATCCAGAAAAACACTAAAATGTTAGAAACTCTTTGAATTATTGTCTTTTATTCACGTCAACAAGGGTATATTGCCACTGAGACGGATGTCATATATATATATATATATATATATATATATATATATATATATATATATGTATATATTATATATATATATATATATATATATATATATATATATATATATATATATATGTATATATATATATATATATATATATATATGACATTGTATTAGTTATATTGATGCAGACGGTCTCAGAATGTGTTGGAAATCTTTCAAATTTGACTAAGAAAATTACTCAACCTTCTTCCACATATACCGGTCTAAATAGCAAGTTTCTGAGGATATATATATATATATATATATTTATATATATATATATTCATATGTATATATATACATATGTATATATATACATATATATACATACACCTATATACATATATATATATATGTATACATATATATATACGTATATATATTAACATACATATATATATATATATATATATATATATATATATATATATATATATATACGTGTACAAATGGAAACACAAAACACAGACTTGATGGGCTTAGTACTGTCATATCTACACGTAATATTAAATTAACTAATGCAGAGACAACTATAACACTAATACGAGAGGCGTTCAATTAGTAATGCTCCTGACCTATTTCCCTTAGCAGTTGATTAATTACACTTGGCACAGTTATTAGTCTTTTTCTCCATAGGAACCTGCAAGAGTTATGCATTTCTCCAATCGTTTGATGCAGTTCTGGACACCATTTTTATAGAACACCCTAGGTGTATCCGCCAACCACGTCGTAACTTCAGAAATCAAGGCTGCATTATCTGGGAAAAACTTTTCTTTTCAAACACAAGTTCATGGCTGGGAAAAGATTAAAGTTAGAGGGTGCAAGATCAAGAGAGTAAGGGCGATGGAAGAGGATTTCCTAGCTACTCATCCGTGCTTCTGATCTGACGACACGCTAGTTGTGGGTCGGACCGTTGTCATGCAGGAAGAGGATACCTTTGCTTATCTTGCCCCGCCTCTTAACTTTGATAGCTTCTCTTACTTTCATCAAACGTGAAGAGTAATAGGCTCCTGTTATCGTTGTACCCTTTCTCAGGAATGTAGTCATCACTACTCCATCTTGGTACCAGAACTGTGAGCATGACCTTGCCAGCGGAGGCCTACACCCTTGCCTTATTTGGAGGTGGTGAGTCCAAGTGCTTTCACTCGATTGACTGGGCTTTGGTCCGTGGATCATAATGATGGAGCCAAGTTTAATCCTGTGTAATTAGTCTTTTGAAAAATGTTGACTCATCTTCTTGGCCCATCTCCAAATTCATACTCGAACACTTGACGCGTCCTAGCTTCTGGGAAGATATGAGCAACCTGGGAATCCATCTGGCAGACACCTTATGCATATGCAAATGATCATGAATGATAGTTTCAACATACCCTGTACTAATCTTGAACTATTTGGCTATTTGGCGAATATTAATGCGTCTATCTTCCAAAATGGCAGCCTAAGCTTGATGGAGAGATGCCTTATTAATAGCAGAAGATGATGTATGGGAGCTGTTTCCACATACTTCCGGCCATGTTTGAATTCACGATGCCAGCGTTTTAAAAGGTCATATGATGGGGCACCATCACCTTAAGTTTATTTCATTTCATCAAAAGTCTCCTTTGGTGTGCGTCCATTCAAATACAAAAACCGAATCACTGCGGAAAAACTCAACTGGCTCCAGTTAACACCTGACTCAGTTCAAACACCTGTTAATACAAAAACCACAATTTGACCACAGCTGTTTTTGTCAACATAACTTATACAGACATAAATCATTACACATGCAAAGTTCCATGTAGATCAGACAACTAGAAGTGGGTAAGGGACATTACTTATTGAACGCCCCTCGTATATAGTTTGTGACTTAGTCTAATTATGTACATGCAACTACACGCGGCCCTTGCACTTATCTTATATTTCTTTAAATCTACCATTCGCCTATGAACCGCGTATTGTTGTCACATTTGGACTGGTTTATTAACCATAAATCTCTCTCTCTCCATCTTGAACAGTGTACAAACAACATATCTAACCTGCACTGTCTCTCAAGCACACAGCCGCTGTGCTATCGCTACAATGCTGATTCACAAGGATCCCTACGGAATACACTATAATAGACTTATACACTTTCGGCGTAAATAATCCAGACAAACCTGACTAGCAGTAAAACCCGACTAATCTACTGTAGATGGCCCAATATGCCGTCACATTATATACTCTGAGTGTTCGATATCTCGAACTGTTTGCCCTTGGAATATATTTCCTGTTCTCTCTTTCCCCGATCGCAGTAATGATATGTAATATGAACGAACGACTACTCAGATAGGATGCCTACTATGAATCTGGCTTTTAATCACAGTAGCACATTAAGCCTCAGTGGTTACATGACCGGTTTGGGGGTGAATAAGAGTAACACATGTAATGTCACATTAAAGTACTACTAAGCGTTACTTCCCTTTTAAAACAGATAATAAGTGAATGTATTGCATACATATTCTGTACGAAATGTGTACAATAAGTTGTATACTCACTCAGGAAGGTGAATATTACTGTATAGGTAAACGATATTAACTACAAAAGCAAATGATTTTTTTACGAATACCTTATCGTTGATGACAACTGTTATTTTCTTACCACTATGTTCAACACCCGAGGGACGGTCTTTGCAAATGTAAAAACGGCGCTTTGTACTTTTTACTATGAATTGTTATTTTATACAAGCTCTATTCATTACAATTAACATGAATTTTATTTAATCAAAGAAATAATAAAGCAATTTAATTGAAACAAATTCATGCAGAATTAAACTATTAATGGCAAGATAAAATGTGTATATTTCTGAAGCTTTCCGATGGTGTACAATTAGAACATATTTTATTTAAGTATATTCCCAATAGAATATATGGTTAACGACAAGTAGCGTGGGTCTATAATTGCGAATTGACTTTCTAAGCGTATAGGTGTTTCAAGTCTAATTATCGATCCTTTTTACGTCATAAAGATATGTTTCGATTACTTCCATTTTGATGTTTGTCCGAATTATCCAGTATATGGACCCGTCTTCGAACAGGTAATTCAGCTAGTGTATTTATAAGGTGCTAACACGTGGATCAATCTGAATAAAAGAAAGATAAACAAATCAAGTCAGGGATAAACTAATAAAAAAGTCTCCTTTGATAGAAGAGGTGCGGAGCTAAACAAGAATGATGGGATTAATTATTTTGTCACGTAGTTAGCTTGTTCAGTGGTAGATGTTTGTTCAACTGATTAAACAGGGACGGTTTCTGTCTTTTATGTTACCGATGGGTTAATATGTTGAACAATGGGTACCTGTAATGCGAATATATTGACATACACATTAGATTAGTATGTTTGAGCAATAGATAGGAGGAAAGACGGTCATACAGATAACTAAATAAAATTAACAATGAGAGAATCGAACCAACTCATTGAAGAATACGATACGATCGTCAATGTTAATCACTAAGTATAATGCTCATATTGTGTCAAAGGAAAACAAAATCATTGTATCTTGTCACCTGTTATTTTTTTAATATATGAAGTTCTAATAAAACAAGGTTACAGGCGGGGATTGTTGGCTCTGTGTTCTGAGTTCGGGATTTTCCGGGTTAACTGAATCACTTTGACGAACACTCTTGATTAAAGTAGGAAATGAATGCATATATCCTAAAGCTTTATATTTACAACTAACCTAGGAGAAGGAATTCTAAGAAATGCTTACTTAATTCCTTGCTTACCTCGACATTCACTTAGGCCTACTCCTTATCAAAGAACCAAGGCAATGACTCTCCATGAAAGTGTGGTTGAGATTACCTAACTTGTCTTTACTATAGACGGATAGCACAGTTAGCGGTTTTGTCCCTTCTCTTTCCATACTGAGATGAAGTATTTTCTTTAAATAAGACAACAAACAGAATATGGTACGCTTATCTGAAAGCATGTGCGATTTGCAATGCACTATTTACGTAAGAGATATATTTTGCTGCACATGGAAGTTTACTTCAAACAACAATTTAAAAAAATAGAATTTACCACATAATTAGGTATTAATTGTCTCATAGAACAATATATGTCCTAAAAACTAACTAATAAAGTATGACTGCGCCAGTGGGGAATATATCAAGAGTTAACTGGATGAATTCAAAATAAATAAGCAAGGAGTAAACTTTGTAGTTCTATCCATTAAAACATGTAAGATAATGTCAACTCGCTGTATTTGAAAGATCCATAATAAGTTATACTGACACAACTGAACTGGACCCATTGTTAAGTGGTCGTTTTTTTCGGTCACACAAAAACAACCAAAAACGTTTTGTGAACAATAACAATTATTTATTGGTACACAAGTGTGTAACACTTATAAAAGTACATAAATTAAGGTTGCTTCTATAGAAGAATTAAACTAGTGGTAAGTCTTAATCGACGAACATAAAAATTGACTTTGTACGTTGCCCGTTAGATATAATCAAATTAGAAGGAGTCGTTCTAGTCTTTATATTTATGTTCCTGATCGGTCGCTGTCTTCTGCCACTTGCTTAGTTCTTCTGTGTGTATCTGTCAGTAGAAACTTATAAGAGTCCGTTTGAGTATTGTTAATTCTTACTTGAATCGATTATTTCGATCGGATTACAAATAGAAGAGCCTTTCGGATTTCCTGTTATTCTTCAAATGGTCAGTCAATGAAAGCTGTCTGTTGCCAAGCTTCCTGTCAAGCAACAATATTAGGGCTTGATGTTATTCGGTAAATACTACGTCTTCCTATTGTTGACGAATGTATATATATATCTATATATATATATATATATATATATATATATATACATATATATATATTATTAGATTAGTCAGCTATCTTACGTAAGCTATTAAAATGGTACACCCATATTTTAAAAATCAAGATTTAAGTCTGCCGTCCCCAAATAATTTTGGAGAATCTGACCTGTACCTGTACCTGTGAAAGTGTACTCTGTGACAGTTTATCATTTTGAAGACAATTTATTAATATGCATGTTTCTCACGCAATTTGTATAATGACGTGAAAACGATTTTTCAAAAATGTTGTTTTGCTAATTCACTTAAGTCATGCAGAGGTTGACGCTGCCTATAACGTCCCTGCAGACGTCTCGTGAGGATGACTTGTCGGAAGGAAATTAATTATGCAACAGAAACATACCGTGTTTTTCTATTAAGTAAGGCACGATATGACGCAGGCACGTATGATCGAAAGTTTCTCACCGCATAATTACTTCAACTCCAATTGGTCAGGGCACACATAGATCATTGGTGGATCATTATCTTGCTGCTGCACATCATCTCAGATCTTGACAAGAGTCGGACCTTGCCTCAGCAAAAGGCATGACGTGGAAGCGAATATCCTTGTATTCGAGACATTTATGTTCATCCCAATCTGCAATATAACACACGGAAGTGTATTATAATCAGACTGGATGTCATCAAAATTTTAACTGAGTTGCTCGATATTCTTTGCGTAGTCCAAACTTTTAACTGCAAAGTTGCGACCCACATTGACACCGGGAAATTCTTTTAAGACATTCGAAGTGACCTGGTCAATGGTGTAATAGAAAGGGTTGACGAAATAAAATAGCCTTGGCAATTGCTAGACCGTACTGTACATACGTATGCGTGGTTGTATTGAACAATAGCATACATTAAGAAGATTGAGGAATTTAGACAAAAACAAAACAATATGAATACGTAACGTTCAACGGGGTGTCACAGTCGAATGCAACAGCGAACTCAATTTTATAGACAACTGGTCTTTTGCTGGAAGCAGAAAATATGTATTAGGGATCGTCTTAGAGTAAGCATTAGATTGATGCATCCATGGTCCACTCGAAAAACACTTGCTTTTAAGCTCGTTTTGGAGTCGTATTCCAATTTGAATTGTCCCAGAATCGTCGAAAAATATTATAGCGCGGCAGTTACAGCAACACCGCTTATTTTCTTTTTTAAAGAATGTAAAAGTGTTGGATCGCTCTAGTCTTGGAAGGAGAATTTCAGTATTGCAACCCCAGTTGATAACCTGATTGATGGCAGGCCTAAGAACGGTTCCCATGTGAACAGATTTTAGAGGGAATGCTACTTTGATCTAAACTTTTCTGATTTCTGAGACGTTCATAACAGCAACACGCTCTTCAAGCTTCGATGGACTTGTTTAGCAGTTATACGGAATTGGATCGGCGATATTCATAGGTGTAAAAGATGGAGTCTCTGGTCGAGGTTTTGCATATTGGCTATTGGTGGTGTGTTCCTTTTAGTGGATACGAGTTCATTCACAGTAGTTATTGGTTAGGCATTCTGGTTAAGGTTGGTTGGTTTAACACCCTAGCTTGCCATTGTGTTCAACGGGAAGTGGCTGTGAAGTCCAGAAGAGTCCCTAACAGCTGAGAGACGTTCAATATCTTCTGACACTTACTTCCAAAATGTATTTCGATCAGTGCAAGCAGAATGGGTAGCTTCACGGCATAATTGTCTGAAGTCAGATGTGTCTCAGCGGGCGTCTTTTGCTTTTTCAGCAATTGCAATTGGTTTGTTCAAGATACAGCCTTTGTCTTTTTATCCTGTGTTTTATGGCGCCTTAGAAACACTGATAGTATGGTTATCGTCTATGCGAATCAATCTTTCCAAAACTTGATTTAAATATATGGTATAAATGTAGTAAACTATGTATACATATATATATATATATATATATATATATATATATATATATATATATATATATAATTTACGCCATGAATGAAATATTAATGTTTTGTGTAGCTTTATTTTTGGTAGGTACATTCTTCTATAATACCCAACTTTTGTACCATGTTTGATACTTTTCAAGTAAATACTCGAACTATGTATGCCTAATATTTTATATTCTGGTGTAATATTATCGTATATGAGTATACACATCCAATACTATATACATATATATATATATATATATATATATATATATATATATTCTCGTTTTTGTTTCATTTAACTTCAGTTGATATTCTTAAAAATTAATGCTCCCTTCATGTGGCTAACACTTGAACTTTATATTACTTACCTCTAAAACGTCATTTAACTCAAGAAGTTTAATACATTTTCTACTCACCAATTAACCAGTGAACTATGTTATAGTATATCATTTTTGTAATATATCTGCTTTACCGGATCTCAGGAAAAAGATTCATCTAGTCTGGTGGATTATCTTGCTTAGTGAATTTACTAGAGGCAACAACATTTTTAGGAGGTTAACAATTCTACGTATAGACCACTGTGGGTTAACGATACCGAGAGGATCTTATTTGAGCTTCGAATACTATGTTTTTGTTTAATATTTGGTTAGGGTTTATTTGTAAGAGGAAGTATCCTCATGCGAGATTGTCCTGACAAACCGTTGTACAGCGAGACAGAAAACACTCGAAGGCAGAATATAGTTGACATTATATGTATCTCCTACATATATATATGTGTGTAATTTCATTATGTATAATATAGATAAGGAATAATTTCATTTGACTATAAACAAAAAACTTCACTCCAATAAAGATATATCGGACATATATGCGTTAAATACCATATATTAATAGGGCAAAAGACAATTCTATTTAATATAGAAACGTATGATTACACGTATTTTTCTAGTGACGTGAAGACATAGCAGCTACTTGAAAAGACAGAGGAAACGCCACGGAAATAAATCCAGGAATAAAAGTCTCTAAATTGTATTCGATTCTTATATATTTATAAAAGTTTATGCGCATTTATATAAATAATTTATGTTATACAAGAGCAGCGGACTGCCTGAAATATTCAGTACTATCTGCCTTAACCTGCTTAGTTTAGTTATTCCATTTAATTCCAATTTAGCATTTGAATCGATAAGAAGACAAAATTAAATGCATATTTGGTAGTCTATGACATAGGTAATATTTAAAAAAGGAAGACATCGAATTTGAATTAATTTTTAATTTACAAACATAAAAATATTTATCTTTTTTTTAATAAATGTTCTAAATAAATTTGCAAAACTATTTTCTTTCTAAAAATAAAAAAACAATGGTCATGCTCTTGTATAATTTTATGGACTCTTACATTTTTAATCACTTAGTTTAAATATGAAATGAATCACAGCAAACTAATTATTGTATTTTTTAATATTCACTAAATAAAGTTTTTTTTGTAAAGGTGTTTCATTTATGCGTTTGTCTGGGTTCTTTTGCGGAACTGTTAAACTGTAAATTTTCCTGAAGAATGTATATGTATAATTGCACAAAATCAGAAAATATTTTTTAAAAAAAGATCGAAAAATGAATTCGGTTTAAAATTCCAAACTTCAAAGTAATATATCTTGTTTTAAACATGTATCTATGATTTTTGCAAATATATCAATCAGAGCTAGGAAAAAGTTAAATGTAACGGACAAAAGGCTAGATGTACAAGGAGGAAACATTAGGAAAATTAAAATGCTAGTATTTTTTAACTTTTCATTTAATTACTCATCCATCAAAACTACATATTACTAAATAAAATCAACATATAAAAAGTAACTAAAATATTACATGACAAAAAAAGATCTTGCTTTTTGTAATTTAACACCCTGCTGCCTCTAACATACATGACATGTAATGACATAAACAGAAGAGCAATTACGCACAATGTTTATACATTTAAAAGCAAGGGACGACTCTAAGCGTGTTTAAACTATTAAAAATGTAAGCACCTATCTATTACTGTAATATACATAACTTTTACTAACAAGACCAACATAACGAATATCACTGATTTATATATATATATATATATCCATATCCATATATATATATATATATATCACTTAATTATATATCCATAACCATATATATATATATATATATATATATATATATATATATATATATATATATATATATGTTTAAAATATATTTTTTTATTTGTTTGAAATAATTTATTTCGATATTCAGCGTGTTATCGTCTCTTATATCCAGTTCCTAATAGTGCTATTCACATCGCTAATTTGCAGTATTTAAATATCAGTGTACGATGTATTCCCTTAAGGGCAGTATACTATTTAATGATGCGATCTAATAAATCATCATTACTTTAATTATTTATTAAGTAACATGTAATACGAGTGTAAATGCTTCGTTACAAAATGAATGAAACATATATACGACGCTGTTATCTTTTTTGTTTTTTTATATAATAGTGTACCCAAGACAAGTCAAGTTTCAGTTGTAGATGTAAGGGGCTACTGAGAATTAGGTGACAATTTTGGGAGACATCTTTAGTTGGGAGCTGTACAGCGTAACGCTTGTTCACATTAGTTTTAAATGTCTGCATGTCGCTACAGTCAGGGACACAGGGAGCAAGAAGGGGGTTCAATAGGCCGACCGCACGACGAAATAAACTATTAGAGTAAAAGGATCTCCGGGATCTAGGGACCTCCACGATCAACGAATGGGATTTAGCTGAGTGTCGGGTAAGTCTATGTATTTACGTAGAGGGGACACTAGAGCAGTACGTTCATCGGAGCACACTCCATTGAAGTACTAGCAAAACAGAGGCAAGGATGCAACATTGTGGCGCAGGGACAGGGGCTTGAGCTTGGTGGATAGTGAAAGACCTATTAAATTAGCGACTCTTTTTTAACCTATTCTAACAGAGAGAGAGCCTAGTGGATGATGCACCAGCCCAGATATGACTACAATACTCCATGCATGGGCGGATGGTGGTTTTGTAAAGATATAGACTATTGTCAGGAGTGATAAGTTTTATAGCACGGTAGGCAGAGTCCACCTTCTTTGCCGCAGCCTTGGAAATGTATTTATTGTCATTGTATTTACTGTCATTGTTCCAATTCATGTTTCCTGTGAATGTTAGGCCGAGGAATTGGAACGTTGGCCTCTCAATTAGGATGTTATTTGCTATGACAATCGGTGGTTGTAGAGGTTTCTTGGAGTTATTTATAGTAAGAAGCTTTGAATTTGAAGCATTAAATGTCACTATCCAATTGTGATCCCAATTCACTACAGACTAGAAGTCACTTTCTAAGGATCAAGCCATTTCCTCGGAAAGAATAGCGTGCTGTCATCAGCAAATATACTCATCTCATACACAATGTCATCAGGGATGGTGTTTATGAAAATCAGGAACAATAAAGGTCTAAGGATGTATCCCTTGGGTACACTAGAATGTATGGCATGTTGGTTTGGTCTTCCTGTTGGTTTGCATAAAATATTCGTCCGGTAATCCTATATCAATGAAGTTCTATTAGAAGTTATACATGCCAAACCTTCTCAAAAGCTTTTGATATATCAAGCGCTACAGTCCTAGCTTCACCTGTTTTTCCAAGTGTATGGTATATACACTTACAGATGACCGTTATGATATCCGCAGTAGATTTTGCTTGCCTAAATCAATACTGACGGTCAGAAAAAAGTTTAGCATTAACGAAGTGCCGGACTATTCCTCGATTGATTAAGCATTCACATATGATAACAAAGATCGGAAGTAGACTGATGGAGCAATTATTCTGAAGATCAGTTCTTCAAGACTGATAGCATACATATTCGTATTCATATAAACTGAAGTTAGATAAACATAAATAGAAAGAAAGCGCCTTAATCTGGAAAGTTGGGCAGAAGAAAAAAGAACGATAACGCATACCGATCGATATAAAAATAGAATATCAGATGTATTTCAAATACTTTTGATATTGCGGTTTAGTGTCTGACTCTGTAGACATGTTCGTTCTTCCCTTAAACACTTGAAATGTTTTGCGTCGACAGTCATGTACTGGCTTAAATATGGGTGACAAAATAAATACATATGCATATATATATATATATATATACATATATATATATATATATATATATATATATATATATATATATATATATATATATATATATATACGAATAAATACACAATTGGGGGTATTAGAGAAGAGATACAGTAGTACCGTAAAAGCAGCAGTCTCTACGACGTTCAGAACAAAGCTTCAAAGCTTCACTGCAATTATAAATGTTGACAAGTATTAATGTTTGAAATACAATTACGCTTTTAAAAAAATATGACAACATTATTTAATTGAGTTAAATAAAAAGTAAAAATCACATTTGAGAGTCAGTGTAGTATATGTTCGTTCACCATCGTATCATCATTATAAGCAAACAAAAGATACGACCAAAGGGATGATATTTTTGCTAGTCCCCCTTCCCCCTCTCTCTCTCTCTCTCTCTCTTTCTCTCTCTCTATCTATCTATCTATCTATCTATCTATCTATATATATATATATATATATATATATATCAGGGTTGTCTGAAATGTATCCGACCATAGGCAAGAAAAAATATTTTAAATACACAACGGGGTTAGAACCCTAATCCCCTTCAAAGTAGGCCCCTGGTGCTTGCACACACTTAGCACACCGATTTGTCCACTGCCGGAAACACCTCCGGAATTTTTCTTTTAGAATCGTATTTATATTTGCCATCGTGTTCCGCATTAACTCTTATCTAGTATTAAAACGGAAACTTTTCAGTAGCGTATGAATTTTTCGAAACAACCAGTAGTCGCAATGAGCCATGTCTGGAAAGTAGAGAGGTTGGCAAACAACTGTAATTCCATGTTTGGCCAATAAATGTGATCAGTTGGGATGCATGTGCGGGGGCGTTGTTGTAATGCAGTTGCCAGGATATTGCCGTGCACATGGATAGTATTTTTGCGCCGTACTGCATCATGGACACGCGGAAGAATATCTTGATAGTACTCCTTTGTCACTGTTTGCCCTTGCGGTGCGTATTCGTGATGCACAATATGCCGGCTATTAAAGAAGACAGTCAGCATCACCTTGATTTTCATTCGCACCTGTCACGCTTTGTTTGGCGTTGGAGACTCGGGATGCTTCCATTGCGCCGTACACCCATAACTCATCTCCAGTTATCACGGTGTTCAGAAACCCAGGATCAGTGTTGGCGACTTGAAAACGGGAGTCATTTTGTTATTGCGACAAAAACTTGGGCACAAATTTCGCAGTGACTTGTGCATGTTCAAATCATCACGCAAAATTGCATGTGCCGCATTTTTACTCACTCTGACTTTTTGGGCGATTTCGCGCGCGGTTATACGACACTCTTCCATCACCACATTTCGCACCCTCTCAACACCAGCTGCACTCTGAGCAGTTTAGGGCCTGTCAATACGCTGATCAGTCTCCACTTATATGCGGTTATTTTTGAATCGGTTGAACCACTCTTTAATTTGTGTTACACAAATTGTATCTTCTCCAAACCCATGCTGAATCTTACGAATTGGTTTGCTTTGATCCAATCAAGCTTTTGCCTAAATTTGATGCAGTACTTTTGTTCAACACGTTCACTTATCTTGAGATAATCGGTAATCCAACGAACACTGTGCAGCATCTCACACAGCGACCGACAGGCAGCGACTAACGCGCAGGAAGGCGGTGATAAAAATCACACATGCGCATGAAGGTATCTTACTTCACTGTGTAGAATTGCGCCGTACTATCGTGTCTATTTCTCACGGAAAAATAACGGTCGGTTATTTTTTTAGACAGGCCTGGTATATATATATATATATATATATATATATATATATATATATATATATATATATATATATATATATATATATATACATATATATACATATATACATATATATATATATATACATATATATATATATATATATATATATATATATATATATATACATATATATACATATATACATATATATATATATATATATACATATATATATAAAGTATAAAGGTATACTCAAAAAAGAATAAAAGGGAAATACCAGCAGAGTGCTCAATTAAATTAAATTAAGAGCGTAATATTTTTATTTTAAAATACAGATTTTAATCAGACATGGACCAGTGGTTTCTGACAAGAAAAGGGTGTTAAATTCCCTATTCCGTCTTCTTCAGCATAGTCTGAAATAGTAAATGATGGAATTTCTTCAAAAAACATTTATAACCGTTATAAAACGCTCTGGACAAAGAATTTGAAATGAGAGGCCGGCCAGACGCTAGGTCAGAAAAATAACCGTTAAGTAAGAGATTCTATATTTAGAAGTAAAGAACCAGAGAGAATGAAAAGAAGAAAGAAAGAAAGAAAAGAGAGAAAGAAAGAAAGAAAGAAGGAAAGAAGGAAGGGAAAATAAATTAAAATGAAATTAAATTTATAATAATGAAAAAAATTATTAATTAAGAGTAAATAAAAATTTATATTTATATTTAGAGCATAGTATAAGGAACGTAACTCTAATTAATTAAATTATCTAAGCAGGGGAGGTAACTATTTATTGTTATATAAAATATATATATATATGTATATATATAAATCACGATGGTTTCAATTAATAAATGTCAAATTAAAGTAGAAATATATAAATATAATTAAAAATAAATAAATATATAAATAACAAATCAATATATAAATAAATAAAATATAAATAAAAAATAAAAAATCAATATATAATTAAAATATCAATATATAAATACAAAATAATCAATATATAAATAAATAAAAAACCAATATATAAATAAAAATTCGATATATAAATAAAATCAATATATAAATAAAAAATAAAAAAATCAATATATAAATAAATAAATATATAAATAAAAAAATATAAATAAAAAATCAATATATAATCAATATATAAAAAAATTCAAAGAATAAATATATGCATACTCACAAGTGTGTGCACACACACACATACATATGCATATATATATATATATATATATACACATATATATATACATATATATACACACACAAATGTATGCAAGTATAAATAAAAAATCAATATATAAATATAAAATATCAATAATCAATCAAAAATCAATATATAAATAAAAATCAATATATAATATGAAAATTTGAAAAATAAAATTTAAAAATTTAAAGAAGAAAGAGGGAAAAAATGGAG
The DNA here is from genome assembly GCA_963556195.1 of Sepiola atlantica. Taxonomy (NCBI): domain Eukaryota; kingdom Metazoa; phylum Mollusca; class Cephalopoda; order Sepiida; family Sepiolidae; genus Sepiola; species Sepiola atlantica. The sequence goes on from OY744526.1 coordinate 100,564,022, forward strand.
AAAAAAAACTGTTATCAGGTTCGTGGAACGAGAAGTCTGCAGTAGAAATATATAAGTGTCTGAAAAATGTATGTAGGGCTCTAGGTAGGCTTAAGTCACTCGATCCATCCAATAAATAAGGAGTGCTTGTTTACGATGTATACAGCCTTTAAAAACCTCATCGCGCACATTTAAACATCTGGTGTTTGGGTTCATGATGGCCTTAAAAATATGAAACTTCTCAGCATTACACAAATGGCAAACATTAGATATAGGTGAATAAATGGGTTTTCTCTCTATGATTTTCCAATTTATAGAAAAGGGAGTTCCTTCTTCTTTTAGTTCCGAAATCCGTTTAGCCAAAGATATGTTTGCGCGATCTTTGTTTCTAAAGGAATATAGGTGTGAATAATACCTTTGTTTAAAGGAACCTTGTGTCATGCCGTAGTATACATCTGTACTATTATCAGTTTGACTCGTAACCACAGCTTTGTATACAACTGAGTCAACCTTACAATTTCCCTCGAGGGGGCAAGAATTTTTATTTTGGCATGAGCATCCGGTGTCGACTGCCGTGCTTTGTTCTCTGGTGATATAACTCCTTATAGGCCGCATGGTTGAATAGCTGACCTTGATGGTGTTTTTATTGAAAAACTTATGTAAACTGTGTGTTGGAGGGAAATGTTTGTTTAATAAAGAGAGAAAAATATGACCTACTCTTGATTTTGTTTTGTTATATATGGCGGTTTACGTGTGTCTGTTAGAGCCTTAGAGTGGAGTGTGTCTAAAGATTTGTGCTATATTCTAAACAGATCACTTCCGGATCATATATGAACCAGTTATATGTTCTTTTTCTTGCGAACTGTCCAATTCTGCATATATATATATATATACATATATACAATAATATTTTTTTTTTTTTTTTTTAAATAAATATTAAATATTTAAATACCTAGAGACATCGATGTTTCATGCTAACGCAATCTTCAGTCTAGGAACTAATTTTCAACGGTCGGTGGGCGCGAACCCCGAACACAAATCGTCACTGATTCGTAGTCGGTGATCTTAACCCAAGGGCCATCGTCAATTAATTAGTAAATGCAGAATAACTTTAACTGTAAATAGCGACACGTGGCCGTTATTTACCAGGCAGCTCAGAGTGACCTTCGAACCGGTGTTCGGATCTCGCATATAGCTATTAGTACTGCTTGTTATTAAAGCTACTCGAAAGTGCCCAGCTCTTGTGGGAAGGGGGGCTGATAAACAATAATATTTTTTTTTTTATATACATATATTTTTTTTTTATATACATATATATATATATATATAAGCTCAAGAGATCGTATGTTTGATACGTTTGAGATTTTCTATAAATATAGGGCAACATAATTGAAATACTTTAACAACTTTTTTGACTGTTGTTTGAGAACATAACAATTAGCATATAGCTGTATATCTATTTAAATTTCTATTTCTGTCTCTGTCTGTCTGCTCTCTGTATGTCTCTCTCTCCCTCTCTCTCTCTCTGTATATATATATATATATATTCATTACTTTTAACTCATGTCTTACTCCCATGTTCAACGGTTTTTGATGAGTTTCTGAATAATGAGGAGAATAAATATTTGTATTATTGTTCAGAACGCCATTCATACGTGTCTTAACCCCGAAACCTCCAAGACTGACAAACCTGTTTCGGTAGTTGACATAGCTATTCGTTCTTTCTAGCTAACACACGAGTTTCCTTAAAAACATATAATTAGCACGAGCCCTGAAAGCAGGCCTAACGAACAATTTATTTAAGTGAGAAGTGTACGTCATGGTAGTGAGGAATCGCATGCCATTATGGGGGTGGGCAAAATGAGTTCAGCCATCAACGAACATTTGTATGAAGACTGAAGGCTAATGAACACAAATGACGAATACATACACACAATAACGTTTGGTTATTGATTGCATTTTTTCATGGTTATATAAATAATGGTGTTTTTTATACCGTTAGCAATTCTACAAAAATACAGTATATTTGACATCACCCTAAACTAAACGGTTACCTTTTAAATGTAGATCTACGAAAGTGTTTTTTTTTTTTTTTTTTTTAATTAGAATAAAAGTCAAAATTATGCGGGCGGGAAAAGGTCGTGAATTCTTTCAAATTCATTATGCCCCTTGTTTCAGTGTGTAAGAATATGTTAAATCAATCAAGTAAATTATTGTGTCATTTTTCCTCAATTTTATTAGAGTAGATATAAAATAAATACTTAGAAATTCGATCTGATTAACTATATTTTAAAATCGTATTCATGCTAAAAAATAAAAAAATAAAAAAATTTAAGTGATATAACCATTAAGATATCTAGTATTTTGGATTAGATTACTCCACCTTTAATTTGATTTCATCTTTTCTCGAATCTGATATTCAAATTAAAAAGTGGTGTCCTCTGATCGTATCTTTGTATACATCTTTTATATAGATGTTTAAACATTAACAGATAATATAGATATTTAATAATCTTTCATCAATTGATCTGTTCATTTTTGTTGGTGGGCAATTCTTGCATTTGGGTTTTGCATTGTACCTAAGTTTAGTCAGGCTAGCTTAGTTTTGTTTAATAATTTTTTGAGTCATTTTCGGGACTTCTATTAGAAAAATATAAACTAAATAATTGGAAACTTAACTTGATAGAATTTAAATTTTGGGCAAAAAAATGAAAACTTAATATCTAGTGTTAAACTATTCATCTACCTGGAATTTAGGTTATAAACGGCAACATGTAAGTATAATATGCTGTTTACATTACAAAGTATTCTAAGATAAATGTATTTTCGTATACTATTTTCATATAAAGTTAAGAGTTTTACCAGTAAATATTAATCTTCAGTATGAATAATAATTTATCAAGTATGTTTTCAAGTGTTTTATTGTAAGATATTTTTTGCACTTGAATTTAATTCAGGCTAATTCAATTGGGTGTAATTATAAGTTTCGATTTAAAATGTTGTTTCAAAGTTCAGGGCCAAGGTTTGTTAGGAGATAAGTAAGTCTTATTCATGTATTTTCAAACATAAAAAATGAAACAATAAAAAAACAATTATTGTTTTTGATTGATTTTCCCATTATAATTAAATGCAACACTAAAGAGTATATATTAATATATATACATAAATATATATATATATATATATATATATATATATATATATATATATATATATATATATATATTTCAGAGGAAACATTTTTTAATCAAGGAAACGTCAGAATGATTAATTAAAAACTAAGAAACTCGAATTTGATATTAGGGGGCCAATTGTTTAAGTTGGGGAACACGATTGAGCGAGATAAAAAAAAGTAAATCTCTCACTCTTATGGTGGCTTTGAATCATTAAAGATCTCCAACTTATGCTTCGAAATCTTTTCCCTACACAAGCTAGGTCGAGAATTGTTAATAACTAACGCCTCAATAATATTGAGATCGTTGTTAGACCTGGCACTGTGTAAATCAGAAAACCGCCCATCGGAATACTTGTCAAAACAACTATTTGTACCAACCAGGTGATTACCGATGGCTGATACCTGTGCCTGAAAGTTCCCGGATGATCTCAACACCTTGTGTAAACGAATATATAATATATATATATATATATATATATATATATATATATATATATATATATATATATATATATATATATCATGTGAGTGTACCTCAATGATTATTTTGGTAAATTTGAAAATTTGAGTATTGATAAAAAGTTAGAAGTAATGAGAGAGATGTGAGAAAGAGAAATAGAGACAGAGAAAGGGAGAAAGAGAGGTAGTAAATATGAGGGTGTAAGAAAGGAAGGAAGAGAGATTAAGAGACACAATTGGGTGTTTTCTTGCATTAATAAGTACGTTTATGTATTGATGTTCCGATAGGACTTTAATATCTGCAAAGGAAACAGTTTTACATAACTGAAAATCGTGTTTATATTTAGGTTGTTTCGATGTTTTCCCAACTGAAGATTATAATATTAAAAGCTATAACATACAAAAATTGGAAAGAAAAAAATTAATAGCCATGAAGTATTTTTCTTGCCAATCGACCTGTTTTTTTTATTATTCTATTTTATGTTTTAATTCGATGCCATTGTTAAGAATATGTTGCTATCGGTGCAACGAACTGGGGCTTGTTCGACGTCATTACATGAATCGCGGGAACCAGACCTGATGGTGGAAGGACATTATAATTAAAAAATAAAAAGAAGACTCTCTAGTTTGGCACAGCAGCTTACAAGGTAATAGATAAAGAGAGAGGCAAAACTCGTTTTCTCTATTTCTCACTCCCTCTCTCGTACGTTCCCTCTCACGCACACTTTTTATTTGTACACTGGGCTCTCTTTTTCCTCTTTACTATGGTTTATGATGCAAATAACGTCGTAAAACGAATTGAGCATTTTAAGCAGTTAATTCTGGTCATAACAACATTAAGATTTGATTTACTGGTGAGGTGAACTGATGAAATAACTGTGTGAAAAAAATGTCATTCATAACTTATGACAACCACCAAGGTATCCTATTCTTAACATGCATTCATATGTACTAGCTCTCTACGCAAATAACGGAATATTACAATTTCTCTCAAGTATAAAGTGAAAATACCTGATGTATTTTTATTCTAAGCAAATTTAAACTTGTTATGTTTTGTTATACAAACGTATTATTGTCTCAAGTGTGTAAGAGGTTTCGGCACAAATATCTTTACTATTTAGTTTATACATTAGTAGATTGAGCTCTCTAGTCTGTAATATGATGTCTTATATATATATTTATGAGTATATATGATTTGCTATTGGACCAATAATTTCCGTTTCAATGTTTAAGGCGTACTTTCGTTTGACCTCAAAGAACGTATGTGGGAACAGTAACGGCTTCAGCTCGAATGATATTTGTTCACTGTTAAACATGTATAATTATTTATACTAATTTCTTTTATCAAAATAACTTTTTTTGATAAGAGAAAAGATAATTGTCTTCTATATCAAACTTATATTTATATAACATGAGTTTATATTTTGCTTTGGGCAATTTTTTTATTTCCCAAATACGCGGAAATCATTTTCAAATGAGAATCATATTTGCTTTCGCTTTCTCTTATGTAATACATATGTATGTATGTATGCATGTATGTATGTATGTATGTATGCATGTATATATATATGTATATACATATATGTATTTACATATATATATGTATATGTATAGTATATATATATATATACATATACGTATATATGTATATATATACATATATGTATATATATATATACATATATCTATATATACGCACATGTATCTATATTATTGCAAGCATGAAAGGAAGACGAATTCTATCGTTCATGATTAAAAGTTTATCAAGAGAAAAAAATGCCAGCCGACCGGTTTCGCCCTCTCTTAACAAAGACTGTATCTAGGGATTTAAAAAAAGGTGATTTGAAAAAAAACGGGGTGAAAATAGAGAGTACAGATAATAACATAGTGTTATGTGATATGTACAATGGAGGATGAATCTTAGAAACTGATCACATCTAGTCCCAATAGACATTCCCTTTGCTTGCAAAGGGCGGGACGTTTAAACGAACGTGGATCGTCTCCAAGATTTTTAGATGAAATAACGAGTGAGCATGACTGAGAATGGTGAAGGAGTCCATGCTAAAATTCCTCGCGCACGGCGGGTTTTTTAAGTAAATGGTCTGTAATGGAATAACCGTATGTGTTATTTTGAACGTCCGTTGATCGGAAGGTTCTATTTCTGATCCTACTCGGAATTTGCTGTTGGGCTCTACTATCCAATCTTAACGTCGTCCTACCGACGTAGTTAGCACTTCAACTAAATTTAAAATGATAAATTACATTATTTTTATGGTGGGGGATAACACGTATTTGCGAGAGGACGTCAATAACATTTTGTAGAAAACACAACACGCATATTCGAAGAAAAATAACAATTTTCAACTGCTGAGCTGATTTGCTTGGCGAATTTCTTACGTACTGTGCCTAACCAAGGTAGACGAATGTAAATTTGATATTTAGTCACCGTATATGGTTTTATTTCGGAAAAAGTTTTTTATTTTCCATTCGGTGACTGCCCTAATCACACCAAGAGGATAGTCGTTTTTGAACAAAGTATTAGTGATAGTTTTAATTGCTTCGTCCAATTTTGATTTTGAGCAAATCATAAGGGGTCTGTGTATTAATGTCCAAATCAAGTTTACCTTTCGTTATTTTAGGACAAAATGAATCCTATCGAGTATATACTCCTGTAAAGGTAGGTTTACGGTAAATTGATGTAAGGTAACTCGATGTTTTTTTTTGTTACCAATACATCTATGAAAGGTAAAGTGGAATTACGCTGTCCTTCATAGGTATATTTTAATGCGGGATGAATTATTTAGTAAGGAGAAGAATGTATTCGCCTCCGTTTCATTATTAAACAGGCAAAATGTATCGTCTACATATTGAAAGTAGACTAAAGGTTTAGTGGGTCCAGATAATAAACCCTTCTAAAAAAAAACACAAAAATATTTGCCATAGTTTGTCCTAGGACTGAGCCCATGGATACGCCGTCTACTTGCCTATACATCACATCGTTAACACCAAATTCAACGGATGTAGTGGCAAATTTCATCAACTGCACGAAAACGCTTTCAAGAATGGAAGGAAACGATAAATGGTTACGATATAAAAAATCGGCACAGATATCGATAGTTTCCAAAATAGGGACACATGTAAATAGGTTGCGAATGCCGTAGGAAGAAATACATTTATTAGCAACCTTAGAATCTTGAATGTACTTTGCAAAATGAAATGAATCTTTCAGACAGTATTTACTATAGTAATTCAATACTGGCTGTAAAATATATAGACGATCCAGTTTGCAACCTTCTGCTGTGATGACACTACCATAGATAGAATGGACTTAACTGGGATATACGCTTTGTGAGCTTTGGGTAATCTATATGAACGTGGGCGGATAGAGCCCGAGGGTCTGATCTCATTCAGCCTTTGTTAAGAGATGGCGAAATCGGTCAGCTTACATTTTTTCCTCTTCATAAACTTTTAATCATGAACGATAGAATTCGTCTTCCCTTCATGCTTGCAATAATAAAATGTTGTACACCCTACAAAATCATGAAATATATATATATATATATATATATATATATATATATATATAAATATATATATATATATATATATATGTATGTGTGTGTGTATATATATACATATATATACATATATATATACATATATGTATATATATTCACATACATATATGTCCATATATATACATATATGTATATATATACATATATATGTGTATATATATATATGTATATATATATATATATATATATATATATATATTGTAATGTGTCACCTCTTCACGACGTATTTTGTTTTTGTATGAAAATAAAGAAATTCATCAAAAAAGTACTTAAAAATCGACACCTGACAATTATCAGAACTCTCTTTCATTACCTTTTTTCTTTCGTGTATCTGTTTTTCCTTTTCTTATAATTGCTTATTCCTATGATTAAAAAATAAGTTTGAGAGCTGGTTTGAGCTTACGCATTTCCGACGGTGAATACTAGATCGCTATCGTTAGCTATACGAAGTTGTGACGGACTTTAAATAAAATCGTCCGATGTTTCAGATTTACGGAGAGTCACGTCGACAGGAAATTATATGTATTTGTTTGCATAAAAAGTAAAAGAAAATGAAGGCAACAGATAAGTAGTTTTGACATGCCTCGGTAGACAAGATAATATCACATACAACTGCTGGGATGAAAAGTAGAAGTAAATTGACGACTTCGAAATATCGGTAGTTTTAATATGATTTACTAGAGAGGACGATACGATCCTGGTGTGTATTAAAACTGAACAAAAAGGTATAATGTGGTTCTAACCGGCTGTTTTGATTGTGAATAATACATCATGAATATTTATTGAGAAAAATGAAACAAGAAAAAACAATCACTGGTAAACCGTGTTTTTGTTTCACTTATACGTTATTCTAATAAGAAAACCAAATACTTCTTTTAATTGTTGGCACGTATACTTTTAATCTGATCTTATTGGCATTTAAATACTTCTATATCATATAAATAGTAATACATATTTATTTGAAAACTATTCAATCTTGTCTTACTTTTGTATGATTGGATTATCTGTTGCCGCTGATCACTTGGTGGATTTTGTTTCTTTTTATGATATATTATTTATTTAGTGAGTTCATATATATCACACATTCGAAACAATATATATATATATATATATACATGTATATATATATATATATATATATATATATATATATATATATATATATATATATATATATATATATGTATATAATAGATTTCATACACTATTTTACACTATTTTTTTATTAATCCAGGTTGTTATAAAACTATTACTCGCATAATAAGTACATTTAGGTCACACATTATTTCAGAAAGTACCTTCTATTTGATAGTTTCTATCCTTCTCGATTGTTTACAATTGAATATAACGAGGTAGTAATGCAGTAGGTATATACTAATATGGTGACGCAATGTTATGTGTTTACGTACGTTATTAGCCTCGAGCCAATATTGAAAAGATTGTATCAGGCAATCTTAGCAGAAGCATTGCAAAATCGTATTTCTTTCAATTTCATCAGATATTTTTTCAGTATGTAGCATGAAATTCGAACTAAAATACACCTTTTAGTATCCGGTCTAGGATCAAAGTAAAGTGTATTCCTTGATACTACAGTGTATCTCTTCTGTTATCTTTTACTAAAAGAAATATTCATCTAGACTGTGGTAATGTTTGTTTTGTCTCAATCCAGATTCCCCTTTTTTTTTAGCTGGATATCGACAACACAAAAATCAAAGTTGTGTTTATCTTCGCCGTCGTTGTGACGCATGTAAATAGGAACTAGCCTTTAAAAATCCATAATGAGCAATGGCGTGGAAATTCCAAACACGTGGAACTAGTTAAAGTGTTATCAAACATAAAGCTAGCGAGTGTTACAAAAGAAAAAAATAGTTAGAGCAAGATCCACAAACGTCTCTTACCAAGCCGTGAACTCCGAGGCAGATGAGCGTAGTGATAAGATTCGTTGCGGTTCGGAGACCCCGGATAAACATAAACAATGTAAACGTGTCGATTCTGGAAATTTGCGAGGGATGCACTTCAAGGAGCTTTTCGCCAATATGCTCAAACTGCAACTCCAGGGGTTTCGCAAATCTTTGGCTGACTCTCCTCGCCTCGATGCGTCTGGAGCAGATATACATGAAGGACAAAGTTACGGAGGGTGAGGTCCTGGCTGCATTGAAGCAGACCGGCTAGGATATCGAAGGACTTGATGGTGTTCCCTACTAATTGTTTTTAATGCTATTGCACATGATCATTGCTTCTTTTGACGCTGTGTTTAACCATTGGTTTGAGCAGGGCTTTATTGTCCTATTACTTATACAGCGTGAACGTTTTTGCAAGAGTTCTTAAACAACTGTATGCAGGTTGTTGGTGGATTAATTGTGGTTAAATAGAATTATTCTGTGATGGATAGATTAATTCAGAAAAAGAATCGCATCTGGTGTGCATGATCATATATAATATAGAATACTACAAAGAAACATGCGTTGATCAATTTCGAATAGTGCAAAACATTGCACAGGTCGACTATCATTTTCATTGAGTCCATTTCCAAGACTGTCATTTTTTATTTAGTGTTCCGCAAATGGATATATATGTAGTTTCACCAGACGAAGGGAGTTGGACAAGTCAATAGAAAGTACCGAGTTGTTAACGGTTTCCATTTGCCAATGTTGCCCGCTGTTGTCACTGCTTTGCTATCCTTTCATTTTCTTTCTTTTACCGCAACCTTAGGAAGGGGGATTCGGTCAGGCGTTAATCTCGTTGCTTGGATGAAGCGGGAACAATGATTTCTGCGTATGATTATAATGTAACTCTTTTCGTGTTTAGTTTGCGATACCTTCAACCAGTGATTAAGACACTTGCACGATATAATGAAGCTATAACGACTATTATGAACCGAAGAAAGTCAAATAGTCTACTGTTTGGAGTATTGAGTGGCGCTGTTGCGCTGCTGGGCCTTTTCTAAAGTCGGATAACATTGATCGAATTATATTGTTTTTATTCAGACCGTCTATGCAGCTTAAGAAGTATTGAAAACGGTCTCAAAACGTAAATTAAGACTCGTATTTGAAGGTGTCTTTTAATAGATATATAGCTCAGGCGTGCACTATTTACATATTTACTCTTATTCTTTACCTGCCGGTTGCCATACTGCGAACTTCTTAGCATGTGTTCACGCGTTTATTCTCGTTTTTAGTGGAAGAGTAGATTGTCGTAGGTAGGCAGACAAGTCTGTGTGTAACGCCCGGGTGCGAAATGTTTTTTATCGTATGGGACAGAATATATTCGCCTTACGTGTTTGGCGTCATTTCGGAGATTCTCAACAATTGTCAGTACTTTAATGTCTGGACATCTGTTAGAAAAGTATTACCCCCTACCCGAAGAGCATACAATACGGAGATGGCATGGTTGAGAGACAATATCTCCACGTTACCAGACAGATGAGATAGCAACGACTTGGTCGCTTCTCTAATTTTCGGCAGTTCTGGATTTATATAAACGAGGTAAATCTCGCATCGTTTCCACGCATTATGTTTTTGGGATGGAGCATACATTACCGACAACAGAGACCCGACGTGGAATATGGAGAAAAAGAGCGCTTTATATTGTAGTCGCTAGACCAGTGGCGATGACAACGCGTCTTCGGATAATCGATTGAGTTGACTATTTTTCTGATCACGATCTAATATAATTCTTCACACATGAGATTTTGATCACAATTAGATGTGATAAAAAATACATCCCATCGAGCTTACTAATTGATAGGTGCACACCGCTTATTTTTTAGTTAAATCGTGCAGGATATGATAACGCCCCCCCCCCGCCTCAGTATAGAATACGCAGTTCAATGTTTTAGTGCTACGAAACCCAGTTATGGTAGTCTCTTTGTTAGATGAGTTAGTGAGTACTGTCTCTGTTTTAATTTACTGGTGTTAGAGCTTCTCTAAGAATGCCAATTTCCCAGAGGTAGTTTGCCTCAAAACTTCGTCTAAATCGTATTAACCCATCTATATGTCCTCCACCCCCAACCTTATTTCCATTTCTTGCATTGTGGTAGCATTCCGTCACCTTTCTATATACAGATTAGAAATAATGATTCTAGCAAGCCACCCCACCTTATGATCTCTATACCTTTCACAATATTCAGAACTTCTGGATTATATACATATATATATATATATATATATATATACATATATCTATATATATATACATATATATATATATATATATGTGTGTGTGTATATATATATACATATATATGTATATATATGTATATATACATATATATGTATAAGTGTATAAGTGTTTTAAGGTTCATATTTTTTTAAAGCATCTATTGTTAAATTTTTAGAAGGAATAGGTAAAATAAATACCTTTAACAGTAGATGCTTTTAAAAAAAATATGAACCTTAAAACACTTATACAAATCACGTGCTGCATTCACGTTCTTCATATTTGATGGTGGGAAACAACAACTTGCCTATTTGGCCCGGCTGTAATAACAACAAGCCAGTAAAGAGATAAAAAATACAAATCCGATGACATCAGGATATATTACACACCGATTATGCCATGTTTTGGCGAAATATCTGTATCACTTTAAACTAACAACAAAAAAAATGCTAGTTTATAATAAAAAAATTTTAAAAATCGGTTTCGATTTATTATTTTTCTTTTTTATAAAGAAAAATTGATATCGCATCTTAATGCTTCAAAATGTATTTATTTTACCTATTCCTTCTTAAATTTAACAATAGATGCTTTTTAAATAAAAAAAAATATGAACCTTAAAACACTTATACAAATCACGTGCTGCATTCACGTTCTTCATATTTGATGGTGGGAAACAATAACTTGCCCATTTGGCCCGGCTGTAATAACTACAAGCCGGTAAAGAGATAAAAAATACAAGTCGGATGACATCATATTGAGGATGCCAGGTTTTGGCGAAATATATGTATCACTTTAAACTAACAACAACAAAAATGCTAGTTTATAATAAAAAAATACAAAAAATCGGTTTCGATTTATTATTTTTGTTTTTTATAAGAAAAATTGATATCGCATCTTAATGCTTCAAAAGGTATTTATTTTACCTATTCCTTCTTATATATATGTATATATATACATATTTATGTATATATATACATGTGTATGTATATGTATGTATATATATGTATCTATATATATACACATATTTATCTATATACATATATATATATGTATATATAATAATACATATATATGTATATATATATATATACATATATATATATATAATATATATATATATATATATATATATATATATATATATATATATATATATATATACATATCACTGGTGAAAGAGAACAACGTTACTTTCATTTCATTTAGAATATGTTTCCCCATAAGTATGATATCTGAATACATTGATTTGTCAATATCGTAAAGATAACTGACAAGAAAATGAAAATATTATGTTCGCTAATATCTGCCTCTGCTGCTGGTGAGCTTTCGTGCCCCTACGAAGTAGTATTAGAAGAATGAAGTAAGAAGACGCCTGGGAGATTAAGAAATCTACTCATTAGAATAAAATCATATGAAGAACAAAGTAAAATAATGATGATAAAAAGAATAAGAAGAAGGATTTGTCGACAAAGAAGGAGTAAAAAACAAATAACAAGAAAAATCATGAATGTAATCGAAGAATGAGTAGAAACTGTAGACCGTATATAAAGGGAAAAGGTAAGATGAAAAGAAAATGAAAAGAATAAACATTCAGAAATGAATTATGATAAAAAAAAAGATGATGATCGGAGAAAAAGATAGGAAAAACGAAAATATCAGAAACGAAGAAAGAAAAGAAAATAGAAAGAAGAAGCCAAATGACAAGAAAGAAGAATACGATTACGAGGGTAATACTAAGACATAAGCATTGAAATCATATTGTATAGGTAAATGGAAGAGTGAAATAAAAAAACCAAAAAATGGAAGTATAAAGTTGAATGCCACAAAGAAGTATAACAATGATAATAGACGACACTCTTAAGTTATGAAATCGTCATCATCATCATCATCATCATCATCATCATCATCATCATCATCATCATCATCATCATCATCTTTAACAACCACAAAGATGAATAACATTAAAAAACAGCAGTATAATAAAATTGCAGATGAATAGCCTGGAGCTGCAGTTTATGTGCATTCTTTGTACGACGTCATACACTCCTTATACTCGTCGTTTTTCTTTTAATAGCGGCGGCCATTTCTGTTTTACCATGCCATTTATTGATACAATAGACATACATTTAACATTTTAAGGTTGAGCGAAAGTCGAATCGTTTAGAGTATTGATAATTACAACGCATATTCTTATTTTGGCCGTCAGAAATTTTCACTTTGGCTAGAAGGAAATCGAAATGACAGGGAGCTCGAATTTGTTTTACCCAATGAGCTATGCATTACAGCTTATCGCAGTTCGTGATTGCCTTACAAATAAGTTCTACCCAAGAAAGGGAACTTCATATAGTCATCCACATATCGACTGTTTCGCTGTATCACAGTACTTCAGTGTGGCTAGACCAGCTAGTGCTTCAAGCTGGGATTGAAACTCAACCGTCGAGCTGACAGTCTGCGCCTCTATCATACGACACTGACTGAATGTAAGTGATATATCAATGTAAACATTGACAAGTGCCGGGAGCTCGAATTAGTTTAACCCAATGAGCTGTGCCTTACAGCTAATGGCAGTTGGCGATATTCTTACAAGCTTATATAAGCTCTACCCAAGAAAGGGAGCTTAATATAGTCATTAATCACAGCTCTTCAGTACGGCTATATATGAACATATTTACATGTATATATCAACACACCTACCCACACTGTTTTAATTCCTTACTTAACACTATCCTCGAGTATCTTCAGTCTCGCTGTACAAGGGTTGATCAGTTTAATCTGACATGAAGCTACTCCATCCTACAAGTAAACCCTGATCAAATAGTTAAAATAACATAGTATTCGAATCCAAATAAGATTCCCTCGACACCACCATATGCTGGCTAATACGAGGAATGGTGCACTTTCTCTATGTAATGTTTCCTCAAGTAACATCACTTAGCTCAATACTCCACCAGACAAGATGAATTATAGTCGTGGACTTCGGTAAGACCAACAGACCACAATGAAATATACTATAACATAGTAAACTGGTAAATTAGGGAAAGAAACATTACTGTTCTTAAGTTCTTACTAACTCATGTTTTGACATGTAAATGATAAATTTAATGGAATATCTATGTATCTAAAATAGATATCAAGTGTTGCCCCTAGGAAGGGGACTCTTGATTTCTGAGAACTTTTACTGAAGTAAAATAAAACAAAAAAGTGAAAATATATACTTATATATGTGTGTCCGTGTGTGTTAGTTTATCTTTTTATTTTGTGTCTGATTTAGTTTACATTTTCATTATTCACTAGCTAGCCTTTACTACGAAAGTGCATTATTACACAGGAAGCTGTGTTTACTTTTATTAGGGTGACCATTTATATTTGTGCCAAAAAACAGGAAATGCAAAGGAAAAACATCGGATTAACAACACAGAAATTATGTACCAATGGCGGAAACGGTCAACTTTTATAATTTATTATTAATTTTCCTTCCGCTTTTGTTATTCGTAGTCAACTACAAGTAATACTCCTACAAGAAATCCTTTGATGTTAGCCGCTAGCACCTGACGTTTACTGCGTGGGTGGATGAATCTACATAAAACTTCAGTAGATATTTGCATCTGGCTAATACATTCTTTTCCTGCACAGGTTTCGGCATTTTGATTCATACACAGAAACCGGTAAATGCGCTTTAAATGCACAAATAGGTTCCTGCACGTTATAAGTATTTTTTCAACTATGATAATGCAGTAAGTTGTAAATAACCTTGATAAAAGAAATATAATTGGTGACAAGCAATATGGATTTCGTTTGACAAGATCAACAGACGCGGAATACGTAAATTCCCGTATGTAAATTCAGTATGTCCGTGATCTACAGTTAATCATCATGAAGCTTTTTTACTACTTAAAAGTGATTACCTTAATGAAACAATGTTTATCTCAAGTATTAATTGCTATTAGCTGCAGAAGGAATATATACACTACACTAATATTGTTTGTGATGAAGATACAACAACGGGCAAATGTGAGCTAATTATCATCTTCATACAATTAGTGACAAGCAATATGGATTTCGTTTGGCAAGATCAACAGATGCGGAATACGTAATATTCCCGGACGAGGAATTTATCTCTATGGCGATTATATATATATATATATATATATATATATATATATATATATATATGTATATATATATATATGTATATATATATATATATATATATATATGTATATATATATATATATATATGTATATATATATATATATATATATATATATATGTATATATATATATATGTATATATATATATATGTATATATATATATATATATATATATATATATATATATATATATATATATCAAAGTATATAGGAAAAGTGAAAGAAAAAGAGAGAATAAAATTGAGAGACATGCTTACCTTCTATATGCACATATATATGAATATTACGTACTAAATGTAGCACTATCATTTACTTACATTTTCACATCCAAAAAAGTGCAAACATATTTTAGGATTTTATATAATTTCGTTTTATTTCTGTTCAAATAGTGTCTATATCTGTGTATGTTTTACATTGTTTGAATAAGCCAGTTTGATTTTAAGGAACAATCTGGTAAAATTTAAGCATGTCTCTTCCTGATTCTCTTATTTTTAAATCTCTCATTTTCTGTTTTTCTCAATTAATAAGTAAAACCATATGAATACATGCGATAATATTCATTATTGTGTATAATCGATTTTTCTAAACATATTAAATCGTTCCTTAAAAATAAATAAAAATATCAAAGGAAGTAAACATACATTACATGTAAGCCATTTAGATGATATTTCAAAAATGTTCTTCACTTGGTTTTTAACAATTCATTAAATAAAATATAGTACGAACATTATGAAATAATTTGTCACCACAAGATCAATCGAACTAATATCGTGTCCCTAAGAATTACTGTCATCGCTCAATAATTTGTAACAATCAAAAAATAATATCAATTACTTAAATATACGTTTACTTCCCTTTCAGTATTAAAAGTAATATAACTTTTTTCATATAAATTACTAAAAAATTGTATTAATACATATATCCAAAAGAATTATTGCAAGATTTACATTATTAAAATGCACGATTTCAAAAGAATCAAGTTAATCATTTTATGAAGATAGTAAAGATAGTATGAAATATAAGCATAAGCTTATATTTCTGGTAGTAAAGTTCATCGATTTTAAATTAAAAATTAAAAGCAATCGACTGAGAAGTCCATTCAATAATCATAATTAATATGCATCGTGTGCCCTTCTCTCTATCTCATAGATCGAATGCTATTCTCGATGTACATCAATAGAAAAAGAAAGACGAGTAGTGTGACATGACAGATCACATTCAGAAAAAAAAACAGGGAATAAAACTAATGAATAAAACCAAATGCAATCATAATCACGCGATAAATATACAGCCAATTGTGCTATAAAAAGTTAATACTAGTCATTAAAAAACTGCAGTGTTAGCCAATGAAAATTACACTAAAATAATTGAATGTCGATTAAAACAGCCAGATATCATGGACGATCAAATATTACATGTGCTGAGGCGTTTAGTATTCGTTATTATAACATTCAATAATTGTAATAGGAAAGTAAAAATAAAACGAAATAAACATAAATGAAGAATGACAGACGTAACGTCTGGCAGTTTGAGGGTGTATGTTTGTTTGTGTTTGTGTGCGAGCGTGGGTGAGCATGTGCGTGTGCATAGATGTTTTTTCTTTCTCTGAAAGTTTGTGAGCGTCTTCTGGTTATATTTTTACAAAACAAATATGTTGGCCATTATAACTGAAAATTAGGAAACCCCGTGTAAAAATGAGCTGAAACATCTCCCAACAGTTTAATAATGTGTGTGGGTGTTCAGAGCTGGATTTGTGTTTGTAAAAGTGATAACGCAAATCTTATATTACGGCCTGTATGGATACGTATAGAAAAGCTAATTGTATGCCATTATGAAAACATGGGTTTGTTTTATCCACTTTAAAACAAAATATACTAATTCAAATTTACTGCACAAATAAATAAAACCTTACTAACTTACTTTTCTATATTACGACTAAATAGGATATGTGCCTCCCATTATATATGCAAGGATTATGTGTGAAAAATGTTACCATCACTAGGATAACCTCGCCACAAAGTAGATTTCCGAAGAGAAATATACAGAAAATTAATTTTTAATTAAAAAAAAGTGATAGTTTATAGAATTTGACACATTTTTCTACAAAATATATAAATATGAAATACAATTAATGATCGACGTGTTCATCTTATCTATTACATTGTAATTGCTTGTGAAATAATATTTATTCTATATAAATAATAATAATATATGAAAAAATATTGATTCAAATGCGTCACAGCTGAATAGCAGATATTGGATTGACAAAATGGCATTGTATTTATTTCAATATGATGAACAATAGAAATCAGAAATACAATGACCTAAGCAAAATGGTAGTTGATGATTTTTATTTCTTCTATTTTATGCTATATCAAGATTAGTATTTTATTTTACAATACATTGTGTCGGATCTCATCTTCATATTGAACACCATACAGAGTTGTATACATCATTATATTTCGGAATATAGATAAAGTGTTAAATTTGTTCTCAGAAGTTCATGGCCCCAGACATAACATTCTGACGGTCATAATGAAACTAAAACGAAAGAAATAACAATGTTATATATTCTCATTGTGTATTAAGTTTTTTCGTACGGCATCCACACCGCTGAATGCAAACTAGCCTTGTAATTCATCGGATTTTCATACTTCCAGAGATTCTCATCTGTGCGGAGATTAGACTCTTACTATGAACATAATCTTTGGCAAACCACACCGTTCTGGAAGGTATGTAAGTATAATGCATAGTAAATGATGCATATACATGATTCCTTGATTGCTGCCATTTTTATTTGAACTATACAGTTTGCGATTGTTTCACATTACCCGTGCTTATGTTCAGGTGAATTTGCCTACCAGCCAGCTATAGTTGAAGTTCTTTGCCTTACGCCTCTGTTTATTCAAAAAGAGCGGTCTGACAGGTCAGGGTTAATGAATTATAATTTTTAGTAGGGGAGAAATGCGGTCGTTGCTACCATCATGGGCGTTGAACATAAACGGCAAAGAGTGGTCGGCACTAAATCAAAGACGATCAAACACGGGTGGGTAAGTTGTGGTGAGTATCCCGGTGACCATATCACTAATATTTACCAAAGAACGACGGCGGGTGAATGTGTGCTAGGGTTACAAATAGCTCTAAAAATATATACTCCCGAAAATTATCGATAAATAGACCGATAAAGTTGGTTGTTAGACCTGAATAATAAAACACACTTTTAATCAATCATGTTATGAGTCGATAGGAAAACTAATAAATTAATACGCTTGTCTGTCAACATTTAAAGTATCCATGTGCATTCATTGGCCTATTTCTCTCATTTTTATTTCCTCTATCAACTCTTTATTTGCCTCTATATATACATATAACAAACAAGGAAAAAAGCAAGATAAGAAACCAGCAAACCAGATAAACACACATATATTATATATATATGTATATATATATATATATATATATATATATATATATATATATATATATATATATATATTTATGTGTGATAAAGAAAGGAAAGAAAGTTTTCCGATATATTGGCAATTAAAAAAAGACAAACAAAATATGTTATTTATGTATTTATCAACGTTTCATCTTTAATATAAGACTTCCTAAGGATGATTTGTCTGAGGAAAACATCACACAAAGACAAACTGTTCAGACAGCCGGCTTAGAATCTTCCACAAGCATATTTTGTATCCTCTCCTCAACGTTCCAACGACCCCCTAAAGGTTTTATACTGCAAATGCTACTTACCGCTGCCACCATCTATCTGTATCTCATATTTTGATTTATTGCTCAACGACCTGAGGTTCTGAGCCGACTCCCAAAACATGTTGTACTTGTGTGATGTATTCTTTAGACACATCCTCCTGGGGAAGTCTTATAATAAAGACAACACGTTGATGAATACATACATACTATTCTTGGGTCTTCTTTTCCAACTTCCATATATATATATATATATATATATATATATATATATATATATATATATATATATATATATATATATATATATATTAATATATATATAGAGAGAGTGAGATAGATAGACAGATAATATATAAAGAGAGGAATGTGTGTTATATTGCTTATTTGTCTGTATCTCTGCATACATACATGGTGATTGGTATGAATATTCTGAAATCAAAACAAGAGAGGACGCAACAGTATAACAACTATTATGAATTAGCGTAAGATTCTTCACTCCTTATCAGAAGCTATTAATGCTTCTTCTTCTTTCGTGTGAATCAGATGATTATTGTGTTGGCATTATTTTCCCCGATGTTTTTCTAGTTATACATCTTTCTGGAAAGACATCCAGTACTTACGGGAAGGACCACGAGAAGTATGCCAACATCCCTAAGTGAACTGGATTCGAACATAGGACATCTAGGTCTTCAGTCCGTGTCGTTATCCAATTAACTACCGTCACCTCCCGCTATTAATGCTGATCGTGTACTAATCTAAATTGACTACAGGGATAACTTTTACATTATTTAACATAGGATAATTAATAGGCAATGCGGACATACTTGGCCGGCTGAATTCATAGCGACTGAAAGAATCGCTTATAGAATATACATAAAAAACTATTAGATGTATTGTAATGAACACATGATACAGCTTGATAGCATTTCCCCTTTTACTCGTAAAACTTTTGCTTATGCTTAATGAATTCTTGACGTATATTACATCAATATAGTATTTGTCCTACATGATTCAATACCACAATATACACTGATATACAGTAAAACAGTGTTACGAAACCGAATCATTTATTTTACTCGCTAATACAATTAAAAAAAAAAAGTATTAAAATGCTGAATAAAATAATCTGATAGTTATCGATCTATACAATATACGGCATAATAATACCATTGACACATTGCTCCACGTTAGAACACCGGAGTTAAGCATTGTTGAGCCTGGTCAGTACTTGTATCTCGGAAGACGTCTACACCTCCCTGCAAGAACTACACAAACCATACGTCGTTATCTCTCCTAACCAGGATACGCATGCGACTGTGGACCGTGTCTGAATCTGATAATCCCATGAAACTTCATCTTTCGGGGGAAGCCAGTTGAACCTGTCATGGGTGAATACCGTACTAGGTACAACTTATGCATCGATATATACTAAACTTGTAGTTGGCAAACTCAGACATTATGAATAACATTGGATCAGCACTGCTATATATACGTTTGTAAGTGTATTTATAGATACTGATATTAGAGGTTCAATCATTTATGCGAACATGCAAAAGCAATCTAAGAAGAGTTATTTTTATATTCTGGGTTCAACCTTTTAAATAATGCACAGGTGCAAAAATACAACGCGTCGAAAGTGATTAAGGAGAATGTTAAATAGAGAGAGATAACAGTTAGGAGAAGGGAAATGGGGTGAGCGAGAGAACGCGAAAAAGGGTGGGGACAGCATGAAACATGAGATAAAATTAGTAAGAGATACAAGGAGAGCATAACAGAGGGTGTGAGCGCATGAAGGTGGACGCTAGAATAAGTTACCTTTGGAATAGCTATATCAAAGCGTACAAAGTACATAATTTACAACTTCTTGTCAGGAAGTCGAATATAAATGGTCACTTAATAAGGTCAAACATTTACTTGTTTGTCTTCGCTTTTCGAAAATGTCGGTTAGTGATTTCATTTATATATATATATATATATATATATATATATATATATATATATATATATATATATATTTGTTATTGTTTTTACTGGCGATATTGCAGCGTTGTTTTGTAATTTGTTGGCACTTCCGAAGCGGTAAATAATATGAAGAATATGACGTGTCAGTATTATAATAATTAAGTTAAGTAATATATATATATGTATACATATATATATATATATATATATATATATATATATATATATATATATATATGTATATATATATACTGATAATATATATATATATATATATGTATGTATTTGTATATATATATATATACTGATAATATATATATATATATATATATGTATATATATATATATATATACATATATATATATATATATATATATTAGTTAACTTTTGTATGTACATGTAAGTAATCCATCGAGACGTGTTTCTGGCTATCAGACGACATCAGCATTGCTAACCTGGGAAAAGATCGAACCATCGATGTTAATGTCTATACTTTGTTATTTTATTATCAGGTCTTGCCCAGAATGTGAACGTTTTTTTATCGACTATCAAGTTACGTAGTTTTGGTTATTGTCTTTACTTGCGATAAAACATGTCCGGATTACTTTTATGTACGTAAAAATTACTTAATTAATATATATATATATATATATATTATAATTCCAAATATTTTCATGTATGTAGAGATGTCTAAATATATAGATATGTATGCTTGTACGTACGCATACAAATATATATATATATATATATATATATATATATATAGATATATATATATATATATATGTATGCACGAGATATACATATATAAATATGTTTATGTATTTTTTAATTAGTTCACTCCAAACAAGGCAAGTTACCACTGTAGATGTAAGGGGCTACTGAGAATTAGGGTGACAGTTTAAACGGTCATCTTAAATTGGACCTGTTAAGCGAGATGCTTGTTAACATGACTTTCAAATTACTGCATGTCGGTAAATTTGGGAAAACAGGGAGCAGGGGGAGAATTCCAAAGTCTGGCATGTCGAAGAAAAAAAGCTATTGGAGTAAAAAAGTATCCGTCATCTAGGGCCATTAATAGTGAATGGATGGGATTTTGCTGAGTGTCGGGTTAGCCAGGTGTATTTACGTCGCGAGGGAACAAGAGCAGCAAGTTTATAGGAGCACATTCCATTGAAATTCTTGTAAAACAAGCACAAAGCTAAAGCTTAGTGGATAGTGACGGGCATATTAGATTAGAGATTCTTTTTTTACCTCATCTAAAAGGGAGACAGTAAGCCCAGATGAAACAACCCTACCCCATGCATGGGTGGATGGTGGCTTTGTAGAGATATAAGATAATGTCAGATGTCAGAAGTTTTCTATCACGAGAAACAGAGAAAGGAACACTATATTTTGGGTATCATTGTTATGTTTTATATAGAATAAAGGGGATGTGTCTTAGCGACTGATCACGTCAAATCTAACAAGCACTTCCGCTGTTTACAGATAGAGGTCTGTATAAAACGAACATTTTTATTTCGTCGTCGAATTTTGAGTGTGAACAAACTTTAAGGGTTCTGACATTAAGTTTAACTGTCGTTACCTAATACAAAATAAATCCAAGCGAGTATATAATTTTGTAGAAGTAGGTTTACGGCAAATTTAGGGGGCATAGATTCACTAGCCCAAATATGAGAACAATTCGCCATTCATGGTTTAATAGTAGATTTGAAGAGATACAGAATAGCCTCAATGTGTGAGAAAGTGTTTGAAGCGGTAGAGAGGACCGACTTGACGAGAAGCAGAAAGAACGACGAATCTAATTCATGAACTTCAAGAAATACTTAATAGGAGAGAAAGACCTAGAATTTTAAGAGTCGATTTCTTTTTAAGAGCAGAGCCATCCATAAGAATTTCAAGAAGAACAGTGACGCTCCTTCGATTGAAAGACACGAGCGGAGTCATAACAGGATTAAACGAAACAATCTATTTCGGAGAATGATCCACGACTGACCCCAGGTTGACGTCTAGATCAGCTTCATATTTCAACTGATCCGATTGAGAAAATCGAATGGCAACACCAGAATGAAGAATGGTATTCGCTTACCACCCGCTGACTGCTGTTATGATGAAGAAAGCTGCACACAGATCCCACACTAAAAACAACCAGCACAGAAACAATATATATATATATATATATATATATATATATATATATATATATATATATGACAAACGCTTGTTCGCGCCGACGACAACTCTTTCAGTATGCGTGACTATACACCCGTAAAAGAAAACGTCTAATGAGCAGCAGTCATTGCAACCGCATATGCTAGAGTTGAGTTTTGCTCTGTCTTAGAGGAAATCCTTTAACAAATATTTAAATAACATCCTAATTAGTATATTCGTTGAATAACAATATATATATATATATATATATATATATATATATATATATATATATAGAGAGAGAGAGAGAGAGAGAGAGAGAGAGAGAGAGAGAGATTTAAAAAGAGAAATAAATTATGTAAGAATGATTAATCTATTTCATCTTCAGTTAGTCTGATTAAATACACCTTGCATTGAATACACCTTGCGTTGAAATACACCTAGCATTGAATACACCTTGCGTTGAATACACCTTGCATTGAATACACCTTGCATTGAAAAACTGAAGATGAAATAGAGTGTCACATTACATCTTTTATTTCTTTTTTTTCATTTATCTATATAGTTGCTCTATCACGTATATTGAGCTTTAATCATTTCACGTTAGGTTAACTCTTTTAAAAGTATACATCCTCCTCTTAGTTCCATACTTTATCTATCTATCTATCTATCTCTCTCTCTCTCTCTCTCTCTCTCTCTCTCTCTCTCTGCATATATATATATATATATATATATATATATAATCTTGAGTTTAGTATTAGTTATCAAAAGTTGAGAAAAATAATTTGTAAAACTAAAATAGCACTGAATAAAATGATAAAAACAGCCGTTTTTTATGATCTTTGTGTTCGAAAGTCAACAATAAAGACTATTAGAAAGGCTGATTTGGATTGATACATTTCAGGACTTTTTGACGTTGTATAAAGCATCAAATGATTAAGAGGAAATCTGCTGGCACTAGTTGAAGTACGTCTCAAATGAACTATTCTGTTGTTGTTGTTTCAGCGATGGAAATTTGATAATAAACGTCGTCAGATTGGTTGATTAGGAGTGATAAATATGAAGACTGTTTGGTATACAAGTAAACCGATAACTATGAGGCAGAAATACATTAGACCGATATGATTAATGTGAAACATGTACATTTCTCTTATTGTTTCAGCGGTCGAAATTTGATAATAAACAACGTTGGAAAGTCTGATGTGATGTATAACAGAACTGCTTGAAGTTGTCTAAGTAAACGAATTAGAATTAGAAGAAAAAAACATCCGACAAAACGAGATAGACAACGTGAAACATGAATACATTTGTTGTTTTTCCAACGGTTTAAATTATAAAATAAACATCGTTTAAAATGCTGCTTATGAGTGTGTAATACTAACACTCTTCCAAGTTGTACAAGTGATCGAATACTTATAAGAAAGGTCACCCAGTAAGAAGTACCTGAGGAACAACAAACATGGATATTTACGTGCTTGTCTCAGCGATCAAAATCTGAGAAAAACTACTGATGAAGAGTGATGAATGGCTGTTCGGAGGTTTATAACGAAACGAATAATTAAGAGAAAGCAGAGATTAGTTACCACGAACTGAAGAACGTGAAGGATAGACAATTCTGTTGTTGTTTTAAGGATCATTTTTTTAATGAACATCCTGGGAAATCCTCATGGAGAATGATAAATACCCATACTGTGTTAAGTTGTACCCGTGAAATAATGACTATGAGAGCAAAAAACAGTTAACATTGACATTTATATGGCCATTTAAGCCGTATAAACATAAGAATATAAAAATCGAAGGAAAAGCTGATGAAAAGTTATTGATCTAAAGACTGTTTTACGTTGTTCAAGTTAACGAATGATAATGAGAAAAATGTGAGCACAAACTGAATAACTTTTAACACACACAAATTTCTACGGTTCTTTCAACGGTCCAAGTTTGAAAAGGATGAGAAGGAGTTAGGTATATGAATACTGTTTGAAGTTGTACAAGTGAACGCATTTATATTAAGAAATAAGTGTTGGCATGTTAAACATAAATATATCTGTTGTAGTTTCAACAGTCGAAATTTGAAAGTAAACTTCGTTGAAAAGGCTGATGGCAAGTGATGAATATAAGAACTATTTTATGTTTTAAAAGACACCAAATGAGTATGAGAAAAATGAATTCGCAAGCTTGAGCTGATAGGGCGTCACAAATTTATATTTCTGTTGTTGTTCCTGCGGTCTAAATTTGGAATTAGAAAAACTGCAAGGAATCATGATTACAAGTAAAGAAATGATTTTTAGAAAAAAGAAATTAGATTGTTAGCACAAATATTATCCGATGTGTTAAAAAAAAAAAATATATATATTTCCTTGTATGAGTAAAAATTAAAATTGTCTGTAAACAGCGATACACAACTGCAAAAACGTTGTGTGTTTTCCTTATCAAGATGAACATTTCAAACTGATCTTAATTGTAATAATTACATAGATACAATAATATTTCATGTGTAAACACATGTAATATTATAAAGAAATCAGAGTTATTAGTTATATATATATATATATATATATATATATATATATATATATATATATATATATTAATTTATAAACCTATTCGTGGTATACATATTTTTATAATTAATTTACAAAGTAATTTGTTTGCGTCACAACATTCAGACATGGACGCGCGTTTCTGGCTATAAGCCGTCATCAACATGCCTCACCGGGCATATATATATATATATATATATATATATATATATATAT
The DNA here is from genome assembly GCA_963556195.1 of Sepiola atlantica. Taxonomy (NCBI): domain Eukaryota; kingdom Metazoa; phylum Mollusca; class Cephalopoda; order Sepiida; family Sepiolidae; genus Sepiola; species Sepiola atlantica. The sequence continues at coordinate 100,590,109 of OY744526.1, forward strand.
ATATATATATATACATACATTTCAACAGTACTCGATACGAAGAATAGAGCTCAGTAGTTTTATGAAAATATATTTATGACATGTAAGGTACACAGAAACGTTAATTTTGATTCCAAGTTGAAATCACGCTAATTAAATTGATGATTTCTCCCGAAAATGCCACATCAACTTAATGACTATTTTACCTGACACAAACACATTTTCATACTCCAATGTATGATATATATTTGCTCGCCGGATTAGCTTGTTCGAGCGAGTATAATAACTCCTACTTGTGAGATATCGGTCTTGGTTCTAAGTGGTTGGATGACTACCCCCCTTTGTTGAGAAGAGTAGGTTTATTCAACAGTCGGCCTTCGCTGTGGGGTGCTTAATGTGTGTAAGTTAATAAACATTCTTGTATGTGGCGTGGTAGCTTAATGGCAGAGTACTCGCCTAACATGCAAGTGATACGGGTTTCTAATCCTGAGTTCGGATGTGTTCTACTGATGAGCCCAAAGGAGCGTGAAGCTCGAGTCTGAGACTTCCGGTGTGTTTTGTTCATGTGTTGTTGGCTGCTGCGTTGTCTGATTGTGGAAGTAGTTGTTATATATCTCCCATTACAATATCTAATATATATATATATATATATATATATATATATATATATATATATATATAGATAGATAGATAGATAGATAGATAGATAGATGTATATTTCAACAGTACTCGGTGTTTCTTTTAAAGGTCAATGCATGTATTGTATAAGTAATACATACGTTGAGAAAACGCATCACTAAAATATGAATTGGGCGGGGAGATATAATCGGCTGACGGATAGGAGAAGTAAAAAAATCTAAAGGGTACGTTATCAGTAAACTGCGGATGGGTAAGGAGTTGAGTGTTTGGGGTGCTAAGTCGGCCGGTTAGAATGAGGCTAACGTGATCGCTGAACGAAAAAAAAAGTTTTTCTCAAGTACCTAGGAAGGAGAAGGGGCCGTGTGCAATTAAAAAATACACGCACACCCGATACGACCTTTGATTGCGATAGCAGCAACTTATGTCGGATCGTGGAACGACTCATAATAATCACAATACCACCCCTAACAGGTTCCCTTCTCTACTGTGCGTTTGCTCCGCACGAAACCTCATGTCGGTCTGATTGGTTAAGCACACCTGCGCATTAGCGTAAAACCACTTAATTTTTTTTGCCGCCCGTGTGTTGAGTGCGAAGCGACTGCCGAATTAATAGCAAGTACACACAAGGTTTTAATCGGATGGTATGGGCTTTTTGACACTTCTTCTTACTTTGCAAACAAGCCTGTAAAATAAGTCAAATAGAGGGTGAGTAGAAATACATTGCCGAAAACGAAAACAGAACCCCCGACTCTAAATGGAAACAAATGCTTAAGAAGATTTGTCACACCGTAGATATTAATTCGTAATACACACGCACGCACGCACGCACGCGCGCACACGCGTACATATACACATACATACATACATACATATATACACACATACATACATACATACTCATATATATATATATATATATATATATATATATATATATATATATATATATATATATATATATATATATAAAAATACATATATATTGCTAGAAATTCTACCCGTCGCTGTAGTCTTCTATACAGACACCAAAGAAATTATTTTCATTTGACATTTTGGTAATTTAGAGAAACTTTTAAAACATGATGATTGTGTTAGTGTTATTTGATATATTTATATATGGGGAAAATATACTGTGCACGGACATCATCACATTTTGTATTTTAGGAAAAAACAACAAAAAGCTCAATTGATATGGTATTTAAGATATTCAATGTCGATTACACATTTTTTATTTCAGTATAAAAATGAAAATAATTCCCTATTAAAACTAGATATATAATGAAATGAATAAACATACGGATGGAACGACAAGTAGTCAAATATTCCATTTTATATTACTGAGTAATTCGAAATGGTTCACAGTCAGTGAATGATAAATCTCTCTAGACCGAGGCAATTGAAATTTTTGTACCAATTTTGGGGGAGCTGAATTCTTACCACGTTAAATACTGACATTGTGCCTAACTCTGTTCTCGTGTGACGAAGTATATAATAATAGGACCAGCAGCAACAAAAATAACCACAACAACAACAACAACAACAACAACAGCAGCAACATATTTATTAAAAAAGTAATAAACGTATGCATTAAATTATCAACAGATTAGAAAACATGAATTCATCAGAAACTTTAAAACAAATAAATATGCAAATGAGAGTCTGAGAGGATGATATCATGATTAACGAACTACATACACTGACAACCCCCAAGGAGGGATTACTGCCTGGGAGGATGACATCATGACAACAGAATAGATAGTAACTAACTCCCCCCACACACAAAACTAGTAATCCTGATGAAATGGTATCGTGAGAATGTATACTGTACAGATACCCCCACGAAGAAGAGGGAATACCTGGGAGGAATGTATCATGACGAATGAAAATATACTACAGATAATTAAATAAGCATACATCGTTTTAATGTCTATATAGTAAAAATAGGTTGAAAAAACCTTTGCATTTATTTATTTCGATAACATTTAAAACCATGGCAAGTTTAATTGTCCACGTGAAATGCCTAAATGAAAATTGTCTGGAAAAAAATAGTCGCAATTTTTATAAACAAAAATGAATATGCTGGCTAAAGAAGAACGATAAATTTTATAATGTTCTTGTTCAAAAAGACATGTGTATTATAAACTTGAGTTATCGTTCTTCCTTAGCTAGTATTATGATGAATGAACATATACTACACTGCCCCCCTGACAGACGATAATATCATGATGAACGAAAAATGGCTTTCCTTCACCCAAAAAGAAGAAAGTCATTCTTGCGTGGACGGTCGTATGAGAACAGAATCGATATTACACTACCCCCACCCCTTTAAAAGATATTCTGACAACATCGAGTTTTAGTTTTTTTTAGAATTACCCCTTACACACCCTTAACAACGGAGGAGGTAATTCCTGGGAGGACAGTCTTATGACAACAGAACCGATACTACACTATACCACCCATTAAAAAATATTCCAATTTAATATTTTTTTTTTTTCATTTAAAAAGGTCTAGTCACAAAAAGTATTGTTTATGGTTCCGTAGTCTTTAAACTAAGATCAAAGTGTAGTATCCGTTCGACATATCAGCGATATTGTACACTGTACTAAATCCAGAAGTAAATTATCTCCCTTGAAATTGAAATTCCAAATAAGTTTTTAAACACTATCATATTTTAAATAAAATCTCTCTATCTAATTTTGTTTATAATTATAATAATAGTACTATCGATAAAACGATTGCGTATGTAGATTAACATTTTACAATACAAAGTAGAAAGGTATATTACAGAATATTAATTCATTAAAAACTTCAAGATAAATAAATATGCAAAACAGCAAAATCGAGATTTGTATGAGTGACTACGTGATGCATATATTAAGGGTATTTCAATATATTCTTATATCAATTACACATGTTTTGATGTTAATGCATATAGGATAGATGGGAAACACTTTCGCATTTATTCATTTAGATATATATGTGTATATGTATATATCAGATATTTACTATATCTATATATACATATATATATATTCTATGATAAATGCCAGTATACTAAAATCATATACCCTGAATAGGGTTAAGATGAAAATTCATATACACTAAATGTTCAAAAGCAAGTAAATTCCCAAATTTTATCACTTTGATTTTAGTATACTGGCATTTATCATGGAATGTCACTACTTTTGTAAAGGCTATGCCTCAAGACAATGGTAATTTTAATTTTTTTTTAATTTTCTGGAAAACTAGGGTATATGGACAACTGAAATTAAAATTCCATCAACTAGACCCTCTATCTCTGCTAAAAATCAGCTGAATCCATCAAATAGTTGATGAGATACAGGGTGGCACACGCGTACGTACGTACACACGGATAACACAAAATCACTCCTTACCTTTCTGGATCTCTGGGTTGCCTTGACTAATGATGCTGAAATTCTACACACTTATAGAACCTATTAAATGAACATTTTGTGCAAAGTTTTAACTAATTTGGTTTATTGGTTTTTGAGTTATGACTGATTAAAGAAATGAGATTTCTAGCATAGGTCGTTTTTGAAGTCTATTAAGGGATAGAGCGCTATCGCGCCTCCCTTGATTAGCGCCCTTTGTGATATTTTGTTTAAGGTATAAGATAACTAGCCAGAGTTATAAATAATATGTGCAAGAGCATATCTTTTTTTATTAAAAAAAACATGACCATTATTTCGATATTCAATCAATACATTGAGATTCACGTAAACACTGAAATATCAACCCGGTATCTTTAGACTCTGCTGCCGGAGTTTCAAGGATGTCTGTTAAATCGGAAGTAACTAATGTTCTTTGAAATAATATATATATATATATATATATATATATATATATATATATATATATATAGTTATACGAGTCATTAGTTTTTCAAAAAATGACCACGTGTATATTTACGCCGATATTTGAAACACGAAGGATACTTCACAGAAAATGCGAACATTGTCTCCATTTCTCTTGTGTCAGTTAGTTTGAATCCATATCTGTTTTTTTTAATGTTCTCACTCTAAACTGTAGCATTTGAATTTATACGTCATGACAACAAATACTATTGTATCACATCTACTGATGACTCACGAATTAGAAAGCGTAAGGCTAAAGTATAAAACAAGATTTGCGGCATTTATTGATCGCCTTATAACAAATCAGTGTCAGCAAAAAACTTTACCGACAATGATAAAATATACATTAGAACACAACTTAATCGACAGATACATTTAATAAAACTATATGAATTCAAATTAAATTTTATGGAGGTGATAAACTGCATAGTACCTAGTGCAGCCTTGACCATATGCAGGTTTAGCCGACATCTTTTTGGGGGTAATATTGAATATTCAATTCGCAAGTGGTTCCTAGTCGTATGTATATTTCGACCAGTAGAAAATGGCGACATTATATTTTGTCGATTTTGTATTCGTAGAGATGTATCACCATACTCCTATGTATAGCGTCTTGCATTTTTTAAAAGTCACTTATTCGGTATTGAACAGACACAACGTTGCTTAACTACAGTGATCTAACGATTACCCGAATATAACCGATATTATGCCGTGTATACCATACTTTCAGAAATTAGGAGAGGCATCGTATTATTCATCGAAACAGTTATGTTTATACATAACTAAAATGATCGTTTAACATTACATTGACGATCGAGCCTGTCTGGATCTTCGTACGTTGAGAGATAAATGCATTAGCAATGATACCACGTATGTAATACTTACATGCATGAAACGGATTACTATTTTTCTTTTTTTATTTGTTTTATTTGACTACAAAAATATATAGCTCGTGTCTGGTCATTAAGCGTTTAATTGTGCAGCATTTCACAGGGGTTCGTATCAATATCATGTACTGTACTCTATCGCATTACTAAGGCGCTTCAATTCTCTTTATAACTCGTATTTTTCTTATACATATGTTATGTAATATGAGAATAACAATGTCATTTTAATTTAAATTAAGCTGATGTCAGCAAATTTTATTTAAATGTGTTCGAAAGAAATACGGAAATAAGAATATTTTTTTAAAAGAGAAAGACTAGTATATGTGGAAATTTAACTGTGGTAAACATGTGTAAACACAGGGTTACTTAAATGTGCAAAGACAGTGGGGCGTGTCAAAGTAAGTCTAATTAATATGGTAATACTAATAATCAAATTAACCAAATATCGAGGGAACATTATTAGAACCAACATTAGTCTCTCAATATTATAAGGAAACGAAATAGAATCTAACATAATAAAATAGGATCATATTTGTAGTTTTCTTTGAATATTAAAGGTTAGTAATAATGAATATTTGAACACCATGCGTAAAAGATCATGATACAAATGGCAGTCATGGCTATGTCTTAAGGAACCCATATACTACATAGATCATCTATGGTGTCTGGCGCGTCTTAATGTACAATGTGTACCATGTAGTGTACGCCTATGTCGTAAACACTGTATACATTATACTTGAGCGCTTTTAAAAAGTCATTGAAAGAACGTTGGATCTGATATACGTCAGTATTGTTTGAGAGTAAACGCACGTATAGTATAATTTACTGATTGTCACATCATAAAATAAACTTGTATGGGGGAGTTAGCTTAATCGATGTGTCCACAGAACACACGCATGATTAGTTTTGGATACTATGACAACACTTTGGTAAAACCAAATATCAAGATAAAAGTGATGTGAGAAGGTTATTTCATATCCCCTTTTGTGTAGAAATGTACTGCTGAAAACTAATACACCATTTCGAACAGTATCGCATCAATCCTGTGAAATTAATAGCAGACACATGCAAGACGTTTGGCATGAGTCCATCACAATCTGTGAATTCTTCAAATAATCTGTTTATTGAAGAACTGTAAAAGCCGTTGATGAAGTAATGCAAGTCAACAAAAAATTGAAATTGTGTAAACATATGTACACAATGTAGACGATTTTTCGTGGTTACTTTTACGGAGTATGACCACGGCGAAATAATTAATATGTCCTACATTTGCATTCTACTTAGTAATAATATAGCTGTTTCAATGTAAGTGTTTATGACAAATCTTGATCATAACTGCAGTATTTATTTGTAACAAAAGTCTCTATTTGTTTTGTTTAATTTGTGATGTGAAACAGTTAAAGTCATAGATATTGAACTAACCTTGTAATTATATTCATATATATATATGTATATATATATATTATATGTATATATATATATATATATATATATATATATATATATAGATATACATTTCTTTTTCATCCTTCTTTTTATATATATATATATAAATATATATATATATATATATATATATATATATATATATATATATCTATATATATATATATATATATATATATATATATATATATATATATATATATAGTTCGGCAGCCAGTCATTTTTTATGCAAGCGTCATTAAAGACAACGGAGTTCTCTCTCTTTACGATCTTTCTTGACACTTTCTCGACGCAGCGAGCTATTCTTCTGTTTTCGAGTATTCATATATATATCTTTACATATATATATATATATATATATATATATATATATATATATATATATATATATATATATATATATATATTATTTATAAGCGTCATTAAAGACCACGGGGTTCTCTCTGTTCACGATCTTTCCTGACAATTTCTCGACGCGGTAAGAGATACTTCGGTTTTTTGGGTGTTAAAAAATGTATATATATATATATATATATATATATATATATATATAATTTTATGTATTAATCGATTTTAGTTCCGTTTTGGCCTTTTCCTAATGGCTGTTTTGTAGATACGTTCTTAGATAGTTTTTCGATTTTATTAATTTCATTTAGCATTGGTATTTATTTTATTAATTTATTGTTGTTGTTATTCGTTGTTTAGTCATTGTTTACTCATTTCCATTTTTGGCAACGCGTATTTGCATTTCATTATCAATTACAATCTGCCAATGAAAGAAGTGTAAAAGGCTCAGAGTTTTGTTTCAAAACAGTATTGACAGTTCCTTTCAATTGCGTCGGTCAACTGCTGGTTCTAATTTGACGAGCTTTTGTCTGTGAAAAACGTAGTAGAATGCGCATGCGTGTCTTTTATTGCATGCAGGCGCCATCTAAAAAAACAAACACTTATTCTAAATATCAGCCCGCGTGCACATTTATGTACATATATTGTCTCCAGATTTTAAACAAGCATTCTGATATAATAACATGGGTTATTCTAGCTACATTTAAGAACAGTAAAATTGTGAAACAGTCGAAAACGTATGAACAAAATGTTGCAGTCTAACTCCATGGGTTAAGCTCTCTGTTTGATTATTTACACCCCTCTCACCTCGAGAAGATATGACATAAGGTTTGAAAGTGGTATATTCTTGAGCCAGCGCACAAAAGGATACACACTATTGCCACGTTCCAAAAATGCCTGGGAAGCCCTGTCGATATTCAACGGTGGAAATTATTTGCTCCCCTCTATCGTAAATTTTTAGCTCTTCGTATAATGATTCGAATGCTCGAAACAGTCGTTTATTCCGAATATATAAGTAGTACTTCCACTTTTCGTTTGCTGTTCTGAAAATGGTGAAAAGTGATTGACTACTGATAATGGGGCCGCGTTTCAATCACGTTTCTCCCCAAATCGTAGAGCAATGATAGTTTGAAACAGGTGTGGCAATCGGATATGGCTGTTTCTATAAAAAAAAATAATATAACAACTACGACGAATGCTTACAATACTGTTACTATTTACAGTATCATTAATTATGATACAAATATCTGTTTTTATTTTATTTAGCGGCACATAGCGACATTTCACTTTTAAATCAGATAACACCAGACAAGCTAATACGTTATCACAGTGTTCTTTATTTCATTTAGCGCATCTGTAATGTTTACCTGTTAACATTTTTAAAACAATTTTATTACTTTTTCAAACTTTGTTTTTCATCTGTTCTCTCAAAGCCTCGCCGCTTTATTTGCCCAGTCTATCTAGCTGATGTCTTCGCTGAACCTAACACAAATGTCTAACAAAGGTATTTAAACTTGGATATTAGGCATGCATAACCTCGCTTTTGGATAAAACAAAGTTTACCAAAATTAGACTCGCGAAAGAGGTCAACGGGCGCTATCTTTAAAGATTGCCGCCGATTCTAGCCCCCCCGTTTCTCAACTCAAATTCTGTAAATTAATCTTCAAATATACCAAATGTTACAATGTGAAATTTGATAAAACCAACAGTTTTCATAAAGTTAAATATAATTATAACTTATGCCTTATTTTCTCTATTTTGATGTATTACTGCTAGCTTAATATTCTGTCATATTCTAATTACAGGTTTGCCAAAGTAAAGTACCGATAATTTTGGACGTTGACAAGTGTTTGCAAGAATCTGCAACAAGGAACTGTCCAGTAATGAAGAAACATTCATCGTTAGCCAGAAAGGCATCGAATCCATTAACAGAGCTTTTGAAAAACGTAGAGAAGATCATAAATCAGATTGGTCAACGTCTTTAGAAGAAATGCATACAGCGTTGGATCAACCTCTAATACATTAAAATCGACCGTAAAAAACTAGTCCAACCATTAAGAAATTCTATCACGTACAAACCACTCTTTGTGTATGTTTAACTTTAAGGAACATATTGTTTTTTTGGTTCTAGAGCAACATCTGATAGAAAGAAAAGAGGTGTTGATGTTTCCCATGTAGAAACTATTGAGTTTAAGGACAGAGTGTAAAAAGTTTGTAAGATGTCCGAGAAAATTATGGATGAGTATCAACTGTTAAAGGTAGAATAGGTTATGAAGCTGGCCTTGTTTCAGAAGAATCACGTTATCACAGAATTTGTTTTGCAAATTTTGATTCCAATAAAACATACTTAAGACATTCTAATCTGCTGATCTTTCTAAGAAACAAAATCTTGGTAGACCAGACGGTTCAGAGAGAACACAAGCATTTCTGGAAGTTGCTAAATATTTGCAGCAAAATGACGAGGAGCAACTCCCTATTGTCGATCTTGTTTAAAAAATGGAGGAAATTCTCAAAGACACACGCCTTGAAACCATACAGTCTCTCATACATGAAATTTCGATTGTTAGAACATTTCAAAGACAAAACCATTGCGACTGAAATTAATGGGAAACATAATGTTGTTACATTCTTAAGTACAGCAAAATGTATTCTCCATAAAGAGACAATTCAAAATCAGAGGCCATTAAAATAATAGGGACGGCAGCCAGACATATCAAAAATGACATTAAAGGTATCCAGACAATTTCAGAATATTATCCGTCTAAGAATGACTTTGAACAGGATGTGATTCTTGAATATGTTCCTAAAACATTGTTGAACTTTCTCAAGAAGATATTTGCAGGCAAATACAATAATTTGAATCTTGCATCAGTTTGTCAAGCGATAATGCAAGCTGCTAGACCCAGAGTTTTCTGTGCACCTTTGCAGTTTGGTTTAGCAGTGGAAATGCATGACTAATTTGGATCGAGGTTCTTAATTGACATTTTGAATAAGCATGGCTTTTCTTCATCTTACTCGGAAGACTAGAAATTCGAAAGAAGTGTTGCTCATGTTCATGGCGTTGAAGCTCTCTACCCTGTTGTAACTGAATTTGTGCAGATCGTAGCTGATAATGTGGACCATAATGTAAGGAATATTGATGGATTCAACACATTCCACGGTATGGGCATCATAGCATCTTTTATTCCCGGAAAAGTTAAAGCAAAACTCCTTCCAAGGATTCAGGTCCTTTTAGAAGATATAGTAAGGGTTGGAAGGATCAACATAGAGCACCTAGATTTACAGCACACCAACAAATACCTGTTACATTTAAAGAGCTCCAGCCCAAGAAAGTTGTCGATTTCACTGCTAATGTTGATCTCCTTTGGGTGGTTTCACTAATTTCATATCATTCCAGTCCCGTATGGTCAGGCCTTTTGCAGTCAGTGCACAATAAAACATATCCTAGGAAATCAGCCACATTATTTGGTCAATTATCGATATAGACCCTGGTAACCCATCGTTCGTGTACTCAATGTTATGTTACATTAGTGATATAGCCAGAACAAACAACATTACACCAATTCTAACATTCGATCAACCACTTTCGTACAAAGAAATGATGATAGTCGACTCACAGTCTTGTTCCACTTCCCTGAAACCATTTGTCTTGCGACTTTGTGGGCTCCATACAGAGATGAACTTTCTGAGGTCAATTGGTCATTTGATGACAGGTTCTGGATTGCAAACACTTTTTGAACTTGAAAGCACAGTCAATCACATGCTAATTGGCAAAGCACTTACAAGAGCCATTGATTTTGCTGTACCAGATTACCAAAGTATGAAGATCAAAAAGATAGAAAAAACAACAAATACACAGAACTCGCCGGAGAATTGAATGGGATATGAAGTATTAAGAAAGTCAATATAATATCAATAATTGTAGGAGCAGAAGTAACAATCCAGAAAAACCTGGGAAAAGACCGAGATGCATTTTAATGAAGGGGAAGACTGGGACATCACAACGGACGACAATTATTAAATCTTAAGAGAAAATCTACTAATGTCGAAACCAACCCACATAACTTACAAATGCTAACCAGTCACATGGCAGTTGTAATAATAAGAAAAACACATAGAAAGAACACTACCACATAGAACCAAGGAACAGAAAATGCAATACATTTCATAAACTATTCTGCCACAAATTAAAAAAAGTAATAGAACCAGTCTTGTCTGATATAACACAACATAGTCGTGAATAGTCAACGAAGATAGAAAGACCGAAAAGGGAGAAAACTACCAAGCCCCTCACTGGAGTAGTGTTCAGAGGACAGGGAACTTGGGGCTGCTTATTGTCATCCAAATCCAAGATTAGGCCGATAGTCGTTGCCAGCGAAAAAGGTATGGTAAGCGTCTGTTGGGATAGCACAAACTCATTGGCAATACTTATCGAAAGAGGTGGAAAGTACTGGACACCTGAGAAAACTTGTTGTCACTCAGACTCCAGGAAACACTATCGGTGATTATCAGTGAGCAATAACTGATGATGACCTGTGTGAGAACTCCTAGTGAGTACATTCCCTACTACTACTACTACTACTACTACTACTACTACTACTACTACTAATAATAATAATAATAATTATAATTATAATAATAATAAGAAGAATTAAAATAACAATAATAATAACAGTGCCAATGATAATAATGGTAATAATAATGATGATAATCATGTAAGAATATTTTAGAAATAGACACCGACATTATTTTTTCTAAATAGAAACATCCTGAAAAAGTATGAGAGTACAATACATGCATACTGATCTAAATACATGCATACTGATCTAAAGATAATGAGTGCCTTCTGAGATAATTTATACACGAAACAGACGCACCAGATTCGATTACACAAGTTAGAACTACATTAATATAAATATCACGTAGAAAGGGAATCCCCCAAACTCCTATAGCCCAATAATTTACTTTAAACATCCCTGGGAAATCCTAAGTGAGAGAACAGATATACAACTCAATTCATAATTTTAAATTATTTTTGATGAACATAAATAATGCCGGAGAACAACAATAAAGACACATGATATATTATAAATGGATCAAAACATCCCCAAGTCAGAGAATTAAAAGAAATATGAACATATTGATGGAAATTATCGAATATAAGAAACCTACGACAGAATATCTCCTTGCTTAGATAATCGAATATTGTAGATGTACGAAATGTCTGATAACATTATTAAACACGTCAAAATTATAGAAAAGGTAATATGGAGACTAAAACTGAGAGCTGGGGTGCTACACCTTACTAATATTAGTATACGGACAGGCAATTTCAAGGGAGACCCTCTATCACCACTATCGATAGGTATAACCATGATGCTACTCTAAGTCTATTTTGAACATGTAATTCAGAATAAAAGTTAACAAACTAAGAAGGAAGTACAAACCTTCTCATGTATATGGATGATCTCAAGCTATTTACAAAAAACGAAAAAATAAGTAATAATTAAGAACACGAATTTTCAGTCAGGAAATTTGAAAATAATTCGGGATAAATGGTTTGCTCTATTATATATGATTCAGGTAAACTCTGAGACAGCAGAAAACATGGAACTACCAAACCAAGGGTTATTTGGAAAACATTATAGAAGCAGCTACACTCAAATAAACAGGATTAAAAGAGAAGATTGGATAAGAATACCTAATAAATTCAGGAAAACGCTTAGAAACTAAATTATAATGATGATACTATCAGACTCTACGTTAAAGGGGGAGAGGGCGAAGAAAACTGGTAAATATTTGAAATTATGTTAGTGACACAAGAAAAGCACTGAAAAACATATAATAACGGACAGAGAAAGGACGATCATCTAGGCGAAGAGAACCGTAACAAAGAACAATACATTGAACACAAAACTTCGATTTTAACATACTATTAACCTACCCCCCACCTGGCTATTACTACCTATTATCCACTCTCGTGTAGTAGATCGTCTTTGCCTTTTCCCCTTTGCTCTAAACTATTCGATGTTACGGTAGTTGATTCGTGAAGTCATCCTTTTATACTTACATTTTGCTCAAATACGTTATACGTTCTCTTAATCTTTTCTACGGACTAGCTAGTTCTTAAAACAACAATGCTAGGAGTCATATTGAATTTAGATTTAAATGAGTGACACTGGCAATCATAAGTAAATGCGTTGCAAAAACAAAATCTGTACATGCTGGAGGTAGTAAAAAAAGAGAAATCTTTGAGAATAGAAGACAGTGAAAAAGAGTAGGATGTGATGAGTTTACGAATTTTCCGTTGCCATTTCTTACACAATATCAACAGACGGTGCTTGATTCGACAAGAGCAAGTAAAACGTACTTATTGCTTATTGAGCACAGTGTGATTTTTATCAATCAATGCTTAGAGATAAATTATATGTATTCCCGAAAACAAGACATAGAAACATTGAGTTTGTGAATGAAAAGTTGGGATCAATATACACGTTATCTCCTTTAAAGATACTGCCGTCTTAAATTCATACGCTAAAGGCACGCTGATCACCCACACTTTTACCACTCAAATATACGGTGTATTTTACCACACGCAACGCGCCTACCCTCACGTCTTGCTGGCTGTATACCCTAGTCGTCTCAAGACAGACACTTTTCTTTAAGAGGACTGTTGCATCAGCGCGGTGGGCCACATCTGTTGCGCGAATTTTTAGGAGCTGTCTGGAATGAGAAATCTCTGTAGACGAACCTATAAAATGTAATCAGTTCAAGTGGTCGGCTAACCCTCTCTATTCTCTGCGGTCACGATCTACTTGCAATAACAATATCGGCCGCCCGATGACCCGTTGCGTATGACAAGTGGCTCTTCTGGCGTCGGGAAAAGACTCAGAAATTGATCCGGACCTTTTCGTCATGAAAAATAGTCGCAACACGACCGCGTCATGTCTGGAAAAAGATCGGGTTTTCTATTGGAAAAAAAACTTTTCTCGTTTCTATTACTTTCTATTTCTCGATATTTTCCTCTATTCTCTTACTTCCTATCTCACTCGGTTTTTCTGCCTTTCTATTTGTCTATCTCATACACCGCTTCTTTTCTCTTACATTCTCTCACATACACATTGCCCGCCTCTATTTGTCTCTCTCCAATGGTAAGTTAAGGCTGATCGAGCTGCGATAGATCACACATTTACGTCGCTTTCGTTTACTTTTACTTCCTCCATTTACATAATCTTTATTCATCCTATATGCAAAGCTTTCTTTTCCGCAGTTAAAACATCATTCTTTTTCTCATGTAATATACTTTTATCCTGTTATTACCTTTGCATGTAACAAAATTAAACAGAATATAGAACACATTTAAAACCCGTACGCTGCGCAGCTGCTTTCTGAAATTCATAGTGATCAATAAATGTTGTACATACAAATATATAAACATGAAAAAATCAGAAAAATATACTGATAAATGTGTAGATTCCACATTCCAATTTTTATCAACATTAATTGCACGAATTTAATACTAGTAAATCTTTAAACTGTATAGCTTAAACTTAAGGAGTCAAAAGAAAAACTGACATGCAGGGAATCTTGCTATTTTTTTTATAATGACTATGAATAAAGGTCAATGCAAATCGAAGTTATTTGAATTTTAAAATAGGAGGTTATTTTCATATTTTTCTTCTTAAACCCTTTTTTAAAATATTCGAAAGGAATTTCAATTTTTAGAATATATATTAATTCATACCTATGTATACTTTTAAAATTTCACAAAGATCTGTATTTTCAAGAAAATATATGAGCCTCCTTTTTAAGCAGTTTGCATACAATAAGATTAAAGTAAATATCGACAACATAAAAACCATTACGCCTTATAGTTGTTTTTCAAGAATTCACCATGATCGTAAACTTACAAATGGAGGTAATCCTGTGCTTACACATACATACTCATCTTGACGTCCCTGACTTTATAAAGAGTAAGAAAACTGTGCAAAACTGTATGTAATACATTATTGATTTGACTGAAATATTACCATCCATGCTGCTCTATAGTTAGTGGATACAATCTATGCTAATTCCATTTGAAGAGAGTATGTGTATGTTATTATGCACCAGAGAGGGCCGGTTCTCACGGATACATTTAGTAAACCATGAATCGCAAACTGAAGAATAAAATCACCAACAAAAGAACAGAAAAAAACACTTCTCAAACTAAATTCGAAATATTTGCCAATGATATTTAAATATGTGTATATGGAACTATGTTTTTATATAAAGCTAAGGCTAATGAGCAATACAACCCCAATAGTCATTAATGAAATATCCTTCAGCAACGCAAATGCAAATTAGTTAATCGTCTACCATCAAAGGCATATTCCCTTATCATCGATGTATAACAACGCTTTTGGGCTATTGTGTTGTTAAGGTGAATTTTTGTTTTAATCACACAGTTAGTGCAGTAAATAATAGGAACTATTTATATATATATATATATATATATATATATATATATATATATATATTTATTTATATTATATATATACATATATAAATATCTATATATATATATCAATAAATATATATATATATATATATCACTATATATACCCACACACCGATATATAGCTAGAAATGATTAAGTGTGGTATATGTTCCGCCTTAATCAATTAAGACGGATATTTGTTCTACCTTGTAACTTTGTATATTTCCCCATTCAAATTTCTTGTATATGGCTGCTAGATATCCACACATAAATATATGACTTTGTGGTGGACGTAGTTCTCATGCGAAAGCATCTAAATATCGACAATGCCAAGCTTTAAGCACCATTGACGCTAATACGGAAACGCATTAAATATAATTAATGAACCCCTATTTAACTTTAGAGATCACATTAAATACAAATGTAGAACACGTACAAGGTGTTCATTGGCTGGTTGTGAATAATGGACTCTTATATCTTACATCTCTGTCAATATTCATTACGTGATGACATATGCATAACCATTAATATACATATATATAAATATATATATATATGTATACATATATATATATATGTATATTAATATATATATATTATATATATATATATATATATATATATATATATATATATCATTTTTTTTAGGTTTTGCTCAATGGAAAGTATAACTCACCAACTGTTATCAGTTCATAATGCATTGTTCACTAAGCTGATGTTTAAGGCAATTAAGATGCTAATATGTAGATTTCGCTTACTTTCTGAGGATTAGAGCCTAGGGGTTTTTTAAAGTTAGATTTTCGTCTAGACTATCTAGTAAAGACCCCGACTTAAGGTACTGACTTATTCAGCCACACTGGAAAGCTGTGATCCAGCAAAACAGTCTGTGTTTTCGGTACTATATACGAATGTGCGTAATATAAATGATAAAGAAATTATAAATAAGCATAAAAGAATATAAGAACAACTGTCGCTTCTTATTTTACTGGATGCTTAGTCATGAATACAACCATTGCTATGGAAACAGCATCATATATATATATATATGAAATAATGGCCACCCAGTAGTGGCCATTATTTCATTTTATTTTTCCTCCCAATATGTCTACCCTACATGTATCTGTACTTGCATGACATTTTTTCTCTATTTTATCATCCTGATGAAGTCTTATAAATAAAGACGAAACGTTGATGTACACATAAAAAACATCCATTTTTTGGTTTTCCTTTTTCATTTTCCCATCACGTCGGATTACCTTCATCCTTCTCTTCCCATATATATATATATATATATATATATATACCTTCTCCTACACGTGTTGTTACCATAAGCCTCAGCATCCCTATATTTTATTTTTTCTAAGCTAAGGTCTTCCGGGGATCTATGTGCTACACTTTCTTAAACTCACTGGGTTATACTTAATCCCAAATACTGCATCTAATTCATATTTCTGTTTCACTTCCCATGTATCTGTAGTTAAACTATTATTGCTTCTCAGAGTGTACAGTGTTTTATGAATAAGTTTCCAATAAGATATAAAGATAAATATCAATTATCTCATAAAACTGCTGTTTGGATCTCTGCTATGATATTTATTCTTCGTTTCTCTCTCATTTCCTCTTTGTATTTAGTCGGTGATGAATTCAGGTAATTGCGATGTGAAACTGACGCGTTCAGATAACGTCAAATTCAAAACAAGTCAACACCTATGTCCACGGTTTGATTTATTTATCTTTAGAAATAACATTCACTTGAAAAGAACTTGTGTGTTGGAGTTTGCGCGAACAAAGTCCGAAAACACTGTTACAACATGGATTTGTGAGGGAACTTTAAACATTAAACCACGACAATGTAGATTAGCAGGAACATTTTTAGTAGAAATGTTGTTGTGCAAGGGAAAAAAAGGTCTTGAATGTATGATCGTGTCTCTGACGATTCGCATATTCAACATTTATGTAGTCGTGCATGGAATACTCATACATTTGATTTTTCTCATCAATATTTTGATGATTTAATCTTATTTCTTAATCTTGTATTATTTTGTTTAATTTTATTCGATTGAGTATTTTCTGTAAATATATATAAAAACCTGTTATAGAAACATTGTATTCCAATATGTTTTCTATAAAAAATATTCCTTACGTCTTTGTCTCGTTCTCTAATTTACTTTTTGCGGCACTATTGCCCCTTTTCCCTTTTATCAGAGCATACTAACACCGACGTACATGAACTATAACATCACCAACTACCGATATATATATATGATTTATTTTGTATTTGAAAATATTTTTATCAAGATATTTTCGCTGTCCTCGCTTTTAGTTGAACAAAATAATATTCCTCTGAACAAGTCCTCTTATCCTAGAAGAAGAAAAAGCCTGAGCACTCAATATGCCATCATAGTTAGGGAATTCGAATCCACCACCAACTGTTCGATCATATTTCGCTGACAGCTTTCTTTTGCTTTCCAACCGGCAGCGGCAATACAAGCAGCGTGACACTACACCAGACAAAACAAAATAAGTCGACCTGTATTTATTAACCTCTTGTAGTTCATATTCCGAGTCCATTACGCGAACGAGCTGAGATCAGCTTAACATGACACAAACTGCCAATAACGTTTTCTGTAAGCGTAGGCGTTTGTCAAAAAAATAAATTCAATTCGTCAAACACATGATAATTCTTATCAGAACTTGGCCATTGTTTTCAATTCAATAGATTACATTTATTCTTTTGCTTTATTGTTTTAAATGCATTTTACTTCAATGGTTTTATATTATGTTATTCTGTTGTAATTCTATTGTGTATCTCCTTGTTCTATTATTGAAATTTCTATCTGAAGTGCAAAGCCTGTTAGATGTTAATATGGGTCAGCTTTCTTGTGAAGATTGAGTGAAAGGCTAATCATGTCGCCCGCCTGTCTAATTTCATTTATATCGGATTCATTTGAAGGCGACTATTTTGTTTACGCCCGCTGGAGGGAACTCACTAGAAAACCTTATTCAAATGGACTCGCCAGATATTATTGTTATTCTCTCAAAATGAAGACATCGGATGGATGTGATCCATACATTATACGAATACTTCTTTGATTCAATTAATTATATAACTATCTATTCATCAATATTTGTCAGCAATAACTTGTACACCTGTACTACTACCCTTACCTACTCATGTAAGTAACGTTTAAACCAGCATCGAGTTCAGTATTTTAATGCGTATAATTCGTCCGGAAGTCTCAGCTGTTGTTCATCATAGTGAGCGACCAGTCTTTTTTAGATATCGTTGTACTTATTTCTTCGACTAATTTCCGAACTGTTGCCGGCATCATTTTCTCTTTGACACAATTTGAGCCTTGCGTTTTGCCTGTTTCCACGTCGCAGTCCATTCACTTCGTTGTTGGTAAAACCCCGTTAGAAAATCGGGTACTTAAATGTATATGCGTTGGCGAAGCAATAGAACACAAAATCCAGCTAGTCAGAAAATTGGACCTTCCCTTAGTTCAAGATGGATACACCACCCTAGGTTTTTATCGAGTCTATGTCCAATTAGTGTCGGACCCCACCGCCCCCCCCCCAAAAAAAAAATTACCAGAACCAATATTACAATCGCACCTCCACTCTCCAGTCAAAGACCAATGGACTTCACTTCACATGTTTGCGTTCTCGTGCTGATAGTAACCACATTAATTGTCTGATATTGCCACATCTGGCACACTATTTTGCAAAGTATGGTGCAACAGTACCCAGAATCAATTATTACTATGCACTATTTCCCTTTCACACCAATTCTTACAGTCCGCAGCCGTTAGTTAACATCTTGACTAGGGAAGAAGTCGGTACATTGATGTCGTCCCTTAAAGCTGTTGACGAACAATCCAGAGAAGTGTAGCCTAGTACTTAACATCGGTTAAAACATCCCTCAATTGTCAACAGTTTGGGGTTCCAAGCTTTCTGTCTGTTTGGCCGAGCGCGACAATCCCTGGTAAAGTGGTTCATTGCATCGCATTAGAAACATAATCTTCTGGTGTTCTTCATCTAGGTTTCCTTGATTTGCATTGCCCCTACGGCTGACGTAATGCTTGCAGCTCTAGATGGGTTAGTTTTTCAATATATTAGTCGCACTAGCCAGAAGTTGAGAAAAGCTTATTTCCCCCATTCGAGCAGAAGCTCGTAGAAACTGTTGTACATGGTCTGGAAAAAAACAGACAAGGGCTGGTTTGAGGTGTTCATTCGTAATACTATCGAATTGTCCAGAAAGCTTTTGCAGGTCCGCAAGAAATGCATCTACAGTTTCATCCAGGTGTATGCGACGTGCCACAAACTGTGCATACGTTGTATATGAGTGCAGGGCCAACGTTGGAAATAGAGCGTACTTTATTGAGACAAAACTCCTTGTTTTTTTTTACTCAAGTGTTGGTACGCAGCATAGACGCCGCCTGTCAAACGCATAATGGTTTATGCATTGCATCTTCTTTATAGAGCACAGCCGGCACACAAGCAAAGCCATCTTCAATCAATTCAATACTGGATTGGCAGGAGTTCAAACCACTAAATTATGGTATAAGCTTCTGATCGATCTTATCTGCCATCATGACGTCGGAATAGCTTGTAAGAAAGCTACGCACATAACGAAACAAATCTGGGACAATTTTCTAACAATAAACCATCGTTCCTGCGTCTCTTTCTTTCATTATGTTTGCATTCTAAATTCTTTTCTGTTTATCAGTTCACCTAAACACTATGCAAATGCTCTTACTAAGCCTTCATGTACGGCACATGCTATTTAGTGCCTCTTATCTCGAAGGGAGTGGCTCTATTCATTACAAATATTTAATAAAATTTAAAATTCATGAGTCAAAATATAAGTAACGTCCAATACTTAGCAAGTACATTTTCTAAGAGAAACTTTCATCTTAAAAAGGGGAATATATGCACCATATAGAAAGAATAATGCAAACCCAATGTACGATCCCTCAATCTCAACCCACCCAAAGACAGTTAACTAACATATACTAACATTAATATGAAAAAGAATTGGTTGCAACTCCTCAAACATACATTTCTTTATTAAAATCACTAAGAGAAATGGTTATAAGAAACCTCAAATTGAATTAGTTAAACCAGCACAGCCAACAATAAATATAAAATAGTTTCCCCAGTCATAACAGTTCTTTTTGATGGTATACATTATATTAGTGTTAGTGAACTGTACATTTTTATGTGCATTTGTATATTTTGTTTTTATGTATTTTTTTGTTCACAAAATTACCTAAATCATTGATTTGATTTGATATTACAGCTATATTTGAGCGTTGTTTGCACCCGTTTCATCATAAAATGAAATACGTTTTGCGTTAACATATAATGATTATTAAACATGGATCCACTATATATCCTTCAAGTCAATTTAGCAGAATCCTAAGTTAATCGAAATAGATGAAAACGTCCGAATCGACCAAAATATGAAACATTAGCATTTCACTGTATTCTTAGATATACAATATATTTCGTTCATTGACAGTTTATATAGGACGGACCTTCAATAGCGAATATTAAATAGGCTTAGTGAAGGTGTTTGCAAGACGGAATCACCCCCTATATCTCGCACACATAAGGAAGAACAATTTGTCTTTTCACACAGGCCATTCAGAATATAACAAGTCGATAGCTACCATAGCAAAACTAAATTAATTGCATTTCAGATTGCTTTCGCATCCATCCATTAAAAAACAAAAACAAGTGCCTGTTTGTAGAACTCAGGAAGTACTCAAAGGCAAAAAAGTTGCCTCGCATGAAGAATGCCACATACTGGATTTATGTATGTGAAGAAAAATTACATCAGCTAGTATGGATTTGCCATTGAAGTGGACGGGTGCAAAATATTGACAGGAAAATATGGGGAACAATTTCGCCTTGGAACGAAAATATAAAAATGCATGAACTCTGACTCCTCCCTGACCTCTGATCTAACAAGTGCGTGGTGGTAAGCTCAGAATCTTCATTTGAGGCAATTACGTCACAATTGTGGGAACGAAAAAAGAAAGAAGCTTTTTAGTCAGTCTGTGTTTCGAAAGCGTGGTGCACGGATTAACATTCGATATGTAAATCAGAAACAAGAAAAATGGGTATTTTATTCCTAAAAGAGTTGATAGCGACTGGTAATGCCCCCTTCCTATCCCCGTAACGAAGTAAATCTAAGTAAGGAATAACAATTTGTTTTCTCTTTCTAAACTAATAAAGGTATGAACTTTATAATTATGACCAGAAACATCTTTTAAATAAAGACCAGTTAAATGTTATGCCAGACTCGTCTTTTATTATCACTGAATGGAAATAATTAATTACAGACTTTATAGGATCACGATTACAACGGTGAAGACAGTGCAATGGGCGATAGTGATGATGATAAGAGGAAAGGCAACGCACGGCTATGATGGTGGTGACGGCAACGATGTCACGACGGCAGCGGGTGGCAGTATACAGTATTTAGTGAAGCGCTGAATCAGTGTATCAGCATAAAAAGATACAATGTTGATGAATAAAGTACACTTTCATCCACCAACATTTTGACGACTTCCATCCACCTTCCCAACAAAGCAACGATGTCATACATTCCATAATCAGACACTGGCAGTATATTTGTCCGTCCTATTACAAACACTGCCCTTTTCAAGAGAAAAAAACTCCATGCAAATTATGCTCTACAAACTAGCATCGATTAGAGAAATCGACTAGATCTACCTAGCTGTTTCTGGAAGCTGAGTGGCTAAATTTCGATGACCGGGGTTGATAAGTATCCTAACGAATCACTCGGCATCTATACACCCATGACACCGGCAGCGGCAGCAATTTATTTACCTGTATGTTTGCGACACAATTCAAAAGATTTTTTTCATTTGCAATTAATATAGCTTCCATGACGAAAGTTATGGCCCTATGTAAATGATGATTTTGTGGATTTATATCCTCATTAGAAAATCTCAAAATAATACAAAACAAAGGAAATGTTAATAACGTTTCATTAACCGTTTAACTTTCATTCAAATCGGTGGTCAAAATGATTTTACAGCGCACCCGTAAATGTTGTTCCGGTATCCTTTTCTGACATCGGATATGTTGGTATTGTCGATTAATAGTTTTGTGTCGGGTCAAGTCTCAAACTAGTTACTCATAACATTAACTTTTTAAACACAACCCAGATATGAGGGTGAGCAATAAAGCCTATATGTACTTTAATGTAGTTTTATCTAAGGAAGGCAAATAGATTAGACATTCTTCGGAAATTTACAAATACCTCCGATGTTTATTAATTAGTAACTGTATGTATTATAAATTAATTAATAAACAATTTTTAAACACTTACTTTCTGTGCAGTATATGGAATGTTTGTAAACGAGCAAAAGTTCCTATTTGAAAATAAAATATTTCTGATTAACATGACATTTTATTTATATCATTGTACATCATTTAAGTAGGATTACTTAAATTTCAATACATTTTACAGACCACTTAAGCTTAAATTATTACATATGTTACATGTGTATTCGGTAATTAATTCTAGCTAATTACATATTCGAGGGAGACTCTGTACGCAATAATACATTTGTGAGATACTAGTTTGATATTGTTAAGCAATCAGATATCTTTACTTGAAAAAAATTAAATGCATTGTCCTCCAAAATTTATTAATACTTGTAGACATAAAATTTAGTAGTATACACGTGGTGCATATTGTATTCGTAATAATGTATGAGATTACTGAGTACATCTGCTTCATTACGAAAATTAATGTTCTTATTTGAAAGCGTAAAATTATATTTATGTTTTTGTTTTTATTTCTTTTCATAATTATGTTTGGTTTATTTCTTTATTTTCAGTATTTATTGAAAATTCAGCCTTTTTTACATTTATTTTCATTTTTTATTTTAATAGTTTTACGCATTTTCCTCTTAAGATAATATCTTTTCTGCTTTATTTATTTTGGCATATGTTGTTATATCTTTTTTAATAATGATATGCTTTTATTTTTCATTTTTCTTATTCTAATCTTTTTCCTGTAATTTTTAAAATTCTTTTTCGTTTATCCGTATTATTTCTTGTTTTCTTTCTTTTGTGCGCCTGTGTTTTCCTTATTTATTCATTCTTTTATCATTTCTGCATTCGATTCATTAATTTTACTTTATTTCATTTAGTTGTATCGTTTCACTCCTTTATCTTTAGGTCGCACCTTCATTCATAAATTAATACTATACTCTCTTAATTTCTACTAAATTATTGGTGTATTACATTTTTTCATTAATGGTTTTCCTGTATTTCTTTTCTTTTTGTTAAGTTATATATTTTTTCTTTTTTACTTTATATTATCTCTCCTTAAAATTCATTACTAGAAACTCGGTGCTTATTCATATAAGGACCCGAGCTAACTTTGACCCAGTTGTGAGGGTTAAAGTTAGGTTTAGCGTCAGCTTCAGGCTGTGAGTTAGGGTTAGGATTAGCGTTAGAGTTAGGGTTAGTGGTAGGGTTAGGGTATATTTCAGGGTAAGGGGTCATGCTTTACGTCAAATTCGGGTTTAAGTTAGCTCGGGTTCTCATCTGATAAAGTAACCAAAACACATTTATTTTCAATGTTTCGTTCTTGTTCATGTAAGTATATTATTTTATAATTCATATTATTTATATTTACTTCAACTTTCCCTTTGTTCTACCCTTTGTTATTGATCTCCGAAAATTATCTCATTTTATTCGACTGTCCTTTTCGTTTTCTTTTTCCTTTCTATTTCGCGGTTTCATAATTTAATCGCGTTTTTCTTCATTCCATTTTTATTTTGTTTCACTTTTGTTCATACTTTCTTCGCCAGAATTACTTCACTTTCATTCACATGATGCTATTCTGAATTTCTACACTCATTATTTTCTTTTTTTCTTTCTTTGTTTTCTTTCTTTTACCATTCTTTCGTCTTGTTTATTTTATGTTCTTTTACTTAATGCCATTCGTAATTTTAAACTCATGTTTTTTTTAAATTTTCAAACTTTCTTCAGTTCTTTTTATCAAATCCAAACTCTTGTGTGCATGAACGAACACTGGCTATTATTCCCTTGCTATTTAAAGAAATTCTTTCTACGTTTATTTCATTTCGTCGTCCATTGTTTCTGCATCTTATCTAAGTTATTTCATTTTTCTTCATATATTTTATTTCTTAATTCATCCTTCTCTTGTTATTTTTGTTTTTCTTTCTTTCTTTCATTATTGTTTTTCATGCATTGTTTATGTTTGATTTTATTTAAATTTGTTATTCTCTTTCCTTAATCATAGCATTCATCTCTGTAATAATATTGTATGATTTTCTTATGTGTTATCATATTTTTTCAGGTCTGTATTTTCATCATTAATTAATTCGAATGTTTTCCTTCCTATTTTCATTCAGTTATGTTGGTTCTTTCTCATTTTTTTTACTTTTCCCGTCTCCATTTTACGTAGTATTTCCTTTCTTGTATATATTTCTTATTTATTAAGACATAATACGTTATTACTTGTTTCTCTCATGCAATTATATGATCAAGTGTTGCGTTTGGCATTTGTACGCCCTACCTGAATAACACATTTATTCATATTATATCACTTTCACTCTACCCTTCTTCGTATAGAATATCCACTAACTGCCCGTTTCCACCCTCTCCTTCAAATAACTCATTTTATTCCTCTCATTGGTTGCAGATATTAAGCCTATTTGAATTAGTAACACCCTTAATCTCAATAATCCAGTCAATGATCCAAACAGTCTTTTATCGTCCATGTTAAGGTCGACCCTAGTCTATTCATAAGCTGCTGCTACTGATGATGATTTCTTGTCATTCACGTCTGTCACAATATCCTCGTTTTCTTATAGAAACTGTGAACGTCGTATTTTGAATGTCTGTTTGAGAAATCAAATTACAAACGGCAATTTAACGGTAATTATGACGCAGAATGCTTGCAGGTGATCAGCCGGTGTCAGACGAGCGAGTACCTCATTAAGAGCGAACAACAACTTTGGTGGGACGTTCTTAACAAGATCGGTTCAATCCCTCGTCAAATCAAGGCTGGCGATCACCTCTTAACCCTGGCAGGGACCTGCGTGAAATTTTACTTGTGTCGAGAAAATTAAATTACACAGGAATAAGACTAAAGTACTAGAAATAAGGTTCTTCTATTTCTCTCCCTTCTTTCTATTCAGTGATTGACATATTTTCTACTTTTTTTCTTTTTCTTTTTTTACTTCTTCTTTTTCTACTTCTTTTTCACGTTTTTATTATAAAAAGTATTCCAGTTTTGTTGCGGTTTAATCGTCAGAAACAGAACCATTTCTAAATGCTAAACATAAGCGGTATGATGTTTCATTTTCTTTTATTAACTGAATTATTGATATATATATATATATATATATATATATATATAATACTTTCAACAAACACACGCACATATATATCAGTATACATATATTATTTTTTTGTTCTTGTGAACATGTATTTAATGTCAAAAATCTGATAATATAATATGTTGTAATTAATAGAAAACGGGGAGTACTGTACTAAGTAGAATGCTTATAATGTAAATTCAATGTTTGCATACAGGTCCTCCATCTTCATTTGTAGGGTTCGCTGGTATATGTGTTATTTAAAAACAAGAAAGTAGAGTATATATAATAACACTTTTAGAGAACGATCATTGAAAATCTAACGAAAAATATAATTTTAAATGGATTGCAACGGATAGACTTACTAAACTCTCATAGTACGACATATAATTTAATACAACTATATGTAAGTCACATACACATTGTTAACGTAGAGACAATATAATTAATGTATCGATTTATTTTGTCCCCTATTTATAGAAATTATATAGCTACCTCTGATATAGTATAATACAAAACCTTGCATTTCATATGTTATATTTGTGTTCTTTGTTATTTTGAAATAATAGAAATTATGCTTAGTATAAGTAGAATAAGGTGACACTTTGCAAATTTTATTTCTATAATTGCAAAAATCAGAAACAATGCACGTATGTTATCCTTTGAAAGAAATAGGAAAGCTATCAACGTACGCACTCACTTGTAAATCGACACCTTATACGGAATAGGCCAATATCAGCATAGGGAGAAGACACTACCCCAGTCTTTTCTCCCTTGCTTACTTTCATCTTCAAACTTAAACGCGATTCAGTTGTTTTAACGTAAGTTGAGATTTTAAAGAATTTCTACTATTTCGGGAAAAGAACCCTACTATTCTATATGAATTGGCAGTTTTAAGCCTTAACATTAATTGTACAGTTGTAAAACCGTAGAAATAAGTGAGATATCAATATTTTATCTGTAACACGTTAAATGACTTTGAAGGTCAAAAATGATATATCGCTAAATTTTAAGATTTTTAAAAACTGCTTCTGGGGCATAGAACTTCGTATTTCGACCGCGGATTTATTTATTTACAACTAATACAAGCATTACTGAAATCAAAACGTCTTTAAATAACTATTCATTCGAGTGAAATGTTACTCAGAAATTACCAGATTACGGTTATACTTCACAAAGTTTCGCATAAGTGGGAAGCCATTTGATTGACTAATGAACATATCTGATTGTGTTACTTAAATAACGATGGCTATCTAAAACGTTCTCTTATTAACGAACAACTGATCAGAAAGGCCAACATAATTTCGGTAAAATGTCCTAAATAAAATAAAGTAAACCTTAATATTAGAAGGTGCCACTTAAATAAGGAGTTTAACTATATTTAAATCATTATTTAGAAAGCTGATGAAAATGTAAATATACAATGGGGTGTAAGCATTCGAAACTGTGGTGTGCGACTATGAGATGTTCGCTGGTGCAATATTATTTACATAACTAAGTTTAATTATTTATCGAATAATACATTTAAACAATTGGGGTTCAACACAAGACTACAAGTTAAGCTGACATACCACTTTAACGAATAATTAAATCAAAAGTATATTCGTTAGCGCGGCAACCAACAGCTTCGGTAACAACATGAAAATGTTATGATCTGATTGTTATTTTGGGAATAGTATTTATCATGATGACATCTGAGAAATGTACACAAAAATTTTTTTTACAATATGAAATATTATATATGTTCAATTGAAAACTGGAGAAACCCCTTTGTTTTGCTTCAACTTAATTACGAAGAAATAATTTTAATGTCACCAATTTAGAAATATACGGGGTCCATCTGTCATATCTGATAGATATTATTACTTGTAGGAAAATGATGCGTTATTCTAAAATACAAGAAATCGTTCATATTATGACGTGCGTTAAAATCCACCTTTTTGTATAAAACAAACGGTCGTCTTGATTAACCAGTCATAGAAGAAGAGAAAATCCAATACTATTTGAGATTCTAAGCGTATTAAAAAAGACACGTCTTCAATGTTTTCGATTAAAAACCTGACGTTTATAAAACATGGCAGAAGACAGTCGGTCATTCCAAAATCAGGCAAAACGTCTTATAAAGAGACCGAATTCAGCGACCGATTAAGACCAGAGATACGAAAAAACTAAAAAGAATTTTCTCAATATTCTCTAACGAACAAAGTACGAAGAAAATTTGAAAGTTCCCTAGACACAGTATTCACTTTACACATTACTCAACTTGTATTTATTTTACTCCAACAGAGCAACGTTACTTTCCTTTTATTATTGTTATACATTTGTATTCCACTTATTATTCCTTGTTTGTAGGTTGCTGACAAAACCAGCCATTTAATTACGTACACTCCCAACTTCATGTCGATATTTTAAGGACTGCTTTACTATATACCGATTGACACAGTAACCCATCGGGTTGCATGCGGTAATCGCAAGACCGAACAACAATTATGCCCGTAGTGACATTTCGGAAACAACCGGACCACATTTCGTATCTCAGAACCTAGGATACGACTCTGAGTGATCTCATAAGGCAGCTAAGACCGTATGTAGTTTCTTGCGAATGATTCTAGACCCGAGAGACCCTCTCGTTTCAACTGCAACAACTGAATATAGACTCTGAGATATTTTATCATGGTAGTCCATGCAAAAATATGAGCAACCCTGAAATATCGTAAAAGCACAGAAACTAAAACAAACAAGAGATCATGACGACACCAAAAAACACACTGGCAACCCAAAAATCGCACAGGAAAATTGATCGTTTTCCTTACTTCATCTTTATTCCTGGCGCAAATTGTTCGTTTACTTGATATATATATATATATATATATATATATATATATATATATATATATATATATGTGTGTGTGTGGGTGTGTGTGTATGTATATATGTATATATATATATATGTATATATATATAACTATATATACATATATATATAATATTGTTTGATGAATTACTGATATATGTTTCTGTTACTTATATAAACCTATCTAAACAGAATGACTAACAAGAAACTAAACACTCTAAATAGATTTGTCTCGGGCGCATACAATCACTGAATATATAGTGGAAAAGCATATGAAGAAATCCCTGTCTTGCAGTTTTAAATATGAAAATAGATGGCCAACCTAAAATATCCAGAGTTAGAAAACCGAGGCTAGGCATTTCTTCATATGGTATTGCACAGCAATAGATTGAAGAATATATTTGCGACAATTATCCAAAGATTACCACTGAAAATTAAACATTACTCGATCAGTACGGTTATTTTTACTAACTCTTCGACGCCGCTCAAACTTTAACTCAAAGCAATCGAAAAGATTTGTAACATTTTAAGTTTGCGTATGTTGATGGCGAGGTGAACGATGCTTTAGCAGTATATGGACTACTAGCCAAATTCTTCATTGATACGTTATACAGTTCTGCTATAAAGCAATTTTGGAGAGCGACCCCGACAGGCCAAGCGATGTATTCTGTAAGCGAATTCTAGTTGGTCAAATTAAGGAATGGTCTATTTAAAATATACACTTTCGATAGATGTACACTTGGCGTTAGGGAAAACTATGTTTAAGGAAACTAAATCAACAACTGTATTCAAAATCGTCTGAAGGAGAACAGTTATTACGGTTTAAGGAAACTGATACGAACTAGTGCAACCGATATGCTTTTGGATATACAATGTTTGATTTAAATGCTTGTCTAATTAAATGTATGGAATACTTGCTGTTCGTAGACATTTCCAAAATTGTTGCAAATCTAATCCTGGTAAACGTAGAATGTTGATGCATTTTCAGTTTTTCGGTGGTTTTTTTTTTGTGTTTCGCGTGACTCGAAGCTGAATCTCACGCAGATTTACAGCAAAGAAAATAAAAAAAAGTAACCACGAGCGAGACATAAATATTTAACAAATAACACAATTTACATACAAATGAAGATCGATTATTGCGTTGATGATACTTTTACTGTTCAAATCTGAGCGAGCATGTTACATCGCCTACTTGATTCTTCTCTTGCTAAAATCTAAATCAATAGTTCAATTCATAAATACGGCTAGTCCTCGCATAAGTTAATTCCTTACGATGGATTTAATTACTTGGACAAAATTAAACAAATCAACACTAGTAAATAAGGAATAAAGTTAAATTTTAAACGATTATTTTTTTATGAGTAGTAAATAAAAATATCGCATGCATATCTGACATGAGAGGGTCCTTTTGAGTATTGCTATATCGGTTTAAAATAACAAACAAGTGTTACACCACTAAATAAGCTACATTTTACAAGTCTCGCTTTGTGATTCGAGTTGTATTTTCAGTAACTGTATCAGCCCCGTTATTAAATTTATCAAATTAATATTCTAAACTGGTATTTTACCATCAGAATTAGTATATATATATATATATATATATATATATATATATATATATATATATATATATTGTTTCCTACGGCTAACTTATCGGTAATCTCTACACACACATATATATATATATATATATATATATAACTTTAAATCTTGGGCCAAGCCGTAAGACTTCGACTATGAAAAAAAGAAGAAAATAAAAAAATAAAAAATATTGTCTGTACCATGAATAAGGTTTTTAAAACCGAAAATTTGGATTAAAAAAAATGATTTAATAAATATTTCAGTTGGTTAACAAAATCTCGCGTCATGTTAACTGGTTCTAAAATGTCAAAGTTATCGTTCTAACGGCGCTTCTAAGCTGTAGTTAAATTGAAATCCTATTATCACATATATATATATATATATATATATATATATATATATATATATATCAAAATAAAAATAATCTGAGTATCCGACAATTGTTTCAGAACCTCCTCAGCTCCTCCTCAAGGATATACTCTGGGGAAGAGCCGAGGGGGTAATGAAACAATTGTCGGATACTCAAACTATGTTTTTTTTAATATAAAAGCTCTAATATATATTGAACACTTTTGAAAACTAATGGTTTTGTTAGTTTTGTTTATATTTGAACCTAATTAATTAATATATATTATACAGGGTGTTTCAAAAGTCTTGGGAACTTAACGATTTTTAATAACTCAAAAACTATTAGGAGTTGAAAAATGAAATTGGTACCGTTGGAAAGGTTAAAGTTTCAAGTTTTGTGGGGAATCTTCAAAGTTGCTCAATATGAGCACCATTCGTCACACGGCAGACATCTAGTCGATAGTCTATTTCCTGCCAAACGCGTTCCAGCATCTTGACGTCAATGGTTCCCACAACTGCCGTTACTCGAGCCTTTAGTTCGTCAATATCTCTTGGAAGGGGCGGCACATAGACTTGTTGCTTGACAAAGCCCCAAAGGAAAAAGTCACACGGGGTAAGATCTGGAGACCTAGGAGGCCAGGGCATGAGAACGTCATCACCTCGCCCAGATCCCCCAATCCATCTACCAGGCAGCCTTGTGTTAAGAAACTGCCTTACTCTAAGACTCCAGTGTGGTGGTGCACCATCTTGTTGAAAAATGAAGTCATCAGATTCTGCTAGTTCCAACTGAGCCATTAACCAGTCTTCCAGTATGTTGAGATAGGATTCACCAGTGATAGTTGCCTCTTCAAAGAAGAACGGTCCATAGACACCTTTCTTGGAAATTGCACAAAACACGTTCACTTTTGGTGAATCTTGCTCGTGCTCAAGAAGTTCATGAGGATTCTCAGTACCCCATATGCGAGTGTTATGCTTGTTAACTTTGCCATTCAGATGGAAGGTCGCCTCATCGCTAAAAACAAGCCGGTCATCAAAGCCGTTATCTTCCAACTTCTCTTGCATTGCAATGCAAAAGTCACGGCGAAGTGGCTTATCAGTGTCCTTCAACTTTTGGACCAACTTGAGCTTGTAAGGTACCATTTGCAGTCGTTTCCTAAAGACACGCCAGACAGTTGCTGGAGCAAGCTGAAGTTCCCTGCTGGCTCTTCTCACTGATTTACGGGGGTTCCGCTGAAAGGCTGTCCGAACTTGCTCAACTGCATCTTCTGAAGTTGAAGGGCGACCTGTTCGCTTACTTGGGCACACACACCCATCTTTCACAAATTTAGCATGCCATCTGACAATGGATTTCCTTTCAGGGGCTTCTTTTTTAAATTTCCTGCGAAATGCACGCTGAACACATGTCCACGATTCAGTCTTTGCAAATTGGAGGACGCAAAATGCCTTGTCTTGTTTAGAGAACGCCATTACTGCACCTGGAAAGATAACACGAAAATCATTAGTATGACCAAAAACTTGATTAAGCAAGCTTTAAAATGGCACCAGTTTCATTTTTCTACCTGGAATAGTTCATGAGATATACGCATTTGTAATGTTCCCAAGACTTTTGAAACACCCTGTATATATATGTATATATATATATATATTTATATATATATATATATATATATATATATATGTATACATATACATTATATCATTCTTGATCTTAATAAACAACACCCACAATGCAGTTTTAGACCTCCAGTTTTGTAAAATAGGGATGAACATCGATGGTCATGTAATGCTTATTTCTATCCATATATTGTCATGGCTGAAAGCGCCCTTCCCCGTTGTAAAATATTTAAACTCCCCAGCCTTACATTATCCTTCAACATGTATTAAAATAAGTTCATCTGCAGGGATAAGCACACGTTACTGGACTAAACCAACTTATGACTCCTGTCAGTATATTATATCACTATAAAACAATTCTCCTGTTCATGCAGTATTGTTACCACATTTTGGCTAGTGCATCAACTACTCTTGGACACGTGTAAATAATTATGTTTAACCAAATATGTCCCGAGCTGTCTCTTTTTCGTCAGGCCCTGTCGCATCAACATGGTGTTGAATATATATGCTTGTTTTACAAGTACTTACACGGGACGGGC
Organism: Sepiola atlantica; assembly: GCA_963556195.1. NCBI lineage: Eukaryota > Metazoa > Mollusca > Cephalopoda > Sepiida > Sepiolidae > Sepiola > Sepiola atlantica. The sequence continues at coordinate 100,623,092 of OY744526.1, forward strand.
TCCGATAAACTTCATGGACTTATTCTCCTTGAACATTACATATTCCGATCAACTCGACTACAACTAAAGCACATTCTTTCACTGTATCTTCTGCCATAGTTTATACTAAAATAGTTTGTTCCTTACCCTGATTAAGCTCGTTCACTGCAGTTGCAATATGTGGTGGTCATGTCAAACAAAAGTATTTAAAAGGAATTATGAAAAAATCTATGAAATAACTTCGAAATTAATACCAATTCAGTGATGTCAACACTTATTTTTCTATTATCATTATGACGTTAAACAAATAGTATATGATACAATATGTATGAATTGTGAACTAGAAAAGAAGCATACATCTATTTAAGTAAGATCTCTGTATTCCTTCGTTGCTATTAAATAGTTATTACTAACCACTTTAATTAGTGGAAACCTTGTTGTTGTTTTATTTTGTTTCATAATTTGTCATGCTAAATTCAAAAAGACATCTAGGAAATAGTCTGGCATTGCTGCCAACCAAGTAGGAATATCTATATGAATATGTTGAGTAACCGGTTTCCGATAATAATTTAGAGAGATCAATGCTTTGCATAGGTTGTGAATCTTTTTAATATTTTTGGACGCAGAATTCTAAGTCAAAAATATATAGATACTTAATGATGCTGATCGCATTGTTTGCGAGGTTGCCTATTGTAGTCCGACATGATTATATTTATATATGGCGATGTTATTAGAATCATGACTTCTTTAAATAATATAAATATATTAAAAGTTCGGGAAGAATTAGAAATATGAAGGAGAGCGAGAGTGAAAGATGGATAATGTTAGAAAGAGGTGAGAGAGATTGAGGAAGAAACAATTATTAGTAGACAATGATGATATTTAAAAGGGTTAATATGTAACTTTGAAACATAAAAGAAAATGCTCTGGGGGTAATTCTCAATTAAAACTTGATAGGCACAAGTACGGGTCATGCGTAGTGGACGTCTGAAGAAGATAGAACAAAAACACAAGAAATTAAAATCATATTTAAAACAAATAAGGCCAAAAGTTAAGAAAGAAAGTGAACTTATTAAGCAGTCAAATACTTGCATGGACAAGAACCGCTGAATTTGCCCAAGAGGAATTTACAATTCGCATGCGGGCTGCCTTTCGTTTTTTTTCATTAAAAAAAACAAAATTTAGGCCGGAATTATTAAGTCACATTGAACTTCCGATAATCTGTTTAATTGTTCACATTTGAGCCAGTTTCCACCTACAGGCATTTACGTGTAAAAATTAAACCTTTATATTCACGGAAGGCCCCATATATGTATAATCATGTGTGTTTATCTATTTCTTTAAACTCATGCTGATCTAATAATAATAATAATAATAATAATAATAATAATAATAATAATAATAACACTAATAATAATAATAATCAATTATATTAGCATATACGTATTGTTCAAATAGTAATTTGTTGTCGTTTTCACTCGTTCATCTACGTATTGTTGGTCTCCTCATTCCTTCTTTTGCTTACTTCTTCAATACACCTGATATTCATTCATAATGCTGATAACTAAATATATACAAAGAAAGAAGAAAGAGAAGTTGCGAAATAAGTATAGTGCAAAAAAAACAAGACAAATGCCGTTAGATTTGTCTAAAAGGGACGATACATTTCCATACGGGCAGCGTTTCACTTGTTCTTTTTATTAAATATAATAAAAATAAGGCCGGATCTCTTAAGTTACATTTGACCTCCGATTATGTGCTTAATTGCTTCTATTTAAGATTTTTACTACCGGCATAGTTCCGTACAACGATTTACAAAGACAAATGTGTTTAGTTTTGTAATTACGGATAGTCGTAATAATCTAAAAGCCTATATATAAACATCAACATTTATTTTGTTCCTTAATGAATACAACCATGAATACAGTTGGTATAAACTTGTACGGAGCACGTAAAGCACCTGGTGTACGCTTCTCTAAAACCGCCAGTCACAATTATATATATATATATACCTATACTCTAAACGTCTTATTATAGACTTTTTTCACCCCATCCTATTTTCCGCCCTTTAATTGAAACCCATACTCTTGAATTAATATACATAATTAATGTACATGTTAATTGTATTTTTCGGTATTCTACTGGTCACTACAATGTCATCTAGATAGGCTGTCGTAAATTCTAGTTTGCTGAGCAATGTGTCAATTACTTGTCCAACGATGGGTGGTGAAACCTTAACCCAAAATTGTAATGTAATCGAATTTGTACAAACCTTAATGGGTATTTATACAAATCAGATTGGAGCAGTCTTTGGCCACAGGTCTTTGTAGTTGAGCATAAGTTAAATCAACTTTTGAAAAAGAATATTCTCGTTAAGTCTTGGGCAGCTCTTTTTTGGGACTAGGCAGAGGGTAGTCTTAATAATTTACTGCATGATTCACTTTAGTAGTGAAGTCTGCACAAACACGTATCTGTTTACTTTTTCATGTAGACATAGGGGAAGCCCACTCGCTATACTCATCTTTCGCCATTTCTTCCATTTCTCCGAGAATATTTAATGACGCGAATTTATTTTTTTTAAAAACTCGTTAAATAATTGGTTTTGATTAAAACTTGGCAGTCATTCTTAGATCGTCCTAGTTCACCGGAGTAATGCACAAAAAGTTTTCGTTAATTTGTTACTTTAGTCTCTCTGCTTCGGAAGTCGTATTGATGTCAGCTCGTACAGCATTGGAGCCTGCATATTACTAAAAATGAAACGCAGATCGCTAAAACGTCTCTCCAACTCATCCCGTATATTAAAATCCAGTCCGTTATATTACGTTTTATATTTGATATTCGCTGTATCAAATCCTGTATCTCAAATATGTCGAAACACCATCCATTAGTTCGCTACCTACAGTATTATTCTCTACAGCATTTGAATATCTTTCATTCATCTTCTGTATGTGACTGTTGCGGGTAAACGTTTGTATATTTACATTTTTCCTAATCCTTTTATCCACTATCGTTGTTTCCCAGTAGGATCTACTGTTTTTGAATATCCAACGAAAACTGTTTCTCCAACTTTAGAACGCCCGTTCGTGAGAGGTATTCATCAAACACTGGTGTACTCTTCATTGCAAACGTTGCTTTTGGTGGCGTCATGGAAGATAGGATATTGTTATTGGGATCCTCTTATTTACATGCAAACATTCTTTTCAGTAGGTGTAACCCTCTCATTTTCAACGTATTTTAACCTATTAACGAACGTCTGTGCCTAAACATTGCTTTTCGCATAGTACGATTCGCCTGTTATATGATGAATTACAAATGTGTAACAGAAAAGCAGAAACAAACTAGACGTTATGTTGTCTGATGACAATACAGTCAACAATCCAACATCAGACGATCAATTTATGTAAGACACAAATGGTTACTTTATTTTTTTTTACATTTTAATAGTCTAGAGAGTAAACTAATGGATGTCGTGTTTGACATATTTGATATACTAATTCCGCACACAGGTTTTAGAACAGCGAAGATGAAATAATAAACATAATATTACGGACTTTATTGTAATATATGCTAAAAAGTATTGACTTCTAAACGAGCAAGTCTAAAACAGGAGTATTATGGTTTTATAGTAATCTACCACATGTCCTTACTATATAGACTCTTGTAGACATGATGTATAAAAGAGCATACTACCAATGAATGGCAATTTCGAGCAATCTTTCTGTAACATACTATTCAGTAATTTTTTAAATAAACATTCTTGTAAATATACCAATGTGTTTTCCTATTTATTATCGGCTCGTAAGGGTCACATCTCTCTCTCTCTCTCTCTCTCTCTCTATATATATATATATATATATATATATATATATATATATATGTATATATATATGTATATACACATATATATATATACATATATATATAAATATATGTATATATATAAATATATGTATATATATATATATAAATATATGTATATATATAAATATATGTATATATATATATATAAATATATGTATATATATATATATATATATATATATATATATATATATATTAGAGAGAGAGAGAGTGGGAGACAGTGAGAGAATAAGAGCGAAAAAGATATATATATATATATATATATATATAACTTTTCTTAAATACTACAAATATATATTTTATAAAGAAATTATTTTTGTTTTAGGAGAATTTCATTGGCAATAACAAAAACTGTATTAGTGATGTACATGAGTATATTCTATATACTTGCCTCCTTATTGATGCAGTTATAAACATGTCGCGTTTTATACTGATGAATCTTACTGCCGCAGAATGGGCACTGGATTGATACACACATAACACTTGACTGGGTATAGTAGGATGTGTGTAGCATAAAAACAGAAATCACACGTTGCACTTAGCAACATACGTATATTAATTATAAATGAATATACGATGCTATACTATTCTATAACAAAAAATGTAACTTTCAAAATTGCCGCATTTAACAAAATCCTCATCATCTTAATTTTTCGGGGGTTACAAATTGTTAATGTAATGAAGCCAACAACAATGATAAATTAATGGTTGTTTTATTTGTGGATTACATTAATATAACTGGAGTGATTCACATCGATTTGTATCATATAAGAGTTATCTAAAGACAGTTCTCTCAACTTTACGTAATTCATTAGTATAGCTTGATGTAACGATGGCCTCAACCCCTATTCAAAAATCTAACTCAAGTCGTATAACCATTGTAAACACCTCGTATAGGATGCTTTACCATCTGAGCTAAATAACACGCAATTTGTAATGAATGAAATTGGAGTTCCTTTTTAACGAATGAATTACTCATTTTACGATAATAGTATACAATATAATCAGTAGATTTCACCGAAATGGTAACCATAATTAAATTCTATGGCAGATATTTAAAATATTTAAAATATCTGCCAAAGAGGTTGATTCGTGGTATTATGATTATACATATATATTTATTTTTTATATACTTTGCACTTTTGAATATCTTGTGAATGTTATTGGAATCTAGTACCCTCCCCTATATAATACACTATTTCAATCTGATTTTTAACCACTTTCCGGATACATTAAACAATTGGTGTTTTGCTCATTAATGAAAACATGGAAACATATTTGATTTTTATTGCTTTTAAGATGACTGAAATTATTTTTCAGAGTTTTAAAAACAATACTTACCAACAATTAGATTTTTCTTCAGAGAATAAAAGTGTATTCTTTCACACTCCATCGATTAAACGAGATTATTCTACTTAATTTCTTGTTTAAACGTTTTATGATAATAATTAACTAATTTCTTGTATTACGTTTGTTTTATTATGGCATCATTTCCTAGATACTGCTTCCAGCAAACTACCATATCCCTATACATATATATATATATATATATATATATATATATATATATATATATATATATATATATATATATATATATATATATATATATGTTATAAAAAGGATTATCTGAATAAGCATGATTTAAGGAAGGAAAATTGCATTTAAAAAATCTTAAACACTTTGTTTCTGAGCAACTGAGGATTTGATATATGTTGTATTTTGAAACATATCTTCTCATCTTTTACTTCTATCACATATATCTCTCTATATATGTCTTGAGATGAAAATATATATTTATTAATACTAATTATAAATATATATAAATATTAATATAAATATATATATATATATACATATATATACATACATACACACACACACACACACACACATATATATATATATATATATATATATATATATATATATATATATATATATATATATATATATGATCATATGGGTGGATTACCTTGGTTTAAAAAGCAATATCTATCTATATATATATATATATATATATATATATATATGTATATATATAGATACATACATACATACATACATACATACATACATACATAGACATTATTATAGATAAGAAGATGGCTATAATAATACACAGGCAGCAAGTTATTTATTTAACGGCTTATCAGTGTGGTTAAGCAGAGCGAGCGTAGCGACCTGATATTCGAAACCCGTTTTAAAGGCAATAAATAACCGTGATTACCAATACTAACAGAAGATACTGAACGTGTTCACTGTGTCTAATATAGAAGCATAAACTCAAGTTATATTTTGTAATCGGCTATGATAACACTGCCTATAATATACAGTCGTTTTATACATGTGACATTTTTGCAAATCGTAATGCCATTATTTATATCAACACTTGAATATCAGAGATTTTGTAATTTTACATATTTGCATGACCTCTCATTTTTAACGGTTTAGTCATTTAAACGCTAAAGGGATTTTGTCTTAGTGGTCAGGACTGTATTAATGCAAACACCATTAATCATGAATTTTAGTTTGTGTTGTGTCAAATCTAATGGAAGAGTTATCCTATGCTGTCATTGTTGGCCTTTTATATCCCTGTTAATCAAACCAGTTCTTTTATTGGTTAACTTGAAGGACGACACATTATGTTCCCCATATTTCTACTCTAGATGTTATTTTGTAAGCACTTATTACTCATGTGTATATTGACGGTATATATATATACAAATGTGATGCATTGCATCATATATAAAAATATATTGAAACCAATTCATTTAAAAACAGTTTTATTTAAAATCAAAATAAAACATATTCCTTTTAATGAAATTCTCAAAATATATGCTTAAAATCAATATATAATATACTGTTAAGTCGTCCATACATTATATTGAGATACTGATTATAAAAAGGAATTACTAATTAAATAAGTAAATAGATTAGGTAAGTAATAATCTCAAAATATGATTAGAATGAAGAAAATAGGCGGCAATTGTGTATATCATTTATCTGTTCTCCTCCTGCATATTCGTCGGCGAATTACACTCACAGAATATATACTATTAACGTACATGTTTATGATGTTAATTGATGTAAACACACCTCCTTACGGAAACGACCCTTACATAGTTAAAAGTATATTCTCCTGGAAAATATATTAAAATCCATTTATTATGAAAAAAACATTATATTCTGAAATTCAATCAACAAAATTCATAATACTAATAAATAACAATTGTGTTAATAACATACAAATGTAATATATATATATATATATATATATATATATATATATATATATATATATATATATATGAGATTATTTTTATTTACACAGACATGTACAAAATCTGCGACACTGGCATGTCGATGTTATCGATCAACAGTTTGTATAAACTGAGATCTCATCAGGCAGAGTTAGAATCCGATATTAACCTAAGATCATATTTGGAGAGAATGAAATGGAGAAAAAAGAAGAAGAAAAGAAATTTCAAATTTCAAAATTTAGGGAATCACGTTGTTTGGGACAACGTATGTTCGCCCAAGCTGAAGTAACTGTCGATTTTTTGACACATTCACTTACATTATTAATTTGTTTATCTATCTACTTATCTATCTTTCTATTTATTTATCTATCTATCTTAATTCTGTCCTTTTTATTATATCTCTCTCTTTTTATTTAGTTTATTTGTTCTATTTTGTTTTATATTATACTTTAGATTTTAGATTTTAGATTTTAACTATCTTTTATTCTTAATGGTCCCAAACCACGTGACTCCCTAAATGTTGAAATTTATATAAAGCTCTATTTGATATTGAGCACCTTTTATAAACCCGGTTGAAATTCTTCGGATTACAACCCTGTGGATGTTTTACCTGGATTGTTAACATTATATATATATATATATATATATATATATATATATATATAAACACATATGTGCGTGTGGGGTGTGTTGATGGATTCAATTGATGTGTGTTATGACGCTTTTTATTATCGACAATAATTATAAATCAACTTAAGTGTTTAAAATAAATGTATTTTATCATTAGTTCTCATTGATTTATCTATATCTAATATGATATCGGGACTTATCAAAGATCTATTTTCTAAATTTATAGAGGTGTGTGTTCTAGTTTTATATATATATATATATATATATATATATATATATATATATATATATATATATATATTTCTCTCTCGCTCTCTCTCTCGCAGAGCTGGGATACAGCGAAACAGTCTGTATGTGGATGACTATATGAAGCTCCCTTCCTGGGTAGAGCTTATTTGTATGGATATTGCCAACTGCCATTAGTTTAAGGCATAGATCATTAGGTAAAACTAATTCGAGCTCCCGGCACTTGCAATGTTTACATTGAGATATTACTTACAGTCAGTCAGTGTTGTATTATAGTGTAGGATCGCCGACTGTCAGCTCGACGGTTGAGTTTCAATCCCGGCTTGAGGTACTAACTAGTCTAGGCGAACTGAAGAGCTGTGATACAGCGAAACAGTTTGTATGTGGATATATATATATATATATATATATATATATATATATATATATATATATATATACCTATCCATGTGTACGTATTTCCTAGTCTTATTATTCTATTCAGAAGCTAATCACCATAGATTTAAGACAGAGACATTACCACTGAACCAAACTCGATAGTAGATCGTGAAGGAATGTATAACGTCATGTTAATGAAATATTATTTTTTTACATGTGTATATCCGAAACTTTGAACGTATTCACCGATGTATATTTTAAAGTATTTTACGTAAATGCGAGAATTATTTTTCATTTCACAAATGTGATGTCGCTATATATGAGAGTGAATATGGTTTTAAATCAGAATTTTCCACAGACACGTGTGCTGTCGACATACGAAGTATAAAAGTGGCTGAACTGAACGAGATTAATTAATGGCACAATATTTTTTGAACATTTCATGTAAAATGCACATAGTCTCTACTTAAGTTTCGTTAGAGTATGTACGCGAGCTTTCGACTCATATAAATGTGTTTCCAGTGTTATATAAAGTCAGTAAGTAGAATTAAAACATTATAATTTCATTGTTAATGCCCTATGCTTTTCTAAAGAAATTCGAAACAATGTGCTCCTTTAACTCCAAACTTTCTAGCGAATACAGTTACGGTTAAATATATAAATGTGGGTGCCGATATATACGTACGTGTCTTGGTTAGAATAGATGTATGTAATTCTGTGTTTTCACATCCACCATGACAGGGTCGTCATCGAGTCCTATTGTCATCTAAGCAGCCCTTCCTTCACTCTCATTGTAATCAAAATTATTAGAAAGTTATTAATTCTCAATTCTGACTTAAGGCAATGGATCACTTTCTTTCTTTTCCCTTGACGAAGATGCGGCCTCGATACGGACGTGACACGAAACCAGCCGCCCACTTTTTGTGTGGGTCGGACATATTTTTTTAACTTTCTCTCTTAAACATTTTGATGCCCTGCAGTGGAGATTTGCGATAAGAACAGATGAGGAAACCGAAGAGAGTGCAAAGAATTGCGGTGTGTCTTTGAGCCGAAAAGCGTGTCCAGGTGGACAAAGCTTTCGACAAGCACATTTAGTAGAAAACGAAAGTAAGAAGAGAACAAACTTGTGCGGAGTATAATATCTTGATGACACATACTGAATTAATAAAGAGAAATAAAAGAGAATGTTATGAATAAAAGTCGGGAGAAGAAAAGGCATAATCGAAGGAAACAATGGAGATACAAAATGGGTAAAAGGGACGACGGAACGTGTGAATAACACGAGAGAAAGACAGAATGAAAAACAGAAAAAACAGAAAGAGAGAACTAATATAAAAGAGAAATAACTTATTAAAATAGAAGACAAAGAAGAAACAAATATGAATTAATGGATGAATTTCTCATTTTATAAAATATATTCAAAATATATTATGAAAAGAAGAGAATAAAGAATTCACGCACGAATAAGTACACGTATACATGAATCTGTCTTAATAAATAAAAACCCTTATAAAACAGTAAGGAACGAAATGTTTCGTTCTTTCTGGGTTAAAATTAGTTTCGCAACTTTTTTAAGAATAAGGTAAAAACAGATAAGACCATGTAGAGCCTCACTATATAACTTATTGCAAATTCAGCAATAGTTCTAGAAACAGTCGAACACCGTAAGTAATGCACGTATATGCACTTCTATATGTGCTGTAATTAATGAAAAACTTAAAATTGGGAAAATAAATAGAATAAATGTTACGATAATGAATTATGTAGAACAATTCTATATGAAGAAAATGTGGTATTTATGTATTGTCGATTTCGCTGGTAAATATAAAATACAGCCATTCTTGTCGGGTTTGCTACTTCCTAAGGATTGTTTGAGTAAAACAAGACAAATACGATGTAAAATAGAGTGTATTTAACTAAAATCATTTTGTATATTTAAGGGAAATAATAGACGATCTTAGATCTCGGGTGGTTATACGGTTCAATCGCTAGAAGGTGATACATATTATTTACTTTACATAACGTTTAACAGGGTAGACAGATCAGCATAGCACCAACATTAATTCCTATATTATTCGTTTTAGTATATTAAAACATGTCATGTCTATACTATTGATTAATTTCTTAATTTCTCTCTGATCAGGATCACATGCAAATAATGAAACAAGATAACATATTTTATTTGATTACTTCAAGCAATTCATTCGTCATCTACACGTGAATGAATTTAATATGACGATGACCAAAGGACACGAGCGGTAATTTTGCTTAAATAGAGCTTTATTTTCTTAAATAGTACTTGCTTTTAATGTGCCTTTAGATAGAGTTTAATATTTGTCACATCTCTTTATTTTACAAAACTTACATGCATTTCTGATTTTACTACTATTTGACGAAAACTAACTGATACCAAAACGTTTCACGTCACATTGTTAAGCTAATATATCAATATCAACATAGTATAAAGGGTTTAATTTTGTTATCAGAGCATCTCCTGTAAATCTTATTCGATAGATAAGGTCCTTTGGAGAACCATGTATACGCTGTATTTGCAAGTATATCGATGTCATTAAATATGTAACACACATCACGAATACGTGAACATATACATGTATTGAATCTTGAAAATATATAAAAATAGAAGCACCGAGGTTGAGAAAGAAAACACGAGAGAGAGAGAGAGAGAGAGAGAGAGAGAGAGAGAGAGAGAGAGAGAGAGAGTGCCTGACTATTAAAGTATTTCTACTAATTTCTCTTTACTGTTTTACACGAAAAAAAACAACATTGGTTTATTTCAATATGTCCAGAGCAGGAACATAGCGGAACCCTATAAACCATCGGCTGTTAAATGAATGTTGTTGTTTCGGGCTTTATGTATTTATTGTTTTACCCTTTTGATGCGAACCAAACATTTACCTAACTTACACATGGTTTTTCCTAAGTAAAAAATAACATGTAAACACAAAGATTAATTTAATTGCACTAAGATAGTTTTACTTGTTTGATAAACAAATCAGGCATTTTAAATAATTCATCGTGAACGTCATCTTGTATGTTTATAAAGTACATGCCATTCACCCATGTGTTTAAATATTGAATATTTTAGAAGATGTTGACAGCAAATAATGATCGAAATAGATATCATCAACGTGCATCATGTGTTTAAATATTGAATATTTTAGATGTTGACAGCAAATAATGATCGAAATAGATATCATCAACGTGCATCATGTGTTTAAATATTGAATATTTTAGAAGATGTTGACAGCAAATAATGATTGAAATAGATATCATCAACGTGCATCATGTGTTTAAATATTGAATATTTTAGAAGATGTTGACAGCAAATAATAATCGAAATAGATATCATCAACGTGCATCATGTGTTTAAATATTGAATATTTTAGAAGATGTTCACAGCAAATAATGATTGAAATAGATATGATCAACGTGCATCATGTGTTTAAATATTGAATATTTTAGAAGATGTTGACAGCAAATAATGATCGAAATAGATATCATCAACGTGCACCGAGTAATAAATAAAATAATTTCCTTCCTCAGCTTTCTAATGTTTTAAACAATTAATAAAAAGAGCTTTTTGTTACTAAAAATAAAAAATCATATTTTTTACTAAATATGATATTTCATACAAAATACACCGTTACAAATAAAAATGATCATTATTCATAATCAGTATTAATTTTAAGTGATTCTTGAAAATTGATGCACATATTTCTACTAAATTATATTTACAAATGTTTTATTTTCAAAGTTATGGATTTTTGACAGCGGTAAAGCAGTAACTGATCACCAAGAGAACATTAAAAATATCTAACTTTTATGTTTAAAAATAGTGTGCGCACTCGATAGTTAGTAATTAGGAAACATTAAACCGCAAGCATACCATTACAACGCTTATAACATCGACCTGCTCTATTGTTACGAATTATATGTCAATTGTTTACAGACTCCATGTGTCACCAAATATGTATCTAACTTTACTCAAAAGTTTTCCATCAACATAAACAGTAATGTTTCCTCGATTTTCACGTAATGCGTCTTCTACAAAACAAAACAGATTAAGAGAATAAACGCAAGACTTTCTTGATTTGCGACATTTCTTATTTTCTATTGATAAGCTCGTCACAACACTGTGAATAACACTTAAAATAACAATAATAGGACGAGGACAATCTTTTAGACGTATTGCATGAAAATGGACGTACCATTTAAATTGTTAAAGAAGACCAGTGATGAAAAAGTGAATGAGAAAAAGAAGCAACTCTAAAATCATATTTCACAAATCCTTATAAAATGGACATATATTTATGTATACGGAAACATAATGAACTTATTAAAAAGGAATGTTGTTTAATTTTTATATATATATATATATATATATATATATATATATATATATATATATATATATATATATATGTATATTAAAATGACTCCAAGCTTCTTTAGACTATATATTGGGTATTTAGATCTGTATGGCTACATGTCCCACCTCTTATCTACTTGCCTAAGGTACTTAAGCTTTTTTTTCTTCTTTTATTAAATGCAACTTGCATTCCTATACAATTTTATAGCTAGCTACCATATCGCAGAATGGTCCTTGGGTGTAGTGTTTAGATAGTAGTAGTATTATTATTGGTATAATTAATGTTATTTGATATGAAAATTACCATATCACACGGTAGTCTTATGGGTAAAATATATCATTATTATTATATTATTATTATGTATTTATGTATATATTAGTGACATTGAAGCTGACTTATTTCTAGACTTGATTATTGGGGAAATGGTCGTTTGATCAGAACCATTGGAGAGCCATGTATATTATTACTGTCCTGTTTTTAAATCTCCGAAACAGTTACATGGTAAATAGCTGATGATTCCCGTTTTAATATTGCACGCTTAAGTTGAAATCCCCTGTTTTTGATTCACTGTTAGATAGTTGAATCTCTTCCTTTTTTAATTCATGAATTTTCCAACGAATGCTAAGTTTGCGATATCTTGGATTTAGTTAGTTTCTCTGCGAATATAAACTTTTGAATTTTTTTTTTAAATGACTCAATATATATATATATATATATCACCCGCCCACCCCTGTATAAATGAAGATGAGTGTACATGCGTGTATATACGTCCGTGTGTATGTACAAGCACGTGTGTGCGGGTGCGTGTCTGTATGTATAGGAGCATATTATTAAAAATATTTATTAAATTATTTTAATAAAATAAATAAAAGATTAAATTAATAACATAAAAAACACAAAAATAAATAATAAAAAATAAAAAATAAAAAATAAAATTAATAACCCCCCGTACATGTGAGTGTAGATATGTGTACGTGCATGCATACGCATATGCGTGCAGATGTTGTATATAGACATGCTTGTGGTTCCATGCACGTATGTGTATATAAGTTTATTTGCCGGTGCGCATAGAGGGAAGTACGCGTACGAGTGGAATAAAATAAAATAAAATAAAGAATTTAATTAATTTTCTGAAATACACTAGATATTAATATTATTAACACCCCATCAATAAAATAGAAGTTAACACCCCCACCCAAAGACTAAACTTATACCCCTCAAATGGAAATAACAGATAACATCCATCATTTCGTTTATAGCCAAGTTTTGTTTTCAACACTACTGGTTATAAACAGGACATATCAACGAAACACCGTTGTTTTAATATACGGCTTTCCTCCCGTTAAGATCAAGAAAATACGAAAACACCAATTCAATAAACAAAAATAAACAAACACGTTAAGCCCATCAAATATTATTGCATCATCTTTTTCAGCACTATATCGAACAATTAATCCGATACATTAATTTATTCCCCAAAACGACAAACTTCGTATTTTTTCAGACTAGGTAAAACAATAACATTATAAATCCAAACAAGAACAGATAAATACATAAATAAATAAATAAAACTTGCTAAGGAATAAAATGAAGGCCTTTCATACACGAACTAACATCGATCTATCTTAAGTCTTAGTTAATCACTATTACACACTGGATTTTTTCGAGGACCCTTTCAGAGATACACCGTTTTCTGTCATTGTTGACGCCATTACTATCGGGGCGTGACTACAATCATTTCAGCTTGCCGATGATTCCACTGGACACGGATGTCTAAATCTGCCCTTTTGGATGAAACCGCTGTACATTGCTGAAATATATAATATACATTATCTAAATACATTATATATATATATATATATATATATATATATATATATATATATATATATATATAAAATACAGGCAGATTCATAAGTAACTTAGCTATTTATTTTTTAAATTCTAAAGTTAAAAAATACGGTAATAAAAACATAAAGTTTATTCAACAAATTCATTTATGGGAGTTAAAATGTCAACCTTCGCTGTGCATGCATAGCTCCATTCTATTTTGCAAGGAATTTACAACTCTTTGTAGCATATTTAGTTGATTATGGTGTTGTGCGAAGGAGGCTTTCTATTCACATCACGTTTCCATTGCCTAACAAATAGCAGTAATGAGAGAGTAAGATAACAATTATCAAAAGTTCATAGTATGTTTGTGCTTCATATGGTAATCAGTTTAAATAGCTAAGTTAAGTGACTTATGAATCACCCTGTATGCATATATATAGTTGTGTTATTGTGAAATAAATACCAGAAGGACATCCAGGTATGAGACCTCAATGTAATAAACACAGCAAGAATAAAATAATATAACATTGAATCCCATAATCACCGGTGTAATAATTTATTTTAACTTTCCGGCATTGTCAAGCATCAAATAAGGTGATTACATTTTTGAAAATGAGAAAAAGAGAAATTCACACTCACCAATTCAATACAGATATAGAGAGAGCGCCAACTTATCTTATACATATTTTGAGAAAGGGGGAAATTAGTTATTTAAGACACACATCGAGGAGGAGGAGATTGGAAACATATTAAGTATATCATTTTAGAGAGTTCGCGATTCATAACATCAGGCAATCCTAAGAAGGAGAAAAGAGAGCAATATATATATATATAGATAGAGAGAAAGACGGGAACATTTTCAGATTTACCAATGACGGTATATAGGAGACAGGGAAGCTAGTCAAGGTATCTCAAAAAAGAGGTGAGCCTGTGTTATATATATATATATATATATATATATATATATATATATATATATATATATATATATATAGTAAGCTATGAAAATATATTTATGGCAATTAAGCTACACAAAGGCTCCCGCATTTCATCCCCCGGGGGTAATCTTCAGGCTAAAATGCATAGAGTATTTTTTGCCGGGTGTTTTATATACACGACTAGCAAGGTAACAAATCAAATTCTTTTTTGTTCTCTAAGCCAATCGTTGGGCTTTCCACGAACAAAGGTGTGGTTAGTGTCACTTGTTTCCTATATCCTGTTCTATTGTTCTGTTTTCTATAGAGTTGCCCATACTATGTTTCCTTTGTTGTGTCAATATAATGGGTGAATTTATTTTAACACGTTGTTCCTTGTGTTTCTATTTTAGGGGTTTATCTTTAAATTGTTATTTTTTTGTTTAGTATAGTTTTCGTTTATTTATTTATTGATCGGAAGTCTAAGGTAAATTTATTTCTGTGTAAGCAGCTGTTTGTGTCTCACTTCTACAGTTTTATAGATTTCCAAAGTCTTAAAGGATTTCAGATTTTTCATTCAGGCATTATCTACACGGGTCGTCTGAATTTCTAAATGTACTTGCCTGTCGTATTATTTTCCATTCAATTATTGGCGAGCGTTCATTTTCTCTGAGCTCCCAATAGTGGGTTGCTAGTTATGTTTTAATTCGACGTTCTCTGTTTTTAAATGTGCTTTTTGGTCATAATATCTGGTTTAAAAATCTAGGGAGGTTATACACACGTAGTACTTCTTTTTATTCGGTTATTCCTTGGCTAATTTTGTGGATTGGTATACAATACTTTTGTGTTAAGCATTTATTTTGTAGTGGACAAAGTGTTCGATTTATGCAGTTACATCTTTTCTCTTTATTGCTAACTTTTTCATTTCTATTCGGGTGGTTACAATTAGTGTTTTTTTATTTCTATTTGTATTGTTTATATTTTGTTCTTGTTAGTGTTATTTTTGCTATATTTTTAACTTTTTAATGTAATTTGTAATTTTTTCTTCCTCTCTGCTGTTCTCTTTTAGTGTTTTCTTATTGTGTGCCTTAATTATCATTTCTAGGTTTTCACAGCAGCTGTAGGATTGTTTTAGGTTATTTTTATTGACTATTTTATGCAGGGGATTGGTTACGGGGAAGGGCTTTTCAATCAGATTTAGGATTTTTTTGCCCAGTTTTGTTTTTAGCATCTGGTTATAGGGCGGGGTATAGTAGAGTATGTTTATTTTTCTTTTATTTTTAATTTTGTTGTAATTATTAGTGTCCTGTTTTTTATATTTAATTTCGGTATGATGGTAACCACTATATTTTAGATCTATATTGTAAATGTTGATTGATTTTTTTAAAAACACTTTCGTTGCTAGACTTATTGATAAGCCAACGTTCGATATAATTCGGAATATGTTTTATGATTGATGGGGAGTGATTAGACTTTAGGTTTACGTATATTGTATGGGCGTTATTTTTTAGGTATTGTTCGTAAGTATTTTTTATTAAAGTTTAACGTGATGTCTAGAAAGTGAGTTGTATTTATGTTAGCCAGTACTTCTACTTTTAGGCCTAGTTTTTTCATTTCCATCTGTATAATTTTTCCTGAAGTTTTCTCCCTAGACTTTGTTGGAATCTCTTATCATCGCTAATCAATCATCTCTATAAGGCCGATATCTGTATTACCAAATATATTTGTGAGTGTATATGAAATGAATAACCCCTCAAGATCTGATGCCTACGCAGAGTCAAGGGCACCCATGGCCAAATCAAAGGAGTTTGCCATATATGTGTTAATCCATTGATCATCGTTATTGATCAAAACTAATCTCCTACATTGTTTAATAATGTGGATTTCATCCTTGGATATATCGTCATAGATCTCGGCAAATTCTAGGGCGATGTTGAAGAGTTCTTATGATATAGAAGGGTAAAAGTCTACTATGTCGAATTGTAGGACGGTACATTTGTTCATATTTTCGATATTGTTAAAACAAGCGATTGCTTCGGCAGTATTCACGTATTGGTTTAATTCTAGGTCTTTCTTTTATTTCTTTGTTGATTATTAATATACTTGTTTTGCTGATACTTTCCTATTTCTGGTTTGGTCGGATTAATCAAGCTAGTGCTAGGGTTGTTGTTGAAGTTACTTTTGTGGTTTTTAAATAAGATATAGGCTTCCTTATGTGTTAATTTACCAAATTTGTCGCTAATTTTTAGTTTATCGCTGATTTGTTTACTTACAGTATTTATAATATCTATGTACTATCTTTCGCTTGTATCTAGTTTTTTGTAGTTTTTCGTAATGTGTTCTGTTGGTAGTTTGTTATACTCTCGTTTATCTATTTTGCAAAAATGTCTAGTTTTACGAATATTTTGTTAGAGTTGTTTATGTTTTTTAACGATGGTGTGTAATTTTTTTTGGAAATTATTATGTTGTTAGTGAAATTCTATTTTTTTAATTAGATTCATGAGGTCATTTTCAAAGCTAGTCATGAGATATATTGATTTAGCGTTTTTAGGCTTTTAAATCCGTAAGATTATTTTGTATCTAGGTGTGTAGCTTTATTGTTAAGGAAGAAGAAATAGATTTACCTTAAGCTAACGATAAATACATACATAAACAAAAACTGAACTAAACAAAAACATAACAATTTAAAAATAAAAAACCTAAACTAGAAATACAAGGAACCACGTTTTAAAATAAATTCACCTATTATACTGGCACAACAAAGGAAACAGGATATAGGCCAATCCATAGAAACCAAAACAACAGAGCAGGATATAGTAGGAAGTAAAACTAATCACACCTTTGTTAGTGGGAAGCCCAAATATTTGTTTACTAGCCGTGTATATAATCACCTGGTTAAAATAACTCCATGCATTTTAGCCTGGAGATTACCCCCAGGGATGACATGCGGGAGCCTCTGTGTAACTTAATTGCCATACATATATTTTCATAGCTTAATACCCACCACTATATACGTATCGAGCACTGTTGAAGTAAATACTGAAAATTGATACATAAAAAAATTATATCTCCTTATAAAATGTTATGTGGATACATGAAATTCTAATATTATATATATATATATATGTATATATATATATATATATATATATATATGTGTGTGTGTGTATGATTTGTTTCTATCTAAATTACTCCGAGATTCCTATATTATTCTATCTGATACCAATGTTATTTTACTTATTAATTAGTGTTTCCAGGCTTACTTACTTACTTACTTACTTACTTTATTCCTTCACTTCTTCTGTTACTTCTTTATTTATATATATCACTTCATATGTTAAGCCGATTAGATATGATGTTAGACATTCGGGACGATGCTATCAACAACAACAATCGATGATATGTAAGGTTTCTTTTAAAAGGGAAGGTCGCAGAAAATGGAACCATCTACTTCTGGCGCCATTT
>OY744526.1:100652051-100724551 GCA_963556195.1 Sepiola atlantica
TACTCTATGGAGGAGTGATTATCATAACGGCTTCTCATGTACATAGTTGGCAAAACGTAAAACCTAAAACCTGGCGTATAAGACTGATTTATTTTACAAAAGTCTCCTTGCAAAGATTTACGGATGTTTTATTTCTTACAACCGTTAGGGAAGCACCTGCAATGTGATCGTTATTACATTTAAAAGAAAAAGAGTGGTTAGATATGCGATGTTTTTATTGGGAAAACATCGGTTCCTATGTGTATTGTTATTATATAGTAGAAAAAGATGGTGATGTATGGAATAATACTTTTGGTATCGTGATGCGATAAGGGTTGAGAATGTGTAAGGTTACCGAGATGGGGATGTATACATGCACAAGTGCTACTTTGTTGGTTAGCCTGGCGAGAGAATAGCTTTACAGTTCAAGAATATATAACATCTTTATGCAAACACTCATTGTTTAGCGAATACTCTCAATAATTATGGCAGTTACAATTATTAGTAGGGACATGTGTTTGCACAGATTTAATTGTCTGATTGTTAGAAGTAGTTATACTTTGTGCTATGTTACGTAATAGGAGTTTTCTATAATATGGTTGTTAAGTATCGTGCTATATCTATGCAGATACCTAAAATATATTTCTATTATGTTAAAGGATTTCCCAAGGATACTAGTTTTAACGTGACTATCCGTTTTTATAAGCGTTATAATTTGTAGAAGCTGTTATAAATCTATATTGTGTGTAATGATGCTCACATTTTCTCCCGGGTAATGGAGTTGTAAGTTGTAAGTTTATCATTGTAATCTTAGTTACATAGGGCGTTATTGAGAAAAGTCGAAAGTCAATGTATTGGCAGATACTTCACATATTCTGTTGAACACTGAAGGGCCTATGGATTTAATGATAGCTTTTCTGTTGTTGGAGAGCTTATGAACGTAACATAGTGTTAGGTTGGATTTATTTCCATAGTTGACTAAATGGTGCGGAGTGTATAACCATTGTGGATGTATCACCATAATAGGCTTAATGATTCAGACTTAAGGTTTAACGTTAAATTAAGTAGTTAGATGTTCTCTTCGCGGGTTCTTCATAGATAGATAGACCAAAGTCGTACAACATGTGTGTAATTTCTTAATAGTTTTATTTCATAATCTAAGTATATCTCTAGAAACAGGAAGTGCGTCATTTATGTACAACCCTCCTTGTAAATGTAAAAACTCAACTTTAATTCCCCGCAGCATGTATACAACTTTCAAGTCAGTAACCTGAGTAAAGCCGATGCACCCATAATAATGACTTAGTTCTTACGAGATATTTTTTATGCCAGGTATGATTTAATCTAGCTTTCTAATGATCTATAAATCAGATTTAGAGGCGAACATTAATTATTTAATATGTCTTTCAAAGTATATCTCGAGGTTGCTGAAGTTAAAATATCAGTGTAGTTAAACATATTTGTAAAAGTTAGTAATGCTTAAGCTTCATTGTTTATGCTTTTGAGTGTATCATTTGAGGAAATTGTGTATGATTTATTGAGGTCTTTATATATTAAGTTCTAGTAAATAACGTAGTTCAATGTGTAATAATGTTTAATTTTTTCGACTGAAGAAATCATACCACGAAGTTATTGATAAAAGTATTACATTTAAAAAACAGAGAAAAGATTCCAACCGAATTGTCAACCAAATCAATATCTTGGAAATATAAGTTTAACAAAACAAAAGAAACCGATTAACATATTGAAGTATTAGTGCAAACAATATCGAATATATGTTAGAATACTGATAACGGAACCGCTATTTTCTCAAAATTCCGTTTAAAGTTCAATTGCCAATTTCGCTTATTCCCCAGACTAGGTTAAAATGTTGTTTCATATTTCAGAAGATATAAGGATCTATACAAAATGGATTGTGAAAATTAGGCAGACTCTAAAAATTTCGCCTACTGTTCCTAAATTTAAGGACCATAACATACTAAATTCTTAAATTTTATTTCACCTCCCCAAAATGCAACTTGACTTTTTATGAAGCCGTTAAACTTTTAACATAATTATTTAGCTCTAAAACGTCCTTGTTCCGCACACAGTAGAAGTGAATGAATTGAACCAGAAGAGACAGCAAAGATTATTCGACTCCCGAGTCAATCGTTAATATACACTGTTAAAATTTAAAAATAGCAGAATTCAGCGAGGATGACGTTAAATGCTTAATATTCGTACAATGACATGTCTCAGCCAGATAGGAAACAAATGAAACGTAGAGTGCTAACTAAGTTAAAAAGGCAACGAATTGTAACATTACATGAATATATTAAACACTGCCAGAGAGTTGTACGTTAAAATAAAATTCTAAATACATTACGGAGTCGAGCATTGCCCACATGAGAAATCTACGTCAGAAATCACATGTCAACTCCTCTTTTAAATACAATAATCAAAAAGTGATTATTTTGACAAAAACATTCAGCCCCCCCCCCCCAAAAAAAAAAAAAAATAGGATAACGTACCGTCTAATCACTGTTTCCGTTGTAGATCACTTCATTGTCCGTTTTAAAACATGTCTAACCTGTAATAAAGTCGGGAAAAAGAATTAACATTGCAGAACATATAGAGGAAATAATAACACAAATGAGCAGGATGGCAAACTTATACGAAAATATGTACAAGTAAAAATCCTAGATAAAAATGTGAAATTATAATTAGATTCTTGTTCACACGTATCGATAATGCACACATATACATGGCAAATGTTGGATAAAACGAGTATACAAAGACTCAACAAATTAGCAACACGGTGACTGGTAAAAAGAAATTAAATTGTACAGTGAAACTATTTCCAACGTTACTTTGAACAACACTACCAAAAAGTAAAAATGTTCGTATCAAAATATACCATCAATTTATTTGACACCGACTTGATGCAACAGTACAACTTCTGGGAGTTACCAACTAAAACTTTCGGCAACAAAATTTAATAAAATTGATGATGGAGTCAAAAATAAAAGAAAGAAGGAATTTGTTTCAACCATTAAAATCGCATGAAATAAACTCAAAATAAAATGTCTTCAGAAAATAAAGCACATAAATACACAAAATTCACGCTACCAATAGTAAAAGCCAAACTAGAAGAAATCGAGTCAAATTCTTCGGATAACCAGTTTAAAGTCAAAAGAGACTGAACTCATGGTGAACGAGCTGGAATCGCTAAAGCTGCAGTACAAAAGTGTGTTTGAAGAACTGAAGACTGTGAAAGATAAGGTCACTTTTTTAGGTATTTTTCAGATGAAGATTGATAATTTGTATAATTAGTGTTGTTCAGCCTACTGTTCTCATCTCGAGTCTTATAACAACGGTTCGGTCCCTGTAACTCCCGGTCTTCTACAGGTGTATCTTTTCGAACAGGAATATTGCTGTCGAACTCGAGACTATGGACAGAATTTCGAACGGAATCCTTTGTTTAATCCACGGAGGTTGCATGCTCACTTCTCGCCAGCCATGACTGGGAGAAGTTTCAGTAATTTGCAATTTTTCGCATCGGCTGCACGGATGATTACACCTTCAACTTTCAGATGACTATCACCTAGAACTCAACTTTATTTAGGACAATATCCATTGTGTTACCGGCCAGACGAAGAATTGCGAATTACTGAAGATTACTCCCAGTCATAGCTGAGTGAACGAGAGAATGCTAGCCCCGTGGATTTATAAAACGTTCCGTTCGAAATTCAGTCAACATTCCCGAGTTCGAAAGAAATATTCCCGAATTCAAAAGGATACACCTGAAGTAGGCCGAGGGTTACATCAGCCATAACGTTGCGAGAATAACACTCAGTGTGAGAACTGTAATCCAAATAACCCAAATTATACAATGTTAGTTGTATTGAAGATGAAACACACTTTTTTCTAGTTTAAATATGTGCTCATAAAAAAGTCTAGAATTAAACGAACTCCGGACACGACCTAACGAGCTATACGATATCAAATCTGATTTTTAATAAAATCCAGGAAAATATTGCTGAAATGGAAAGAAGTCTACAAGAACAAAAGTAAATTTGCAAAGATTCTGAAGCTGAATCGTGCAATATAAGAGGGTAAGAGTTGTTGGCACGATAGAACAAAATAATTGGAAATATTTTTTACATAATCCAAGGTCCTCAGTTCTTTCACAAGATACACCTAACTTAAATTATGAAACGACTGTCGGACGACACTTACAGTACTCCCCAGAATCATTTAGTGTTATTAGATACGACCTTTTCAACATACATACCCCAATACGCCACAGAACAGCGCCAATCTTAAAAAGCAAACGATACTGTGGCTCCTGAGGAGGTGAAGTTTTGAAGGGGGGTTATAGCACCTCACCATTAGGGACTACTTGAAGTCTTCCGCTCAATATGAATAGTGGAAGCACATGGTAACGATTCTAGTCTAATGCAGGCAGTCACAACAGCCATACAGCCACTCTTGTATATCATTGTATTATACTTGTTTCTATACACTCGTTTTGATGAACTCCTAGTTATTGTTTTATTTACGGACCCTTTACCGGACTAAAACACTAATATGTACAATAGTAAATAGTATTACCACGCGTAAACTAATGTTTTATCAGTCTATGTACTTTACACAGGGATGCTCAAAATTGATATATAGATATGAACAAAATAGAATGAATGATCGCACGAAGAAAACTTAATAAAGTGTAATGTATCAAACGCATTTAAAAACAATTGCTTCACAAAAGCATTCAATGGCTATTGGTAAAAGTTTATAAAGACATGAAAAATACATATATGTATCAATGTAGCGAGGAAAAAAAAGACAAGTTTACCTATGAAATACACATTTAATAAAATCACGACTTTGCTAGAAATATTATATAAATAGTGATTGTGTCTGTCTGTCCGTCCGCCCGTGAGTCACAATTTTGTTAAATGTCATAAATACATTACAGAATGTGTCCCATTTCGTAACATCAGATATCTTACCTACTTTTAGAAATTGATAATATTACATCACTAGTAAATAATACATTTTTGTAAAGTAAAGATGATGACATGACCGGAAATAGAAATTGAAACTTTGAGATCTTCAGTTTGAGGTTCTAAGCAATTACATGTTTGTACTTTATTATAAATAGAGCTTACAACATTACAATAAAAAATTATTATAGCATTGGCGTGACGTCATAGGTGCATGATCTATATCATGTTTCAAAACCCGAATTACAAACATATAAAACGATAATAATCAAAATAAATAGGTAAACATCATCAATAACGTTGAAAATTATTTTACTTGTCTCAAAGAATTGGTTTAGCTTCAACCACTTGTTGTATGTAGTTGTATCGCAATTATATAAAACTCGTAGCCCAGCAAAAATATGCGACCGGAAAGAGCCTATTTTTCTCTAGTTGTCCGAATAAAAAATACTTCAAAAGTAAAGACAAATAACGACTAAAGAAAACGATACCATATCGACCTAGAATAAATTAAGATTAAAACACAAAACGGGGTATCAACTCAGGTTAGTAAATACAGGATACTTTTCTTTGGGAATGAAACACAAATTTTCGGTGTAAACCACTTCACATTATAATCATTTTAGACTACAACAAATTTATACGCCTATATTGAACACTGTTGAAATTTATTATTGATCTAGCAATTGTCATGGCAAATAACAACAATACTTGAGTATTGATTTGCTCCTCTCCAGGAGTTAGGCACAAGGCCAGTTTTTATCTCACTCCCACAAGTAAGGTGTGACCCAAGGTCGGGTCGGGAAAGTGGGGTTTGAAAAGCCAGCGCCCGAGAGGTGAGCACTCTGGCCATTAAAAATTGCCTGGGCAGCCCCGTTGGCATTCCTCGGTAGGGGCGCCTCTGGCAGTAAGCAATAGACTTACTCCTCCCAAAAGAGATGAGGCGAAGCCTATGAGGGTGGACCTCCTAGAACTGCACAGGACAGACCCATAGACCGGCGTAAATCAAGCCCCGAAGGTCAAGACAATACCAGTCTCTGGGATGCAGTATCCATCGGAAGATACTACACTTTGATCTTTGCCAAACCAACGTTCAAATTACTCGGCCTAACATTCACAGGTAACATGAATTGGAACAAATACGTAGAAGACATTGTCAAAGCTGCTGCAAATAACGTGGACTCTCTCAACTGATTTAGAAAACTTATCACACCTGACATTATCTTATATCTCTACAAAGCCACCATCCGCACATGCATGTGTAAAAAAAGAGTCTCTAATCTGATAGGTCCCGCACTATCCACCAAGCTCCAGCCCCTGTCTCATCGCCGTACTGTTGCAAGTCTGTGCTTGTTTTACAAGTACTTTAATCGAGTGTGCTCCCATGAACTTGCTGCTCTGGTATCTCCTCGACGCAAATACACTCGAGCAACCCAGCAAACAGATACATCACATCTATTCACTGTGATAGTCACCGGATGCCAGAGAGCCTGATACTTCAATATCTTATTTTCTCGAAGTGCCGGGCTTTGAAACTCCCTCCCGCCTCCCTGTTTCCCTGACTGTTCCGACATGCATACGTTTAAAACTAATGTCTATAAACATCTTGCTGCACAGCTCCCAATTTAGGATGATGCTCTAAAATGTCACCCTAATTCTCAGTAGCCGCTTACCTCTACACTGGCAACTTGTCTTGTTTGGCGTGAACTCAGTTTTTAAATAGAAATACATAGATATGTTCGTTTATAATATAAATCAGTATGTATAAAAAATCTATAGAGATTCCTTCTCCCGAAAATAGGGGATACACTATCTAGATTTCATCATGAATAAAAGTAAACGATATTGTAGAAAGCAGAGAAAACAAAACAACATGTATTTGCGTTATGCATCGCTCTAGCCAGAAATGGCTCTTCTACATTACATGTGTTCATAGCTCGAAGAGGCGTGTCAGAAAGAAACACATTTTGGTTCATCCCGTACCCTGGATTCCTAAAATAAAAAAAATAAAAAAACGCATAGCGTGCCGAGTCGGACGAATGATGCTTTCGCCAGGAGCGCTTTTTGGGAAGATGCCGCCTCATACCCAACATCTTATGAGTCAGAGACGGAACCACTTCAGCGTGCATAGGAGCCGCTGGGTCTTGCAGAGTGGAGGGCGCAACTCAGTAAGGGGATTGGGCGTAAGGTAACATCGAAAAAGCGACAGCCCGCTCCGGACATCAAACAACTTCCTAGAATAAACCTCTTTGAAATCGTATTCATTACACTTACCCCCAACCTGTGTCCTCTTCGTTCGCCCCTCTATATTTGCTTATTGCCCCCACTCCTCCCTCTTTCTCTCTGTCTCTAGTCTTGCTTCTTTATTCTATTTCTTTTGCTATTATGTTATTCTCTCTACGTTTTATAGTCAGTTTTACTCTTCATCTTCTTCAATAATAATAATTATAAAATAATAATAATAATGAAAATTCATGATATTATTTGTGTTATTAATTATTATTATTATTAGTAGTAGTAGTAGTAGTAGTAGTAGTATTATTCACTGGATATCAGACGTTTATCATATGTAATTTGTAAAAAATAGTAATATCAGGTTTAATAAATGTTTTTTGCTTTCATTTCTATTTTACGGTATTAATAACACATCCATTTTACTGTGAACATATATTTTATGAGTCGTGTACAGAAAGAAATATTTGTTTTAATTCTCACAAGACAGTCGTATTCGTAACTTAATAAAACAATAAATAGTTGTTTATTTAAGTTTGAAATATAATTAATTAGCTCAATTTTTGCTTCTAATTAAAGTTTACTAAGAGTGTACGTTGTTAGTGTTGAACTTAAAATAAAGTGAATTCTTTAGAATTATAATTAACGCTATCCGTGTATTCGTCCGCATTTAATTAAATATATTTCACTGTCCAAGTAACACATTTCAACCAGAACGAAAATAGTCGTAGTTTCTGATTATTACACTGTTAACATTCACGTATAGTGTTCGGCTTTATTAGTTTATTTTTATTTATGGCCCAATATCAGAGAAAATTGCGAAAAAATGAAACCCTTTCTGATATATTACAAAGAGTATTACATATGTAAAAATGAAGTCAAATACGAGTTATTTGCATTAAAATGAAGATCGCTTCCGATATGAACAAATGATGGCGAGAAAAAATCCTGAAGCTATGAAGTCATTTACAAAGAAAAGTGGATAATTTTGCACGCAAATTACTGAACTTTTACACGTGAGGATTATTTAACATTAATTAATACGTTGTTTTTTTTTCATGATTTTCCCATTGAAATGTCGTTAGCTTGTGGAAATCGCTTCCCGATATGGGACCCCCTACTGGAGTTTAACTCTTCAGTGGGACGAATGAAAAAAACTTAAAATAAAAACGACAAAGAAAAATTTGAAATAAAAGTAAAATTAAAAGGAGGCAAACAAACAGTGCATGACCCGCTTGTTCTGCAATCTGGGTGTCTAAGCCTAGCCATGATGCCCGAAATTCACAAAAGACTTACCTGAAGGGAAAAGTTGGGGTTTTGTGCGATGACACGATTTATTGGATTTTAAAATGGTGAAATAAAAGAGGGGGATTTAAAAGAGGACTAGAAAGAAAGGGGGGGTATACTCGGGTATAAATAGAGGAAAAGCGGATATGTCATTCGAACAAACAAATCTTAGATATATCATTGTGAAGCTGAAATACAATAAAACTAAGGGGGATATAATAAAGGGGTAGTATGGCAATAAACACAAAGGAATCTACATGCATAAGGAATCGGAAGTAAGCAAAAGCGTGAAGGAGAACAATACATAACGGAAAGACGAACATATTTGTAATGAAAAAAAAACGAAACGTGAAAAATTGAAAAAAAAAATTAAGTAAAAGTGACAATATATTACAGGACTAAAAAATAATTCGAATTAAAAAAAACTACATAGGAAAATAATTTAAATAGACAAAGTTTACTGTGTAACAGTTTAATCATTATATACTTAATGGAAATTTAAAAAAATATGTTTTAGTATGTTACCTCCGTGTCTGTCTCGTCTTTCTATCTCTCCCTTTTGTACTAAACACATATTTATGTTTACGAATTTTGGTTTCAATGTTTAATCTTATTATTACATTACCATTTGGTTAATGTTATTTATCTCTATTTTTTACATTTAACAAAGACGCTATTAAATATTAGTGTTTATTCAACTGTATTAATGTCTCCAATTTGCTGGAAATACTCCTTGGATTTTGATAATCTTTTGTACTGTATTTTCTTCAGTAAGTGATGTACCTATAGTAATTGATATATTGCTCTAAAAGAGTAAACCATAAAATTGAAGATATCGAAACTGAATATCTAAAACGGGCCATTGATGTCTGTAGCATTATTCGATACTATAGTAGCTACCTTCACCAGGCTTCTTTTCTTTAATAAAACTAAGCATTAATAATTGTAATAATTTGCAATTGCATTTGGCTCTATTATTTGTCAGTAATAATTTTAAAATCGTGCCTCTATAGCATAGTCCAAGGGTGATATGATGTTTTTTTAAAGAGAATTAAATGGAAATACAATTGTGGTTTAGAACACTCCCCAAATGTTTTACAAAGTAAAATGATATATCAGAATAAAATATTGATTTTTTCTGGAGAAAGCTGTCGATGACTGTATTTGAAAATTTGACTGATTCTAATTTGTTTTACAGAGTGAATTCAAAGTGCCTTTCAACATTTAAAAGTAAGGCATAGATCGTGTGTTGAGTCAACGGAATAGAACAGGCTAAAAAAATCCAAAGTCATAAAATATATGAAATAAAATCAATACTTACGTTAATGAATACACAATAAAACGTTTATTACAACCTTGCAATTTAATCAGGTGTTTAAATTTATTAACTTTCAAAAACAATACATACACAGTTGACAATGGGCAACGCTACGGCGTTAAGTCAAACAGGATGTGCTCGAAAATGTTGCTATTTAACGGATAAGATAACAAACGCGTGTTATTAAAATAATAACATATGAAAATGGTTGTTTATTCCTGCTCTTCTTAATGAGCTTCTTTTTTTTATTGTTTCTTATTTTATTACATTTTCAATTTACAAGGTATGCATAAAGTTACGATAGTGTTACTAATCATAGTCTGAATTCAAGTAGACGGAAATGGACTAAAATCTATATTTTCTCGTATCTGTATCTTTCTCACAGTAATTATCCCTAAACACAATTGTGTGATCTTCATGTTGTAACTCTTTAAAAAAAAGACCGATGATGGATCAGTAATTGAAACCGTCAACATAATCAGTCGGATTTTTAAATATAAAATTATGTTGTATAACAATTATCTTATGATAAATTTATTTTGGGGTGTAATGTAATAAACACTTTATATCACATTTGGTTATAGATTGCATTGTAAAACTGTTGGGTAAACACATAATTTTACGACAGTTTAAAATCTGTGACATCAATTTCCGTATTATGTATTTAGAAGAGCACGTTTAACCTTGTTTCTTCATGAGAATATAACGTTAAAAATGGGCTATCTTCTTCCATGGTATTTGATTTGGTGTTAGACCTTTCAAAATAGTGTCTGAAAAATTAAGAGACACTGGAAAGGAGATATAGAAACAAAATTAACAAACATTAAATAAAAGCATATATTATCGGTGGAATTCTTTTAATTAAAAAGAAATAGTATCATGATGAAATTTGACACTGGATTGTTCCTTCAATTGCTAATGTAATCACATCGTTGTGACAATATTAAAGATGCGTCTTCAATTAGAATTAGATAAACATGACTGCTACAATTACTAATACTACTACTGTTACTACTTCTAGTCTATTTGAAACAGATATAAACTAAAATGACAAAACAACAAAAAGAGGAATACCAATAATATGATCAAACTAATAATAGCGAAATAATTTTAATAATTTGGAAGCATTTTGGCAAGGAGTGAAGTTGGTTCGTTATACAATTGGCATCGGCGAACATTTTACGAAGGCAGTGTGACATTCAATGCGAAAATGCTTCTCTCTTTTCGATGTCCACTCAAGGGAAATCTATTAATAGCCGGAAGTGGGTGCTGTTGAAGCTAATTCGGTTGGGGGCAACCGGTCTTCCCTTTATGGCGCGTTGAATAAGAGGCGCACTCGAAATTAATGTCTTGAAATTGGAAGACATTTCGAAATAGCGGCAAGATGTAAATTCACAGAGATGCAGCGGTCATTCATCGAGCGGTGAACAATGGCCAGTGTCATGTATTGATTGGCTACATACAGACAGAGGAGATATTTAATAACGAGCTTCCTTTCAAAACTGTCCACACCCACATACGTACGCGTCCACATACGCATATACATATGTTAAATGTACATGTATATTCTGAAGATTATACATGGCACTATGTGGATATATATTATATTCACAGAATTCCTATATAGATACATATATCTACTTAACTTTAAAACCTGCCTAATATATATATATATATATATATATATATATATATATATATATATATATATATATATATATATATATATATATATATATATATATATATATATAGGTAGATGAAAGGATGAAAAACGAGCCATCACAATGATACTAACCCAACTACTAGGCACTGTTAATTCTTTTTCACCTAAAAAACTCCGGAGACCTAGTTTAACCAATAAACAATCTTAAGGTACCTAATATAACAATGAATAGCCTGGACATAGAATCCTTATACACTAAAGATGTCTCAATTTACTTAAAAAACACCTCGAAAAATTCTATGACATTTTCGAAGAGTGCTCTGGTTATTGAGGGGGTAGTAATTAACTATATCGAATTGAATAAAAGAGCATTTATCTTTGTTACTAATTCTATTAAACCAGCTTATGGTTTCAGCGGTATTAATCCACTGGTTTAAATTGTAGGTGTTTTTAATTTGCTTATTTATTTTTTCTAAGATGTTTTTACTGATTTTGCCTATCTCTTGTCTAGTAGGATTAATAAGTCTGTTTTGAGGTTTAGTGCGGAAATTAATTTTGTGATCTTTTAATAGTATACATGCTTCTTTTGTGTTTACTTTGCCTACCCTATCGCTAATCTTAAGTTTATCCGTTATAGTTTTACTATCCGAGTTGATTTTATCGATTAGGGTAATTTCAGATGTTTTATATTTTTTTGTGATATTTTGTGTAATTAAATCATGATATTTCGATTTAGTAAGTTTGTAAAAGTTATGAGTTTTTTCTGCTTTTACTAGCAAAAGTTTAGAGTTATTTATTTCTTTAACCATGTTATCCAGTTTTTTTTCTGAAAATAGGTTTTTTTCTTATAGAAGGTTATATTTGTTATTATGTTATATAAGTCATCTTCAAAGTTATCAAGTTGTTCGACCCGGGGGCCGTTACCTTTATTCTTGATTTCGTAGTAATCTATTGAACTTTTTTGTTGTGGATCCTTTAAGACGAAATAAACATAATTAAAAAATGCCGAACAACAGTACTACTACATAATAAAGAACAATGGACAATAAAGGACCATTTCTCTTCCTTCGATGTTTCTATGGACTCTCTCGACACTGCCGAGGTGACAGACTTGGTTGGCTGGTACTTACTATACAACCTAACACAAGATCTCGAAGTCGATTCGATCGGGCTTTACAGAGATGATGGCCTAATATATGTTAAAAACACAAACGGACAAAAGTGTGAACAAACCAAAAAAATAATACTCAAAGAAATAACACGAATGAGCCTAAAGGCTGAAATAACATCAAATGTTAAACAAGTCAACTTCCTCGATATTACCTTCAACCTCACTTGGGATACTTATGAGCCCTATGCTAAAGATAATTCCGACCCTCTTTATGTCAACCCACTATCTAACCACCCTAGATCTGTAAGTAAACACATCCCTGAATCAATTAGTCGAAGGATTAGCAACAACCCCTCTAATATAGATATATTCAAAAACATAAGGACTTTTATGATGAAGCACTAAAGGAGAGTAGATATAAAAATACCAAAATAGAGTATATTCCAACTACACAAAATAGCCCTAGTAGGAACAAAAATAGAAATAGGAAAATTATCTGGTATACACCTCCATTTAACAATTCAACTAAAACCGAATTAGGGAATAAATTCCTGAACTTAATTAACACTTATTTCCCAATAACAACATACTCCATGAAATGTTTAATAAGAACAAACTGAAACTCAGCTATTGCTGTGGTGACAACCTTTAAAAAATCATAAAAAACACAACATTAAAATACTAAACACCTCAGTAACCTCCAATCCTAGAAGAACATGTAACTGTACTAACAAATCAAACTGCCCCCTAAACCAAAAGTGCCTATCAACCCAAGTGGTATATGAGGCATATATCTCCTAAACAAAAAACCCATCCCAGACTAACTATTATATTGGTCTGGCAGGTAACAACTTCAAGGAAAGATTCTACAACCATAAACTCTCCTTCAACAACCCTGACCATCCTGCCCAAACTGGACTTTCACTACACTACCACAAAATAAAAACAAAAAAAGAAACTCCCATAATTAAGTGGAAAATCTTTAAAAAATCTAGCACCTGCAAATCAATGAACTCACCATGTAGATTATGTTTAAATGAAAAATCGGAAATATCCGTTTTAAAGACAGAAATTAACTCCTAAATAGAAAACAAGAGACGTCTATCAACTGTAAACATAATAGACTCTACCTCCTTAGCAACCCACATACCTCACTTTAACCCCACACAAACCCTCCACATATTTAAAAATGAATTTTTTTTTAAATGAATGATTACATTAACCCCCCTCATTATACACTAC
This sequence comes from Sepiola atlantica, assembly GCA_963556195.1. NCBI lineage: Eukaryota > Metazoa > Mollusca > Cephalopoda > Sepiida > Sepiolidae > Sepiola > Sepiola atlantica. Next base: position 100,665,875 of record OY744526.1, read on the forward strand.
TTCAAAACACATTACAAGCCCCTACCCCCCACCCAAATTTACCACCCACCCCCACTCCCAACAAGCCACGATGAATCTATAAATATATAACCACCCCACTAAACCATAAATAACATCAAATCTCTAAGTATTACCTATAATTCTCAGCCTCAATAGCCTCTCAGTCATACTACCAATTCTACTAAAATCATCTCCCACCTAAAACCATAACTGTGATAGCTATTAACTCTGGTATCACTTAGATTAATCTAATCTTAATTACTTAATCATTCGATTACTATCGTGAACACTAAATAATTGACTGGTGATTAGTCTTTATTATTGGTAGTAGAACTATAAAAGCCTACCATCACTTGTAGACTTATTTCGCCCAATGACTTCACAAGTAACAGGGTCATAATACTACTACTACTACTACTACTACTATTACTACTACTACTACTACTACTAATAATAATAATAATAATTACAAACAGACCCCAAAAGGGAAACGACCCCCGGCAACTACAGACCGATAACATGTCTACCAATAATGTGGAAAATTCTCACAGCACAACTGATAGAACAAATCTTCCAATCTCTGGACAATCGTGGGCTGCTCCCTGAGGAACAAAAAGGATGCCGGAAAGGACAAAGAGGGGCACATGATCTACTATACATTGATCAAAAGACCCTGAAGGAAGTGAAGAGAAGACAAAAGAACATAACCATGGCATGGATTGACTACAAGAAAGCCTACGACAGAATGCCCCAAACATGGATAATTGAATGCTTAAAGATATACAAGATACCAGACAGGATTATTAATCTCATCCAGAAAGCGATGGAAACATGGAGACTAAAACTGACAGCCGGAGGGCAATACCTGTCTGAGATAAAAATACAGAGAGGCATTTTTCAAGGAGACTCCCTATCACCACTACTGTTTACAATAGCCATGATCCACTCAACTACATACTCAGAAAGTGTGATGCCGGATACAGGTTTACGGATACAGAACAAAGAATAAACCACCTGATGTACATGGATGACCTTAAACTGTTTGCAAAAAACAAAAAAGAACTGGAAAAGCTGATAAACACAACCAGGATATTCAGCCAGGATATCCAAATGGAGTTTGGAGTAGAAAAATGTGCACTGCTAGAGATCAAAAAAGGAAAACTGGAGACGACAGAAGGTATAGAACTCCCCAACCAAGAGGAGATGAGGGCGCTAGGAGAACAAGATATCTACAAATACCTGGGAGTTCTGGAAGCAGACACAATCAAATATACAGAAATGAAAGAGAAGATTGGAAAAGAATATCTACGAAGAACAAGGAAACTCTTAGAAACTAAACTATATAGCAGACACCTAGAAAAGGGATAAACACATGGGCTGTATCACTAATAAGATACTCTGGACCATTCATAGGCTGGACCAAAGAAGAACTCAGGCACCTTGACCAAAGAACAAGAAAACTAATGACTATGCACAATGCTTTGCACCCAAAAGACGACACGGACAGACTCTACGTGAAAAGAAATGAAGGAGGTAGAGAACTGGTAAGTATAGAAGACTGTGTGGAAGACACCAAAAAAGAGCTGGAGAAATATGTAACCCAGAACACGGAAAGACTGATCACCACATCAAGAGACACCAGCCCAACAAACAACCCCGGAAATACTGAACCCAGAAACAAAAAGACAAGAAAGGAAAAGTGGGAAGAAAAACAACTACATGGACGCTTTATAAGACTCACAAGCGATGAAGCCAATGAAAACAGCTGGGCATGGCTAAGAAAAGGACACCTGAACAGAGAAACGGAATCTCTGCTGGCGGTCGCACAGAACAGTGCGATTAGGACAAACTTAATTAAAGCAAAGATATATAAAACCCAGGAAAACAGCAAATGCCGACTGTGTGGACAAAGAGACGAAACAGTAAATGATATAATAAGTGAATGCCGCAAGCTAGCACAAAGGGAATACAAGAACAGACATGACAGCGTGGGGAAAGAAGTACACCGGGAAATGTGCAAACAACTGAATTTCGAATATGCAAAAAAAACGGTACAAACACAAACCAGAAACTGTACTAGAAAACGAAAAACACAAAATCCTATGGGATATGAATGTACAAACAGACAAACCCATAACAGCAAGGAGACCGGATATGATAATAATCAACAAGAAAGAAAAATCCTGCAAAATCGTGGACTTTGCCGTTCCAGCAGACCACAGAGTGAAGATCAAAGAGACGGAAAAGAGAAGCAAATATACTGAACTTGCCAGAGAATTGAAAGGAATATGGAACATGAAGAAAGTCAGTATAACACCAATAATCATAGGAGCACTAGGAACAGTCCCCAAAAACATGGAGAAAAGACTAGGAGAAATAAGAATCAAAGGGATAACTGAGACCATACAAAGGACAGTAATGATCAAAAGAGCTACAATCCTGAGAAATGTCCTCGAATGCGGAAACCAACCCACATAAGCAACGAATGGAGAACAAACACATGGAAGCACAAGACAGCAGACCCAGGGAAAATACAACCACACGAGAGAGACGCAAGCATAGGCTGACGCCAGGGAAAAAAAAATTATGGACAGAGGGTCGAGAAGGGAAAGCGCAAACCAGACCTCCACTGGAAGAGCGCGGACAGCTCTGGGACCGTGGGGAGGCTTGTTGCCAATGAGGGCACCAGAGGGGACCAATGGCCCTTATCAGCGGGAAATCGTTGGTAGGTGGCTGTTGCGATTACCGGAAGGTCATCAGCGGTGATGAACGAAAAGAGGTGGAGCATACTGGAAGTCTGAGGAGACTTGTTGTCACTCAGACTCCAGGGAATACCACAGGTTGTCGGCAGTGGCCGATCACTGACGACGACCAGTGTGATAACTCCTAGTGAGTAAATAATAATAATAATAATAATTATTATTATTATTATTATTATTATTATTATTGATACTATTGTCACTGCGACTATCGTAGGTACGATTGGCATTATTATTATTATTGTTATTATAATTGTTTTTATTAATACTAAAGATAGTAACACAATTAAACTTCTTTTATTTAATAATTTCACTAGTATTAATTTTAGTATAATATAATTACAATTAAAAACTATTATCACAACAAAATTCACTACCGTTACTGAGCTCATTATACAAGGCATAAATAATTATATTGAAATAGAATGCTAAAGTAGCAATTAATACCCTAAATTAAAATTATCAAACATTTTTATCTACACGATAATCACCTATTACAACAGAAATTACAGTTATAACTTTATAATTCTATTCTCATTATTAAATTAAACCCACCCTGCCCTCCATCCCGGTTGGAATTGAGGTCACGATGGCCCAGACACTAGAGATCACCCCACTCAACTTTCTGAAATATCACTTGTTGGGGTCTCCCCCTCCCCCTTTCCTGTCCTCGCTATAGACTGAGCCCCATCTTCGTCCCATCTTCGCCCCCTCTCTCTTATGCATCTTCAATTACCAGTTGGGGTTGAATTTAAAATCTCAGGCATTTGGATTCCATTGACGCTTGAAATGTTGGCGTTCTTTATGGACGCTAATGAAACAGCATATATTATGTCGGAATAATAGAATAATATAATCACCAACTAAAAGTATATTTTGCTCTGAATTTTCAATGAGCACTCTCATAAACCCGGTTTCAACTTCCTTCAGATTTATACCCCCTGGATATTTGTAACAAGTTTATTATATATATATATATATATATATATATATATATATATAAATATATATATATATATATATATATATATATATATATATACATTTTGTATTGTTAATATGGCTTATATTTCAATTGTATTAACCAACCCTGCAGTACTTGAAAATTGAACGACCAACCCACATTTTTCAAGACAGCGAGCCAACGCTTCTTTCGTTCGACACCGGATTTGAATCATAACCGCCGATAACAACACTGCGGATACATCGTACCAAACATATTTATTAAGTAACAAAGAAATAAGTGTGTTTATTCTTGTGTTTTGATGTTAAAAAAATGACTCAATACTGGTCACCCCTGAAGAAGGAATTTTATTCCGAAATCGATAAGATTAATGTAAAAAAAAAAATCTTGTATTGCTAATATGGCTTATATTTCAATTTTATTAACTAACCCCGCAATACTTTGAAATTGAACGACCAACCCATATTTTTCAAGACAGCGAGCCAACGGATTTTAATAATAACCGCCGATAACAACACTGCGAAGACATCGTACTAAATACGTTTATCAAGTAACAAAGAAATAAGTTTGTTTGATTCTTGTTTTATGATGAAAAAAAAGACTCAATACTGGTCACCCTTGAAGAAGGAATTTTATACCGAAATCGATAGGATTAATGTAAAAAAAAATTAATTAATCTTGTATTGCTAATATGGCTTATATTTCTATTGTATTAACTAACCCTGCAATACTTTGAAATTGAACGACCAACCCATATTGTTCAAGACAGCGAGCCGACGCTTCTTTCGTTCGACACCGGATTTGAATCATAACCGCCGATAACAACACTGCAGAGACATCGTACCAAAGACGTTTATCATGTAACACAGAAATAAGTTTGTTTTATTCTTGTGTTTTGCTGAAAAAAAATGACTCAATACTGGTCACCCCTGAAGAAGAAATTATTTTCCGAAATCGATAGGATTAATGTAAAAAATAATAATCTTGTATTGCTAATATGGCTTATATATCAATTTTATTTACTAACCCTGCAATACTTTGAAATTGAACGACCAACCCACATTTTATATATATATATATATATATATATATATATATATATATATATATATATATATATATATAGTACATCCTAAACAAAGCAGGCCACTACTATAGACGTAAGGGACAACTTAGAAAGTAGGGTGAAGTTTTGAGGGGTCAACCAAAATTGGGAGCTGCGCATTGAGATGTCTGTTTACATCAGTTTTAAATTTCTTCATGTGAGTAACGTCAAGAAAACAGGGTCCACAGAGGGAGTTCTAGAGTCCAGCAGGACGAGAAAAAACGGTTTTGGAGTAGAACGCTCTTCGGTATCTGGGGACCTCCACAGTGAATATATTAGATTTGGCAGATTGTTGGGTTGGTCTAGTGAATTCACGTCGTGGGGGACCAGAGCAGAAAACCCATCAGAGCACAATCCATTGAATTACTTGTAAAACAGGCACAAGGAATTAACATTGCTGCGATGGGACAGGGGCTGGAGCTTGGTGGATAGTGAAGGACCTATCAAGTTTGCGACTCTTTTTCGGACCTTATCTAAGAGGGAGAGACTAATAGATGATACCCCAGCCTAGATGTCGAAGCAATACTCCATGCATGGGCGGATGGTGGTTTTGTATATATATATATATATATATATATATATATATATATATATATATATATGTATATGGTTAAGTTCTGACGGCCTTGACATTGTCAAGAGGATTTCTTCTTCTACTCAACGTTGTTTTCCAGCAACCATGCTGAGAGTAGTTTACACGACTCGAACATTTTTCTCTTCTTTTCGTGAGGATGTTTTGCAAGCCATTAAAAAGAATTATGTTGTTTATAAATGCATGTGTCATTGTGGAACTGACTACGTTGGCAAGACATCCAAAGAATTAGAATTTAGAATATTCCAACACATACCATGTGATATTCGTTTACACAAGGATTCGAGATCACCCGGGAACTTTCAGGCACATGAATCAGCCATCGGTAATCACCTCGTTAGTACAAATAGTTGTTCTGACAAGTATTCCGATGGGTGGGTTTCTGTTTTACACAGTGCCAGGTCGAACTACCATCTCAATATTATTGAGGCGTTAGTTATTAACAATTCTCGACCTAGCTTGTGTAGACAAAAGATTTTAATGCATCAGTTGGAGATCTTTAATGATATAAAGCCATCATAACGTTGACAGATTTACTTTTTTTTCTCTCTCAAACCTTTTGCTCCAACTGAAACAATTTTGCCCTCATATCTCATTCACTTTTTTAGATTTTGATTACTCATTCTTACGTTTCTTCTTAGAGGGTCAGACGATAAGGCCTTAAGGAAAGTTTTAGCAATTTTCTTTTTTATCTTCCACCTGCCCGTTTCATTGATTAAAAAAATGTTTCTCTGAAATGTATCCTACAATTTTATTTTACACGAAATTTACTTATATATATATATATATATATATATATATATATATATATATATATATATATCGAATAAGATATATGTTAGATCTATATGTTTATTTTATAAAAATCTGCATTTGACTTGCGGCACTTATAAATAAATGTAAATTATTTACCGCACTTATAAATTTCATTTATCCGCAAAGTAACATCGTTTAATTATTATAATTCAAAGGGGTAATTTAATTCAATGGATTTAAAAATCCATTGAATTAAATTACCCCTTTGAATTATAATAATTTATTGGTAATTAATTTTACTCAATTGTTTATTCTTTTTTATGACTCTTCGCTAGGCACGGAAGCGATAATACACCGATATTGGCTTTGGAAATTATTATTTCTAATTTGTTTTCATGGTCATGGATTATCTTATGGCTTTTGCAGAGAACTATACACAGATTTCAAAATTGACTGTTTTTTTCTTGAAATTCATATTTTCAGTTGATGAATTTCAATTTCAATTCGTGTACAATATTGTTCAATGAATCTTATGATAACAACTGTATATATGGTAAACTACTCGGGTGTTTTGTTTACTATACATATTTTTTTACAATTGTGTATCCGATGCCTTGGTTTTAGATATGAATAATTATAAAATGATATCATAAAATAAATCTTTAAATATATATATATATATATATATATATATATATATATATATATATATATATATATATATATATATATATATATATATATATATACAATACACTTTTTTTTAATATTTAAAATCGTCTACACAAGTGAATTGATATTTCGGTAATCATGACGGAACCCATTCAATGAAAACAAAATTGTCTTAACAAAAAAGAAAATCAGATGTCAAGAAAATAAACAGTAGAATTACATACTAATCATCAAAATAACTACTGTTTAATTATTTTAAAAAACAATTTGTAAGTCATTGCGCTGCGGGCAGTTTTTTTAGTTGTGTAGTTCGTGTTATATTAAGAGAGGCGCTATATTTTTTTAAAAATATTTTTTTAACTAGTATGAATTGTGAATTATGTGAAATTGATAGATTGAGTACAGGTTATTATGAAATGAGGTTTTGATGAATGATTCATTATTAATGTAATAATATATGAACATGATTAGCCGGGATTAATCATTTGGAGTCAACGGGGTAAGACAGAAAACGAGAGTTAATGTGATCTCATAATTGGTAATGGCAAATCAAGGCTAGGTGACGTTACTTGTTTTTGTCGAGAACAGAATTGAGTGAGTTTACTATGGTTCTTTGTAACGAGCTGATGTCTAAAAATGATCTTCAAACCCTTAAGTTTTAGTCTTGACGGAGACATGAATAAGCTAACACTCTCTCCCCTCGTCTAGTCAGAAGCTATGACTTAGCTAAGTTAGAAACTTCGAAAAAACGATTTACTGATATAGGACACGGCGGTTTCTCTTCCATGTTATCTAAAGAAATGGCGAATAAAACGTCTGGTATGTCTCCAAATCTTTCAACTGAATGTTTTTATCATTTAAATAGTTTTATTGTCAGAAAACAGATCCACCATTGCAGACGATCGACGTCAGAGAAATGACATGAGACGATCAAGAACATCTCCATGACAAAGAAAGGAAACCCCACAGCAAAACTCAACGGATACGAATAATTCAACGCAGCTCCAAAAAGTTGAACTGAAATCGGAATTAACTTTCAATGTATTTGTAAAATAACATTTTAACAAGTAAAACAGTTTAAAAATAATTTATATTCATCGTATAGTCGATGGGCCACATAAAAATAGTGTAAAATATGCGACAATGGCTGATGAGGTTAATAACAGGGGAACTGCGGGAGTAAACAGAAAATAGGTCACACAGGTTAAAGGTGTGTAGACCAGTTGAAAAAAGAGTTTAAACTGTAAAATAAATTAATGGCGTTTCAAATTTTCTAAATGTTGTGTAGCGTTTGTTAAAGTCTATAAGTAACACATAAAGAAAGACCCGTATGTTACAAGTAGCGTGTGGATATTGAGTCTGAATTTGTCATTTGAATGTTAAGATAATTTTAATCGTAAGCTTTCCTTTGGAACGTGATCCCTTTATCAAGAAAACCCGTTAAATACTACTACTGCTACTACAACTATTATTATTATTATTATTATAAATAATAATAATAATAATAATAATAATAATAATAATAATAATAATAATAATAATAATAATAATAATAATAATAATATTTTGTAAAAGTGTTTTAGTATTTTGTCGTGGAGTATGCTCATCAGCAATAAATTAGAATAGTTTATATTCCTACTCTCGCAATATAATGATGATAATTATACTATACATTTATTTTATGATATCCACTTATAATATAACGAGCAGGTTCTCTGAAATGTAAGAAATACATTGGGGCACATCTTAACAACTAAATAAACAAAAAATAAACTTGACACCTTGGTTGTGATTCGAACTCGCAACCTCGACGTCTTAAGTCAAAGTGAATGATGTTTGTCTGAACTTCTTCCAACTGAGGAAATATCACAAAGTTAATAAAAACACTTTTCGATTTAAATACCTACCACTAAAGAGTGATTTTTTCACTTTTTTACTTAGCGACAACGAGGCTATGTATCAAACCTGGTTCTTTGATATAGTGTGGTGTGTGCTTGATTTTTTGGAGGGTAGGGAGGGTAACTTTCTTTTTTTTCTAATCAAAAATATTTCTTTGGGTGAGGGAGAGTAAAAACAATTCTTTTGGGAATTCTTTTTAACTAAAAATATTTCCGTAAGAGGGGGTGTAATTACTATTTACTTAATTTTCAAGTCAGCGAGAATCTTTGCACACGTAAGAAATGCATTCGGGCTATTATTTACAACCAAATAAACAATAAATACATTTGACGCCGAGGACGTGATTTAAACTCACAACCTCGACGACTAAAGTTAAAGGGGAATATTTTAGTATGTACTGTAGGAAAATAAAAGAAAGTGATACATACCATTTGCTGGTGCCGGCCTTCAAGGGGGGTGGCGATAAGACCAACATGAGCAGAGATAAAGAGGTGATATTTATATATGTTAAGATGGGGGTGGCAGGTTGTTACAAGCCTATAAATTGAGGTTCTACCTCTCACTTGGGAGTTCAAAAGTGTTAGAACTGGTATTGTGTTCCAGAGCTTGGTGGTGAATATAATTAGTACAGAATTCGACTCACTATAGACCAGACATTGGATCGTTACTCTTGCAGAGAAATCCGTTCTTTGTCCCATTACATATTGTTACCGGACCTATTGGTTGGGTCGCTAAGGGAGCAATTCCTTTTGCAACCCACCCCCAACTGCTGTCTCGGCCCCTTTCAGGGTATCGACTTTGAATATGGCTTTTTCTTACATTTGGATTTATTCCCACAGTACTTCTACCGACTGAGTCAACATACCAAAATGAGAAATGCTTTTTTCCCCTTTTTTACTTACCGAATGATCTTAAAACAAGGCTATGTAATGACCAAACGCTTTTTTCCGGGTTTTTTTCTAATTATTTAAATAAATGTATGGCTATCTATAGGTAGCTAGAAAAAAATGTTTGCAAATAAATCAATATTAATTTTCAAAATTGATGATTCATTCTTCCACAAATTACGTCATTGTGAGATGGGATTGGGGCGGGGTCACGTAAATTAATGTTAATTTTCCAAATTGTCGACTTATTCCTCTGAAAATGACGTCATTCTGAGAGCATTTATCCACTTATTATTCTTTATCTTCATTACGTTAAGAGAAAGTGTTTTGTTGTAAATCGGAGTTAAGCAACGCATATCCCGGCCATTACTAAATGGGTGCCTCTTTTGGAAGAATAACAAAACTGGTTCTTTTATATGAATGAGGCACCTCTTTGATGTAGTATGGATCTGCGTTCGCGCTTGACATTACAAAACAAGAAAATACGTTTTAGTTATTTTTATCGAGGGGGGCCACAATGGATTTTTTTTAACTTTGGGTGGGGCAGAGTAAAAAAAATAGGGGGAGATTTTTTTTTAACTAAAAATATTCCTTTGGTGGGAGGTGGTTAGCACAAAATTGGTGGGAGATAAAAACATTTTTTTTTTCTTACAAAAAATTTAAAAAATTTAGGAGGGTTGGCGTGGGTGAATTTTTTATGGTGGTGGAGGTGAAATGATTCTTTTTTTTCTGACGCGGCAGCCTAGCGATAGTAGACGACCGTATGGAAACCATTTTGGCTAGTCTGTATATATAATACGTTATATCCACTTATTATTAGGGGCGTATTAGCAATAGTAGACGTTTTAGACGGATACTAGCCGGTGAATCAAAAGTTAATACGAGTTTGCTCATTCTAAGCATACCCATAATTTTACGTGTTGAACTGTTATTTTTATTTCTCTTTCAACCGTCATCTGTTAGCTTCTATCTGAAAGGGCATCTGCATTAGTTTTATTTTTTTTAGAACATTCAATGTTTCTAATATAAAAAAATGAATAATAATATATATAAAGTTAACTCCCCTTTATATTGAGTAAAATATAGCGACAGTTACTTTTAGAATTGATACTACTCGTGAAGCTGTGAAACCTATGGAACATTTATCATATTTGTTTATTTTCATACACAAAAGACCATCAGAAAAATTGAAAAATAAAAGTAGGTATAATTAAACAGATGAACTCTGTTATTTTTAACAATGTTTGCATCAATGTATATATATATATATACATATATATATATACATGTATATATATACATATATATATATATATATATACATATATATATATATATATATATATACATATATATATATATATATATATATATATATATAATATCAAGATATTTTTGAATTTGTAACACTGTATACAATGCCCGAGCCTTGTTTCATCCCTATTCTTATTTTACACGTACTAAAATGGTATGTGTTCCGAGAAACCTGCCGCATATTTTGCCCCCATTAACATTTACACTTTCGACAAACCCTACAATCAGCCAAATTTTACCCCTGTACTAGAATTACATGAAACCTATCTACTCAAATAGTTTATTTCTTCAAACTTGTTGCTTTTGGAATTATCTCTCTGATTCCTATATCCCTGACTGAATATAGTAATGTAAACGTGATGTTTACACATATCTCGCTTAAAATGTGTAATTAATGATGGTCCAATAAAACTGGTCTCTGATTTAGAATAGCCCCTAAACTTTTTAGATTACATTTAGGTAAATATATATGTATGAATGTGTATTTAAAATTGTTAAATATACATTTTATACGACAAAGTTTTTTGTAATAGCTTAATATTGTAGAAAATAACTCGTGTCTTTCAATCGTAGGTGTGTACCTTTTTTCCTGAGATTCTCTTGGATGCTTTTGCAGTTGATGAAAAATCGACTCTTAACTTTATTGCCATTTCTCTCATCAAATCAATTTCTATTTTTGTTTCTCGTAAAGACGGACTTCTCTATTTCTCCAAACAAGTTCTCACAACTGAGGCTATGTTATATCTCAAAATATACTATCAGACGATTTATGAATAACTGTTGCCACATTTCGGCTGGTGAATGTCTGCCCTATTTGGGTTTTCTTGGTAAGTTGCAGACACGTATATGTAATTTGATTGGCTCTATCCTTTCTTCTTCTCTACACTAAGCTACACTACTTCTTCTTCGCTCACTAATCAGTCTTTTTCGTTAACTACTATTATGGCATGTATTCTTCGGAAGTGTGTTATCTAATAACCGCTTTTGCTGCATCTCGTTTGACTAGTTAGGCTTGTGGTCTCCATCAATTTTCTCTTTTGATACTTCATTTTTATAAAGCTTCCATATCCTGTAGCTTCGTTTCAAGAACAGCAGGATTGTTGAACACTCATCCTGCTGAATCTTTTCCATCCTACCTATAGCCTTGGTATTTTGAAGACTAAAGTAAATAGGCATCTCCCGTCTTTTCGACAATTATAATTCTTTCATGATAGCTTCTTACACCAAGTAGTTTCATACCTTGGGTGGGGCTATATCCATAGAAAAAAGAGCTATTTTTTATCAGTAAATGCACAGAACATATTTTTATAAATTCATTAAAGCGACAGTTTTTAATTCCATATAATTGTTTCGTCCTATCTGAATCGCATACATATTCCAGATATGCAGAATGTAGAAACTCTACAAAACATCAATGTCTCTTGAGGCGGATAACATTTGTGACCATAAACGTTTAAAAAACTGAAGTGCATTTAGTATTCATTTTCTTTTAATTTTATATTTATTTTCTTCTCTTTCTAAGTATTATTCTAATATATTTACATATATTTTTCAAATAATGGGAATAAAATGTTTACGTCAAGTGTGTATATGAATGTTCGAATCTAGGTAGATTCGTACAGTGTGCATTAATATTCGATCCAGCATAATTATACTTAATCGATAGCCATATTGAAAAAATCTGTACAAAACCCATACAAATAAATAGTGAGTAATTTTACTAAAAGTGGTTGTATAGATTGAGTTTTTATCACTTATGTTAGACCTTATTCCTTCATTTTAATTGCATGTTTATGTGTTTCACTGAAATAAATCTAGAGTGTCTTCTTACCTCGGCTTTATAATTGGCAAGGCCATTTCCAGGTTAATAAATAATTTAAAATGAATCTTAAGTGAAATATTATAAAAAATTAATAGTTCTCATGCAATTCACGAACCGCGTTTTCATCGGCCTGTTCTGATAGATTTCGTAAACCGCTGGAAGATGCCAATCGAAATGTTTTTATGTCGAAAACGTTGACCAATGTTAAAACGCAAGAAACAGTTTTGGTATGTTAGTTTCAAAGAATGAATTCGATGAAATATTGGAAAAAATGTGTAATTTTTAAAGAAACTTTCAAAATGTCGGAAAAAATGCAAATCAAGGAACAAACAATAAATATTTATTCATGTTTGGTGAAGAAATATGATGCAACAACTGATAGCAAACAGAGTTTTATGATTTTTTTTGCAAAAAAATGTATTTTTCTTGCTAATTCTTTTACAATCTTACCGACAATGTTAAGGTTATGTTAAGGGGATATACTGTTTCTTTTAGGTTAAAAGTTAGATACTGTTTCTTTTAGGTTTAGGGTAAGATACTGTTTCTTTTAAGGTTAGGGTCAGCTACTGTTTCTTTTATGTTTAAGTGTGGCTTAGGTACTGTTTTGTAGGTGTTGTTAGGGTTTATTACTGTTCTTTTATATAATTCACTGTGGGATTAATCCCAGCCGATAGAAAATTAACAGGAGGGGTAAAAGACGTATTAGGAAGCTGATCGACATATTCACTTGAGCACTAAGCGCTTATATGGAGACGATGGCATTGCTTTTTGCGTTTATGTATCCAAATAAATTCACGCAGGAAGCGATACAATTAGATCTATGCAATATTACGTTTTCCGGTACTTCTTCAGATAAGGGACTGAGCTATCTTTGACCGCAACACTAACCCTTACCCTAACATTGACTAAAACCCTAACTTCAACGTAAACCCTTACCTTGACCCTAACGACGGGGTACAAGGTTGGTTCGGTTCTTAATCTGGAGAAGCACGTGTTTTCCAATTTTCGGTTTTTGCGAATTTCATTGGCTTAGACTTACCTCTTGCAATTGTCGGCTGCTTCAATTTTCGTCGGCTTAGCGTTTCAACACATTCCGGCAGGTTTCGTAAACGTCGGAATGTGCTGATATACCAGGAAATAATACTATTAAAATTAAATGCCACAGTAATGATTAATTATAATAGAAATAAATTATAAAACATAATTAATCAAATAAAAATATGAATAGATCAGTAAGTTAACAATAATAAAAATGTAATAATTTTACTAGCAAAATCTATAGATATATAAAATGAGAATCACAAAGTCATTCCTTACAAAGAAACATATAGACACCAAGGCTATAAAACAAAAAGGACATGACTAGTATGTCAGCTATAAGAGAATACAATGCATAAAAAAAACAATTGAAGGCATATAATTTATCACGTATCAATAACAGTGTAGAGAAATGTAATAATGGAAATTAAATAAATAACATTTTAATCAAACAACTATATTTATGTTGAAAACTATATAAAATGTGTGAGCATGTAATTTAATAATATATAGTAGTAATTATAATAAGAAGGTAAGTTGATACATTATATTAAAAAAAACGAATCGATTATAACGAATTATAAATATACTCAAACATATCGATAGTATGAACATATTGATAAACATGCGATTGAATGCGAATACTCATAATAAACGGAATAATTATATTAGAAATTATAATAACAATAACAATAATAATAGATTGGTTATATAAAAAATAATATTAAAATTAGAGATCACAATACAAGGCTATAGAAATGTCTGATATGGAAACTGGTAATTTGTTTACGTTTTTAAAACAAATAATATCATTACAACAACATTTGTAGACTTAGATAAAATATATAATATGTAATAGGAAAAACGACAAGACCACTTTACGCTTCGAAAATAAAACATTGACTATCTATTGTAATCATAGAAATCGGAAGGTTATGAAAGGTATGCAATTAATATCACATAAACTAAATGGAAAATTATTTCACAAGAATATTGGAAGATTGACTGTAAAACGGATTACCACAAGTCAGATACGAAACTTAGCATTTACGAAAAATATACAAATAAATAAAAAAGTATAATAACATATTATGAATTTAAATAAGACTGTAAATTGTAGTTTTAACATTAAAACTACAATGCAGGTGGTAAAAAAACAAAAACAATGTTTTACGTAAAAATTAGATATAAAGAGTAAGTTATTTTCAATATAAAAGCATGCTAAAACAGATATTATATTGATCCATCGAGAGAAAATACATTCATCATATAAACCAAAATATTAAAATATAAGTCAGACTGTTATTTAAGATGAGAAATGTATTGATGTTAACATGACACTAAAAGTACTTCCACGAAATGTGCTACTACGAACGTACTGCACTTGTAGTCCCTTTCGACGTAACTATCCTATAGAGATAACAACATCGAGAAAAACAAATCCTATTTAAATCGAGAAAATCGCTTCTTTCTTTTAACCGCTCCCTTTGGAATTCCCTTCAACCTCCCTGTGTTCCGATTGAAACAACATGAAATAATGTAAATGTAATTTGAACAAATAGGTTGCTTAATAATTCCTCACTTAGGATAATCACTGTAAATCTTAATTACAATTACCGCTTACGTCTAAGTTGCAATATGTCTTTTTTGGAGTGAAATCAATCTATGTATCTTCCTCCAACAAAGTATGATGTGACACAAGGTCGGGAAAGTTGGAAAAAACCAGCGCTCGAGAATTTGAGCATTCTGACCGTTTAAAAATTGCGTTGGCAGCCCCGTCGGCATTCCCCGGTAGGGGCGGCTCAGCGGATTAGCAATAAACTACCCCCCTCTCAAAGGTTGAGAAGGCAAAGCCTCCTAGAACTGCACAGGACGGACAACAGATAGACCGGCGTTTTAAAAACTACAATTCTAAATATTTCAGATAAGAACAATGCATTTTACAAAATCTGACCTAGTTTAGTTTAAAAACATACACCAAATATCTATCATAATAAAATAACAAATTATTCAGAAAGATAATTGAAGACCTAGGAACCTAAAAAGCAAACGAATAAAATACAGACTGAGAGAAATGTATTTAAAGAGACGTGGAGACTTTCAGCGTATTCCTATGGCTAACAAATGAAGCGTTAACAGAGACAACAGTTTCAATTTGATTATCGTCAAAAGAAAACATGGCATCTCCCAATAACGATGATATTGTATCAGACAGCGATGACAAGTCGTTCTTCCGTATTAAACGACTGTCTAAATATGCTAATGTGTTTACTCCCTCTTTCCATTCTCTCTCTGTCTCTCTGTATTTCTGTCTCTGTCTCTGTATGTCTATCTGTATGTATGCCTGTCTGTCTCTATGTATGTATCTCTCTCACTCTCTCTCTCTCTCTATCTCTCTCTCTCTCTCGTAAATAATAGCATGTGCAACTGTCAGGACACTCTCTGTAAATATTCGTAACACACAATCGAATATGTTTTATTTTTATCTGTAATCGTTTCATTCATGACGTGCCCTCTTTTCATTTTCGTTCCTCTTGTTTATTTAATGTTTCTTCTTATTTTCACAAACATTTGTGTAAATGTTCTTGGCTCTAATTAGGAAAAATAGAAGAAGCATGATGACAATTAAACTAACAGACAATTTGGTAATTCAGGTAAATATAGATGTTTAGGAATAAACTGCTATAATGGAAGTTTAGGATACTTTACTAGTGTATATAACGTTGAAATGAAGACCAAAAAAAATGAGTGTTGTGATCTACGAAATTTATAGGCGATATGGGGTAGAATTTGAAGTCCCACATTTCGCAAAAATGATCTAGATTATTGTGTCAAAAATTACATGGATAGGCTGAAGTTGATATTTTTATAAATTGGTCAACGCACATTCGTCATGATGAATACAGATAAACAACAGTGCGTTATATACGGGTTCGAACAATAATCTTGCAAACATGTTTATTATAGAACGGTCTATATAAAATTGCTTTGGATAATGAAACTGACTATTGTGACAATGATGACTAGTGATTTGCAATCATCGTATTCAGGTGTTACCATCAGGACGACGTCGTTTATTACTTAGGAAGGAAATTGCTGTCGTTGTTGACTAAAATGAAATGTATTCCCAAATAAAGTATTTATATGGTTTATTTAAATGTACGCGATCTATAAAAATAGTATTTCTCTAAGTAGTAGCAAGGTCTACTTTATATGTACGTACAGTGGATTGAGATTTGCTTTTGACGTGTTGGCGTCGAACCAAAAGCGCCCTTTAAAATATCCACTTTGTCATCGACTTAAGAGAATAATTAATGCCTGCTTTATACCCTCCCCCCGTTCAAATCATAGGCTCACTCAAATTCATCGTGTTTTTATGTTTAAACCGATCAGAAGTTTTCTCTTTTGTTAGTATTTTTGCGCGACAGTATGACAAACTCCTAACAATACTCACTAGACTGACTTTTTTGTATTCACCGTGCAATCGCTCTCATCGAAGGGTTAGACTGATAACGGACACTGAAAAAATTACCGTTGTCGAAGTCATATGCGCGAATGCATATATATATATGTATATATATATATATATATATATATATATATATATATATATATATATATATATATATATATAGGAACAGGGAGTGAAAGAAAGTGTGTGTGTAAGAGAGAGAGAGAGAGAGAGGGAGGGAGAAAGAGATAATATTAAGTCCGAAAACATGATGAGAAAGAAATGAACGTGATAATATATTTATAAATTGCGAGTTAGATTACAAAGCGAAATACAATAACTTATAAAGTGTATGCGAAATCATTCTCTCGGTTAAAAATTAATTAAGAGAAAATAGGTAATTTGATAAAACAATAATTAACAAAAACCTAACCGTATTTTCAACATAAAAGAATGGCAATACTTTAATGATGATGAATCGGTTGTGATTGAAGCATGGAATTATGTTGTTAGGTTTTAAATTATTTTTTTATTATTACAATGTAATATTACAAACGCCATGCATTCTTCGTCGGACAAGAAAATATTGATGGAAAAATGAAAATGAAGCCAACCTTAGCTAAAAACAAGAGAATAATATTTTTGTTGGGGGGGGGCGTGGAGTGATGTCGGCTAAGGGTTGTTTAAATTTCTTTATGAGCTGGTGTTTCAAAACAGGGTGTAGTAATTTTATTATTTACATGAAATAGTTCGTGGGGGCTGGAAGGATTAGTGGGTCGGGGGAAATTTTAGGGGTCAGGCCAAATTTTTTAGGGGTCAGGCCAAATTTTTTTTTTTTTTTAACTTAAAATATTTCTCAGGGTTGTGGGAAATTGAAAACAAGTTGGGGAGGGGGGCTGGAAGGATTAGGGGGTCAGGGAAAATTTTAGGGGTCAGGCCAAATTTTTTAGGGGTCGGGCCAAATTTTTTTTTTTTTTTAACTTAAAATATTTCTCAGGGTTGTGGGAGATTGGAAACATGTTGGGGGAGGGGGCTGGAGAGATTAGGGGATCAGGGAAAATTTTAGGGGTCAGGCCAAATTTTTTAGGGGTGTGCCCAATTTTTTTTTTTTGGAACTTAAAATATTTCTCAGGGTTGGGGGAGAGTGAAAAACAAGTTAAGAGGGGGCTGGAAAGATTGAGGGGTCGGGGAAAATGTTAGGGGTCCGGCCGAACTTTTATGGGGTCGGGCCAAATTTTTTTTTTTTTTAACTTAAAATATTTCTCAGGGTTGGGGGGGGGGGGTGAAAAAAAAGATGGGAGGGGTGATTGCTGGAAAGATTGAGGGGTCGTGGACAATTTTAGGGGTCGGACCAAACTTTTTAGGAGTCGGGCCAAATTTTTGCGTTTGTTTTTTTTTAACTTAAAATATTTCTCAGGGTTGGGGATAGTGAAAAACGATGGAGGGGTCGGGGAAAATTTTAGGAATCGGGCCAAACTTTTTAGGGGTCTGGCCAATTTTTTTTTTTTGTTAACTTAAAATATTTCTCAGGTTCGGGGGAGAGTGAAGGACGAGTTCGGCGCTGGAGAGATTGAGGGGTCGGGGAACATTTTAGGGGTCGGGCCGAACTTTTAAGGTGTCGGGCCAAATTTTTTTCTTTTTTTTTGAACTTAAAGTATTCTCAGGGTTGGGGGGAGTGAAAAAAATGTTGGGCAGGGGAGATGGCTGGAGATATTGGAGGGTCGGGAAAAAAGTGCATTTATATGTAAAATTCACAGAGTAAGGTGATGGGAGTATTCCCGAATCTATAAACTAACACCTTAGGGGTCCATGGGGCAGATTTCATCGGGGGGACTGTTTTCAGTTATTTTTCATGATATTTTATAGTAATTTTAAAATCCCGAGTCATATTTTAAATTAGTTACCTAATAATTTGAAATGACTTTTGATTTTATTTAACGTCTCTTAGCGCCAGGGACGCGCCTCTAAATTTTTAGTTCTTTGGTATTGTTTTTTTTAAATAAGCGACAAACGCTAATCAAGGTATTGCTACTTTTTTACGAAAGCAAATTATAGGAAATTACAACATGGCCGCCAGCGATCAAGTCATTGCATTCAAATTCGATGTTAAAGTCTTGAAAAAATAAAATATTATTGTATTTCTGGATCAAAAATACAATGTAAGAATAATTAATAACTTTCATCCAAAATGTTTGTTTACATAGCATATTTCTTTAAGAAAATCAAGTTACATAAAATACATATTTAGTAAAAAGAATTTACGTGAATTAGATTATTATAAGTTTTTAACACATTTAAAATGATAAGAATCATATGGGGAAAAAGGAAAATAGAGGGTTGAAGGAGGGAGGGAAATAATGAGGACCAGAGAAAGAAAGGCGGTTGAAGAAAGGAGAGAGATTGAAGTGTTTATATAAAGATGTTACACACACTCTTTAATTTTTACTACTTTGTTTTTTTATCGCCCCGGGCAACGTCGGGTAGACCTGCTAGTAAGTATATAAAATAAAGACAGTAAGATGAAAAAAAGCGAAAAAAAAGGAAGAAGGAAAATCAGCGATCAAGTATAATTGCAAATAGTGCAAGAAAAAATAGTGTAGTAATAGAAATAAAAAGGAAGAAATTAATGTAGATTAAAAATTAGTCATATTTCAAATCAGCTAAAACGAAAAAAGGAGTGAAATAGAAAGAACGATAGAAAAGAAAAAAGCATAAAGAAAAGACAACGAAATAGAATTAAATAAATGTTAATAAGGAGAAAAAGAGAAACAAAAAAAATAGGAAGGAGAGAAAGGTGGGGTAGAAAGAAAAGAAACACGTATGTCATACAGAATAGGACGTAACACGTTACCAGGAAACAGGGAACATTGAATATCAGAAAGTAAACTAATGAAGATATATCAATAGAAAGAATGGAGAAGAGAGAGAGAGAGAGAGAGAGAAATAAAGAGAGATTAAGTATCAGAAAAGTGAAAGACAGAGGGGGATAATAGAAATAAATTCGAAGACGTCATGGAAAAGAGACGGTAACAAAGTTTTAAAATAGCATGAAAAAAAGAAAAAATATAGACCGAATGAGTAGAGAATGACAGAATGGAAGAGGAAAAAAATACAATAAAAATCATAGGAAAATAAATAACCAAAGTAAATCATTCTAAAGAAAAAGGCAGCGAAAAACAGTTGACTAACAATTAATGTTATGTAACCCTTCTTAATATCACAATCAACGCGCGCCAACAATAATATCAATAAGTCACTTTGACGTTCCGTGAGATGATAGATACTGTCTGTCAGAGTTAGGCAAAAAATAATCGTCTATTCTACCATCTCTGGACAGATATTCCTGAGACTAATAGCAAATAAAAGACCAAGATGGTTGGAAACAATGCCGGGATAAGAACTCATTAACACCAGTGTCCCAATCTCCATCTACTAGGTGTACAACAAAACATTGAAAGTCCAGTCTATGGTATTGTTTAATCCATAGCCTCAACGAGGATATATATGTTCATACGTCTTCCAAGCAAAACAGATGATGGAACCCGTGACAGAACTCAGAAGCAGCGCATATAACAGCTACAGTATGTCACACAGACGGAACACATAAAACTCATCGCAGAAGTTAAAAATATAACGAGGTACAGAAGGTTATTGCAATAAAAAAGAAACCAGATAGACATAAAGAGAGTACGAAGTAAAAATAAGAGGCGGGTCGTATGAAATTCAAATGGCCGTCCCCTAATATAACGAAAACATATGTCGGAGTCATCGAACCGAAGTAGATAGTCCAATCTCTACGCAGATAAAATTACATCAAATATAATATTAGAACTCTTCTGTGAAAAACCTAAAGAAAGCGCAAATAATTAGGTAATAAAAAAGGTATAAAACACCCTTAAAAGCGGGGAGAAATACGAAAAGAAAACTATATTGGATCGTATAAATGGAGAATCGGTTTTGGGATGAAAGCTTTTGAAATGAAAGGCTTAAAGAAAATTGTAAATCGTCTGTGGTCGTGCGTGGAAAGAAAACGAAATATCAGGGTGGCGTGAATGTTAATTATTCCTGTTTTCGAGGTAATCAATGGGAAAACTATCAATAATGTTTCGACTGGGGAACAGTCGGTGAAAATAAAAGTGTTTAAGGGATTAATATTGTTTTTTTATCGTTTAAAATGTTTTAGTTTTCTCTTCTAAATGTACGTGTTTTTATTTCGTTTTAGTTCACTTCGCTTGTACTCAGCATCGTCCTCTCACATTCTGTGTGTCCTATTTCTTCCATGACTTCATTTTCTTCTTTATTTAATGCTTTCTTTTTTCAGCCCCATGCTATCATCTTTTTCCCATCTTTTAGAAATGCAACAAAAAGCACATGCAGTATACTTGGCTATTTATTTGTATTACTTCGAACTTATACGAATTTATGCTAATAATGGCACAGTTAAAAAGTTATCAGTGTTGGGATTTTTCCCGTTAAAATGAAGGACGAAGACTATAGTCCGCTGGATGAAAAGTCGGTGGCATAAAAACGTGACTAGGCAAGAACAGAGATAACAAACAACTTGGGTAGATAAAGAAGGGGTATTTATATAGATAAACAAAGAGAAGAAAGAAATAGAATGTTTCTTGCAAAAGAAGTGGCTTTGCGGACTCACTGTAAATGCCAGTTGTATTGTAACAGGATGCTGTGAAGAGTAGTTGTTAACATCAAGAGAGCTTCGTGCGTATTATATACGCTAAAAAAGCATGACTCCGCTCACACCTCACACGGCAGAGAAAAACGATGTTCATCGGCTGCGAGACTGGAGAAAAGAGACCGTTATTTTCAAAAAAAGGCGCTCTCCTTTGTTTTCTACGGAGATTGAAGCAGTGGTCTGTGATTCGTTGATTTTCATCCAATCACAGAGTACTTAGAATTCACTGCGCTCAATAATAATTCCAATATCAATGAACAAATAGAAGAAATAAGTATTAACAACCATGTAGTGCTACTTTGCATTTTAATTAATTTAAATGTTAGTTTAATTTAATTAAACTAACATTGTTTTCGTGGATTTCCAGAAAAGTATATTAGCAAACACATGTCAAAACTATTTACTTACTGAGAAAACATGATGTATTAGTGTTAATGGAGGCCATCATTTACCTCAATAATTGTCGCTATCAAAATAATTACAAGGTAATATCATTATATATCGCTTTTCAGTGTTACTATAATGCTGATTCGTTTTCTATATGTATGTAATCATAATTGGTAGGATTGGGTGAAACATAATTGGTCATCATACATATTGATATACCCATATAGGTGCCCGTAATGAATTGGCCTATTTAACATGATGTAACGTTTAAATAATAGTCAGTGTTCCTTAAACACGTACACACGTGAGACATATTCATCATAGTAAGGTTACTATTATGATTTACCCGGATGTTTATTTGAAACGACACGTATCTTAATAAGTGAACGTTACTCTGTTTGTTAGTTAGTCCGTTCCTTTTCTGATTATTTGTAAAAATTATCATTTTCTCTCTCAATTTTGTGTTCGTTTTTTTCTACCTTATCGTTTCCTAATGTTATGATTATTTAATACCTGAACGCTTCCTTTCGGAACATTTGACTTTGGCGGTTAGATCTATCTAATAACAAACCCGATAGCGTTCCTTTATGTCTGAGTAACAGCATGTCTCTCTTAATGCCGGTTAGTTTTTTTTGTTTTTATTTTCAATTGTTATGATCACTAAGCGTACTTTTCCCGCGGCATATATTACAAGTTTTCTCTTGTTTAAAACGGTTGGGATGTTAACGTTGATTATGTGTTACAATAATAGTCGTAAATATCCCTTTAATTTCCAATCCTTATAGTCGAGGTATAGATTGTGCAACCTACTTCTCCCTCTAAGATAACTTTCCACTTTACAAATTGATGTAAGTATAACTGCGTGTTTTAGAAGGGAAACAACTTCTAGACTTTGTTCTTACATGTCGTCAGATTTAAGCAGATTTGTTTCAGCTTCATTTCTTTTTTTAGCTGTGAATGACCTCAATATTATATTATATCAACTTCCACTCGAATGGTCAGTGTAACCGTCATATAATTATAATTTTTGTAGTATTTTCTTCGAGTTGATGATAACTCATTCGAGAGCTCTAAAACAGTTGTTCTTTTGTGTTCACGTTCTATAGTATGTTAAGCTCCCTGGCGAAATCCATGACATATGTTATGTACTTCAACGTAAACCGGTGATCAACTCAGATGGCAGTATTTATAATGCGTCATTATTTTTTAATTATTGCTGATTACTATTTTTCTTTAGTATTCTAGGTTTTGTGAGACTGTTTGAATTTCAGACTTGTAAGTCATGTTATTTACGAATGCTACCAATTTTGTATTAATACCATTTACACGTGTGTAAAAATAGATGCGGTTGCATACTTCTATTTGCACTGCATCCATACACTAGTTGTGACTGTTTTTATATGTTTCAGCAAGCTGTATACTATTATATATTTCATGGTTTACTGTTTCGTCTCTTTGTTTAGACTTCATTTTTGTAGTTTGTTTGTGTTTATCTTGGTGTATATGTAGTTTGATCATCGCGTTGTTTTGTGCAGTTGTTATGTTTCTCATTTAAGTACCTTATTTCATCCATGCGCATGTTTCCTCATTCCTAATTAATTTGGTCACTTTCTTAAAAATAAGCCATGGTGTCTGTCTTTCCATATTTGTACTTTGATTATGTTCGTTTGATCGTGTAATCATCCTCAATATTCTGTATCTTTCGTCTCTTGTGGCGATACACAGCGTCTCAGTTGTATGTATTATATTTTTCCTTTATACCTCAGATGCATCATCGACCTAGTCTTCACTACGCACATGTACTCGGCTTTCCTACTTTTGTTTACATATTGTGTTGTTGACATCCTTCGCATGTAGTTCGTTGAGCACGCTCAATCATTTCCGTATTGTGTCCACAGTTTTCACTTGTTCGTTTTCCAGTTTTTGAAGTGTCATTAATATATTACAAATATACAGCTAATAGTTGTATTGATTGTAATAGCTTCCTTTTATATGATCAATTTCGTCTCGTTTATCGATTGTATGTATTTGTATCTCTTTAATAGAAATTAGTCTGGTGCTCTCCACTTCCAGAATGTTACGATAGTATACCAAATCTCGTTTGTTCGTTAAGTGCGTATAAATACTTGATTAGATAACTATGTACCTTCCGTTCTTTCAAGTGTTCCCTTCTTGATAAATAACGGTGGACAATTCTCGATCCAGAAATATATTCCTATATTCTGACAAAATATTCCAGTTGTGCTGAATATGTTTCTAGTTATCCGTTAATTTCAAATCATCAAATTTGTATTATGTTTCCTTAGTCACATTACGCTTACAGGCTGCATTAAACCTCTTCAGTAGACATGTGGGTAGTATCATCGCTATGACGAACACTCGTGGGGATAAGGAGTCTCCTTTGAAAATTCCAATATATATCCTCATATCTGTAAAATATTTTCTTCCAGATATCAGCTCTGGCAGAGACTGAATAATAGTAGTTTCTGGTTGAACTCTACATAGATAATTATATAGTCTGCGGAAGTATCCCCGAGGCCAACACATAATCATTGTTTAATTCTGATTAATATCAATACAAACTAAACTCAAACGTTATCGATCACACGCCTGGTATTAAGGCAGCCTTATATTCAAAATAAACTACGATTAAAAACATGCTACATTACTCTTTAATTAATTTTATACATTTTATTCTGAAATATGTTAGAATTCCCGCTGAAAAATAACTAATATGTATTACGATAAGAACAGGCAAGAAACAACACTAATAATAATACATCGGACCTCTGGAAAGTCGACGGTTTATTGATAGTTGTTTTTCAAACCTTTGTCGAGAATCTCCGAAGAGTATCGATTGAGTAAACTCATTTTTTACTTGTCTATAACATGTATAAAACAACATAATAATGTAACATGACGATGGAAACTTTAGATAAAACGTCCGTTATATAAGATCTTAAAATAAGATTTAAATATTTTATTGTTGAAAAAGTCTGATCGTAAAAATATTCGTTATAGGTGTATAGTTTTATAACAATTTTGCAAAATTTGTAATTTGATAGCTAGACATTACGGTAATAACTAAATGAAATATATAAGTATTATTTGGTATGCATAATTTGTTAAATAAACAGCACAGCTGAAACAGGTAAACAAGCATAACAGTTGTTTAATATAGTATACGTTTGTTTTCAATCCAATACTCGGGTCACATATGGACGGAGAGAGATAAGGAAACACCAACAGAGATGCAGAACGACAGTAAAAAGAAAGGAAATAGAGAGAAAGAGAGAGAGAGAGAGAAAGAGAATCAGACAGTCTGACAGCTTGACAGCCAGACATACATACATACATGCATACATACATACATACAGCCAGCCAAAGGCAACACTATTATAAGGCATATATTCTTTTTTTTTAATTGGACCATTTATATATGTATATATACATATATATGCATATATATATATATATGTATATATATACACATATATGTGTATATATATATATGTATATATGTATATATATATGTACATATATATACATATGCACATATATATGTACATATGTATATGTACATATATATATATATATGTGTGTATACATATATATATATATATACATATATATA
The DNA here is from genome assembly GCA_963556195.1 of Sepiola atlantica. Classification (NCBI taxonomy): domain Eukaryota; kingdom Metazoa; phylum Mollusca; class Cephalopoda; order Sepiida; family Sepiolidae; genus Sepiola; species Sepiola atlantica. Next base: position 100,691,848 of record OY744526.1, read on the forward strand.
TATATATATATATATATATATATATATATATATATATATATATATATATATATATATATATATATATAAAGTTACTCCAACAAAAGATATAAGAGACAACTAATATCTTTAATTAGTGAACATCCGGATAAAACTGAAGCTCAATATACTTGATAGAGCATTAATAGTATAATATGACGTGAAATAATAAAATAAGGGGCGAATCAAATTTTATTAGAATTCAATGTTCAGGCAAAGTACCGTAAAGTCCTTAACTAATGAGTTTTCAAAGAAAATTCTTCTCCTCAGAGGACCATTACCGCAATGATATTACTGCAGGTAATGAAATTTAACTTTGAAAATATATAAAAAACTTCATAAAAATACATAACAATATATGAAACTGAAAATATATCACCCCAAAACAGTCTTCTTTGTTAAAGCTATACAGTTCATCCAAGTCATACAATTTAAAACATATTCATGAAAGATATCTTGGATACGTATGTGTATATATATATATATATATATATATATATATATATATATATATATATATATATATATATATATATATGTGTATATATATATATATATATATATATATCTTGAGTGTGTATGTGTGTATACATATCGTTCTAAAATATGTTCTTAATGCACGTATGAGGCGCAGCGATATAGTATTAACTAACTTGGTTTTTGCAGTTTTTCTAGGTACGTTATATGTGCATCTAATGATTGTTGACAAGCAAAAAAATAAAAATAAATCAATCTGACTCTTTGCTAGGTAGACCAATTATATTGGCATTTACCTTTCTATGTAGAGTGGTAACTATGCGTATACCTATCCAATTAGAGTTTCTGGTCTGACAAATTAAATCTAATAAGTCTCATTACTTTCTTAATAGACCAATTATTGGAAGCGTTTGTATTCTCTACGGTCATTTAGCGTATATCTGTGCGCGTGAGCTTATATATATTTTGCTCATTTCAGTCCGTATGGGTTGTGCACTCGGTATTGATTTAGAATTAATCATATATATATATATATATGTATACATACATATGTATATATATATATATATATATATATATATATATATATATATATATATAATGTATATATATATATATGTATACATACACATGTATATATATATATATATATATATATATATATATATATATATATATATATATATATATATATATATATATATGGGGTAAGATACACGATAAGTCATGAAAATGAAACGCCGTGGTACACAAAATGTGTGAAAAATGAAAAACGGAAAACAGGTTACAGTGCAGGAGAAAAACAAAAACAAGTGATTTGACCGTTTTCGGTCGTATAAGCGAACGTCTCCAGAAAAAGTGAATATTTGGAAATAATGCCATTTTGAAAAGCACACACATGGGATTCTTCTGTATTTCTTATTCTACTTTTCATATTTTTATTTATTTTCTTTGTCTTTTTCACTTTCACACCTACTGAGCTAGTATAGGGGAGGCGCTAGGCGGAGGGGTAATGGCGATAAGAGGGAAGAAGACAGAGGAACTAGCTAGGATAAACATAACATAGGAGTTGTCATAAAATGTATACACCGAACGCGAGCACCCAACAAATAATCAGAATATAGAAAAGATAGGGCTGCTATTTTGTCTAATGTTAAGTTTTATACAGCAATAAATATCATAGCGAATAAGATCTTTTTAATACATCTCTCACAAACTTACATGTATTTCATATCATCTTACACTTAAAAAAAAAAAACATTTCTTTCACAATAAGACATCATTTACATTAGTTTCACAGTAAAATAGCTTTTTCTAGACTGTCTATTTAAGATGTTTATTGCTTTATAAAACTTAATATGAGACAAATTAGCAGATCTATCTCTGATATATTCCGATTAATTTGTTGGTGCCTGCGTTCGGCGTATCAATTTCATGCCCCCTCCTATGTTATGTTCATCCTAGCGAGTTTCCCCGTCTTCTCTCTTATCGCCTTTACCCCTCCGCTTACCGCCTCCCCATACTTGCTCAGTAGGTGTGAAAGTGAAAAAGAAAAAGAAAATAAATAAAAATATGAAAAGTAGAATAAGAAATGAAGAAGAATGTGTCACCCACTTGTCATATTTCAATGTCACCAGAAGTCTTCTCATATGGTCCAATCGGATCATCTTATCTTTCTCTCGTATGCGTGCCTTTCAAAATAAAATTATTTCCAAATCTTCACTTTTTATTAAGACGTTCGCTAACACGAACGAAACCGGTCACATCTCTTGTTTTTGTTTTTCTCCTGCACTTTAACCTGTTTACCGTTTGTCATTTTTCACACCCACACACATACACTCATACACACACACACACACACACACACACACACACACATATATATATATATATGTGTGCGTGTGTGTGTTTGTGTATCATCCACCTGATGAGTTCCACTGAGATAAAACACAAATGTGTATGCGTATCTTAATTGCCATATATATATATATATATATATATATATATATATATATATATATATATATATATATATATATATATATATATATATATATAATGGTAGTAATCCAGGTGAAAAATATGCACAGGGTGGTAATCCAGAGAATTTTAACCGGGTTTATAAAAAGTGCTCAATATCAAAATAGATTTTATATATGATAATTTTATTTACGCAGACATGTACAAAATCAGCGACACTGGCATGTCGATGTTATCGATCAACAGTTACTATTGATCGATACCATCGACATGCCAGTGTCGCAGATTTTGTACATATCTGTGTAAATAAAATTATCATATATATCTATATATATATATATATATATATATGTATATATATATATATATATATAGTAAATGTTTCTACAAGTTAAACATTTTTATACTACAAAACAAGTTTTTTTTTTAAATACTCATCGGTCTGGCCATACGATTTTAACCATAGTACTCAAGTTATAACCGTGCGTCTAACCAACCACCTGCGCAAATGAGAAGTTTAAATGGTATTATTTATAAGTACTATCGAATTATCTCTGAAACGGTTCAACAAAGGGATGGTAAAGTGTTGCATTACTGCATAAATGAACAAACATATTATTCAAAAGTTGAGCTGATAATTATACTTTTAATGATTTTTATAATTGCATATTTGTTACATACACACACAAGCTTGTTTTGTCTTTTGAATTACGAATCAGTGTCTCACTTCAACTGATTTGCTGACGGCATGAATTTTACCGTTGTACTGGAGAAACATGACGTATATAAGTGTGCGCCAACCAACCAGCTGCTAAAACGAAACCGTTAATTATTCCCAGACAAAGGTTACCTTGTTTATGAAGCTTATATATATAATTTCAATAATTAAACATTTATATGTATATATATATATATATATATATATATTGTTTTAATCACGAAAAAAAGGAGATTTCGTGTCGATATATCCATGTGTTTTACTGGTTAATCAGTAACATGTAAATAAGTGTTAACAAGATTACTAGTGTTTATCTTGCTAAGAAGATAGTATATTATCCTCAATTGGGGAAGTTACGACCGTGTAAAACGAAAAACAGTAATGTCGGTAGCCTATTTATAGTGACGAAACATAAGAAAAATTTAACATGCTATGTTGGGTATAAATTTATCACAAACCAAGAACAACACCTTCGACTAGAGGAGAAACCAATTTAATATCAGAAGAAAACAGAAAATAAAAAAGTGTCGTCTGGAAGAATAATTTAGAAAAATATTATTAGAGCAAATGATAATTTTGGAGGAATTGTTTTTTATACCTAACAAAAACAGAATAAAGTATACACTACTAAATAGAGATGACAATTGTGGAGATGAAAGTGGATTCATACACAAAACGCTATGTGTAGCGCTTCCGATCATTTTACTCGCGACCGCGAAAACAAAATTACTTCAGCTTCGTATTTTAAATGATACGAAAAAATTATAATACAGACTGTGAATTGTACTCATTTCGCAAAGGTTCCTTTTTGATTAAGAAAGATGTGTACAGTTCAACATACCAAATTCGTGAATTATATATTGATACAAAAATCAGCGAGCTTACATTTGTTGAGGCTTCGCCTACAGTCTACGTAAAATAATGTAAAGAGTTCCGTTTTTGTGCGGACCTCTCTACATGATTGAAACAGCCACTAAATAAATTCTACCGCCCACTGATTAGTACAGCAAATAGTTTCGCTAAACACAACAGAGGAAAATGTTTCATAGAGATTAATCTAAGTGATGCTTATTAACGAGACGTGATCGAAACTACTTTGTAAATATACTCATAGGGGTTTGTAAAAATTCGAACGATTATCATTTGGATTTAAAGTTGCACCAGTCTTTAAATAAAAATAATTGACATATTACTTAGAGGACTGGAAATTGCTTAAGACTGTCTAGATGACACCGAACAAGGCCAACTAAATGTACACGAATTATTTGAAATGGACCAGGATTATGTATTTCTATTTAAAGAGGGAAAGCGCGAGTTTTAATGACAAAATGAGTATATTTGTAAAATTATAGACATAGATGAAACAAGATCATACCCAGATAAAACAATTGCGATAAAAATATGCGGAATATGTTGATTACAAAAAAGAGAAGGAATCATTGCCCTTTTTTGCCGTGATCAAAATGTTATCGATTTTTTTATGGAAAACATTGGGTGTTCCAAACCGACTATAAGGTAACTGCTTGATGGGTAAAATAGTATTATCAACGCATATTTAAAGCAACCTGCAAAGGGAGTTAATCATTCTCCTTTATTATATACATAAGATGGAGTTTCTGCGATTGTGAAGAATAAGTCATCCTGACAAATTACCAAGACTTATCCAAAACAATGCTGAACCGTTTGTAGATAGTGATTGCCTCCCTGCAAACTGAGGTGCAAGTAAAATATACATTTTGTAACGCTAATAGATAGCTTTCGGTGACACTCAAAGAAATAAAAGAACGTTAGCTTAGACATCCATTTTCTTAAACATAAAAATACAAAAAAAAACAGTAGAACACCGACAAATGTTGCAGGTGTATTCAATCTGTCATAATGCAGTAATGTATGGCGATCGAGTTGGTGTACGTGCAGCATAACATAACATAATACTAAAATAATTTCTATATCGGTCATTCAGAGATTTTAAAAAGTCTCATGAGAAGCTATGTGCGTATGACGCGCATATAAAAATACATTGAACATGATGTCCAACTATGCAAAGTTGTTCTTTCGCAGTGAATACACCTATGTAAACTTCAGCCTCTGGTCGCAAACTGACCAATTGTGGTCAAGGGGCAACATATATTTTGTTGGCTCACTAGATGGTTTCTATTTCCTAACAGTATTGATCAGTTTCTCGAAATAACTGGAAATAAAAGAATAATGTATTTTAAAAAAAACACGGAAGTATCTACAAGTTTTCTTTTACATGAATAGTTTGTCTAGGCCCTGATCGTTAGCTGTATTGTATCAGCCAATATAAAGCAATACACGTGAAAGTAATTTTAACTATTCTGTATAGCATTTGTAATGGAGTATATCACTATCGCGCCATACCATACACAAAGCAATGGTCAAATAGAACGCTTCGCTGGCGCGTTTAAAACGACACTTAAGACAGCAAAGCGCACACCTACCGAAAATGACATTCACAATATTTGCATGTATATATGATGACTTCAAATAATAATATTCAATCTTCTTTAACACCAGAAGAACAACTGTTTGCAAGAAAGATACAAACATTGTTTCAAGGAATATTGGCAACACATAAAAGTGTATTCACAGTTACTGAGACTAATCAGCATAGTTGACTTTGACAGGTTTAAAGGTGTCAACCACAAAGACTGTAATAAAGTCCGCTAATCAGTTCTCCACCAGCGTATTGTCTTAAATTAAGTGCTAATATATCGCTCATAAATTTATGTCGTTATTTTCGTTGTTATAATAAACGATAAATAGCTGCACTACACAAACTTACACTCATGCCTTCCTGAGGTTTATAGAGTTTACTTCCCTTGACATACGCAATGTCGCTCTAGTTGTGAGGGAGGTATCAATATATATATATATATATATATATATATATATAGTGTTGTTGTTTATTTATTTCATAATAAATTTATTAACAAAACAACAAAAGTAACGACATAAAATGTATACACGATAAATTAACACGCAATTTAAGACAGGGCCGTCGTAGCGTACTGCTTAGCGTACTTGATGGCAGTTTCTGTTGTCGAGGGTTCGAATCCTGTCATAGTCAGGCATGTTTAGTAACAGCGAATATGTGTCTATGGATAAGTATTTTAATTATAATAAAAATTAATAAAAAGAACACACATATATATTTATATATATATATATATATATATATATATATATATATATATATATATATATATATATATATAGTACACTGACGACAGTTTTATCGTATCACGACATTTTAGTTTGGCTCGACATTGTAAATTCGTTATTAGCTTATATTTTAAACCCGTGAGCCAGATAAACGCCAAATGTTATCAACGATGGAAAGTGCCCTATCCCCTGCGTCAGCAGCAACTTTTCTACTGACAGTAAAATAGATTATAGTGCTATACATATATTTTTATATAAGTATAGCCAGATAGCTTGATAGCCTGATATCTAGATATCTAGATGTTATCGTAAGCACTGAAGCAGCAGTTTATCGACAACCTCTGTATCATGTAAGGTTGATCAGGTACATCGTACGTTCCTTTTGATTGGGAGAGACAGACAGTCGGACGGCCGGTCGAGATGATCACCTTTTTCTATTCATTATCGTGGATGGAATTAGAAACCTCTTTCTATAAATCACTTCCCAATAAGAGTATTAATCCTGTTATGTCCACTTCCGTCCAGCTGAAGACTCATTAATGATGCTTGCTTTCGATTGATCAGCGGCATGGTGCGGAAAGGAAAGAGAATTGTGATTGGGAGGGGGGGCGACGAAAAATGGCGATCATGGAACGTAGAAACGAAGAAGATGAGGGAAAAAGAGAAGATGGTCGAGAGAGAAAGAAAGGGTTTTTAACTTTAGGCTCCTTCTAGTTTGCCATTTACCCAGGATATATTTGACGTCATTTCCGGTAAGAGCCATTATCCTCTCTGCGAATGCTAATTGTGTGGTAAGTAAGCACGACTTTCGCTGATGGTGGAAAGGTAGCATCATGAGAAGGTTTATGAGATTAACGGTCCGTGGACAGTGTGTAGTACTTTTAAGCCATTTCAGGATGATTAAGAGATGGGGTTCTGGGGTCTGTTATTTAGCTGTGGGTTGCGGTGGGTATGGAGATTCGAAACCAGAGATTGAAATGCGTGGATTGTTTTCAGGCGTATTGCATGGATGCTGATTTACCAGCAGTCTCAGTGTTAGTGTTTGGGTACGTAGGTTACGGTATCGGTTGAGGTTAAGCGAGACAACTTCCGAATTAAGACGTGTACATGTCAAACACTAGCATACTCATTTGCTATTAACGTACTTCTTACTTCAGAGGGAAAGATATGTAAATATATGTAAAAATAGTATTATAATAAAGAGTTTGTGATTATCTATAACTGAATTTAAGGTTCTTTACTTCAATATATTCCTATTACATCTATTTATATTAGATAAACATTAAGGGTATAAAATATTACATTTTGCTAATTTGATAGAAGCACACGACATAATGTAGAATACACTTTTTAAAATTAAGAAAGTGTTAAATAGAGTTAAGTGGCGGCGACACGGATGTTATCTTTTATGAATATCATGGACAAGAGCCCTATAAAAGGTCTACATTTAAGTAGACAAAGTGTTAAAAAAATTACAATATATCTATTGCATTAAAGAACCCACATAATAGTAAATAACGGTTTATGACAATCAATTAGAAACGGGGCGAAGATAGACTAGTCTACTAACATGTTTCAACATATAGCAAATAAAATTGTAACGTATTCCATGAGGTTCTTCTGGGACAATCAACGAGATAAATGAGTAATAATAAATGAAAATGCATGCAAATATTCGTTCCCCACAATTTATAGAAACAATTAGACGAAAACCTTGATGTCGTGACTCCGAGATGCTCAGCATGGGAGTTCACAATTCATGGTACATTTTTATAAATTTTACACATTAATAATTATCATTTTCGTTTGTTAAAAAACCGTGTGTATAATATACGTGCATGCATAACTCATATTTTCATCAAATGAGAACTCGTCCTTATTATGGATTTTTCTTTCCTGTTTCATCCCCTCCAAGACTGTGATTCAACATAATCTTAATGTCGGAGACCCTGTATCTTGTAGGGCTGAGGATAATAAATATACAAAAGGGCTGTTCTCACAAACATACAAGGACAAACAGCATCCGTATAATTGTTTATTTTTTTTGTAAATAAGTAATACATATAGTAAAACATGTCTAAAAGTGGATGTTAGTTATTTACCTCCACTTGCAATTCCTGTTTATATTTTAGTCAGTGAATTATCAGTATTCTATCACTTACACAACAGAATAACAGTATGCCAGTGTTGATTATTAGAACACGAGTGACATAAAGTCTCACAGGACTTTTGCAAATATTCTCGTATGACTTGTTCTTGGATAAATATATATATATATATATATATATATATATATATATATATATATATATATATATATACACACATCCCGGTGATATTGGCGTTCGAACCCATCTAAAATATTACCCAACCGTCGAATGTGTGTGGCCAGACGCTCTTTGTATATTAAGCGTCTCACGCACATATGACTACATTATCACTTGTGTGTAATTCAACACATGTCGTTGAGCGTCTATATTTGTATTAGAATGCGGCATACAATGATCTCAGAATGGTTGATATGCCGGGAAAGTTAGAGAATTCTATTATCGTACAACGGAATAACATTTCTTTCAAAAGCAAATTTATTTAATAATATATATTACATATATTTTAAGTGTCTGTAGGTATATCTAAGAAATAGCTGGCCTGCCATAGAAAAGACGATAGAGCTCTTTTTGTTTGTTCAAAATGATTTTCTTGTTATAGCTTTTGAAGCATGACGGATTAAACAACGAGGACAATGTTAAAATACAGATCGAATACGGTTAAATATTTTCTGTGATAGTTCACCAAAATGATCTTAATTCCTTTCTTAACATTATTTATTTGGTCAAATGTTGTATGCAATGGTTATAATTAATTTGATATTTTTCCAAAAAATGTATTACTTTATAAAGAAAATGTATAATTGCTTAATACACCTACCTGTAGAAATTGTATGAAAAACAACGTCTAAATCGAAGAGAAATTTTCACTAATGTCATTTTTTTAATGTTTCAATCAAATCATCGTTCATTAGAATCTCTAGTAAAGTGATTAATCGTATTCTTTTTCTATTACTTCCTATAACTGTAATATTTTTATTAATGTTGTCCACTCTTTAATACGCCTTCAATTCTCAATATTAGATTCCAATGACCATGATGACTGAAATCGTGTTAACATATGTATAACTACATTTAAAATAATAACTCAAAACATACATACTATGATTCCATTTAAAGCCCTTGATATAATAGATCTATTATATTAAATCGATTCCCAAATCGAATTTACTTTGTCGATTTCTCCATTGTATATATTGTTTTAATGATATTTCACCTCAAACAAGGCAGGACACCACTGTAGTCGTAAGGGGCTATTGAGAATTAGGGAGTAGGTTTAGGGTGTCATCATAAGTTGGGAGCTGTGCAGCGAGATGTCTGTGTTCATGTTGGTACTGTCGGGGAAACAGAGAGCATGGGGGAGTTCCAGAGCCCAGCAGCACGAGGAAAGAAGCTATTGGAAATGAAGGCTCTCCGGCATGTGGGGACCTCCACGGTAAATGGATGGGAGTTAGCTGATTGTCGAGTGTGGCTAGTGAATTTACGTCGCGGGAGCACTAGAGTAGCCAGTTCATAGGAGCATAATCCATTGAAGTATTTGAAGTTTGATATCCCTTGATTTTGTACTTTACATTTTTCTGTTACATTTTAATTTTCTTCTTATTATTATTGTGAGTGTCGGTATTGCATAAAATAAAAGTCACACATTATTTTCCGTATTATTTAATCTAAAAATGGTTGATTTGTCGTAACGCGTGAACAACCGTTTAATATGTCACGGCATTAAAAAGAAGAACATATCGTTTATATCACGTAAAAGACCAGACACGCTTTTTTTATTTTGGCATGAGGTAATACAAAAAGGATCGATATACAGTAAGAGACGATATAATTCTTTTAACATTGGTCTTCATAAAATACCCGCAAAATAGCTGAACGAGACTGATATTGTTTTATTGTGATTCGGCATTAAATACGGGTGGTGACGGTGGTTAAGTGGATAACGACACGGACTAGATATATGGGTGTTCCAAGTTCGAATCCAGTCGGTTGCACAGTACCATTTTCACATAGGGATGTTGGCAACCTTCTCGTGGTCTTTCCCGTAAGTACCCGATGTCTTTCCAGAAAGATTTCTAACTAGAAAAACATCGGGAAAACTAATGCAACACCAGAATCACCTGATTCACACGAAAGAAGAAGAAGCCATTAAATAGAATACAAGGGTTGAGGTGGCGTAAAACAAACGAACCACACCGAACTCAATGCTATAGTGAACTGATAGCTGTAGTCTATTTCAATGTTGTGTTTTTACTAAGCTCAGCGGAAAAAGGAAAGGCAGTACGATCCAAAATATGGCGGCCATCGAGAATGTGCGTTAGTTTATATGAGGTTTGCCGAGCTGAAATTAATTTGTTTGAAGGTCGCTGTTTAGGTCAGCGAACGTACCGGATATTGCCGCTTATGCCTTGTTCTTGGATGAATTGCTTTTCATTTCCGATTCGATGGTCTTCTCACTAAGTCAAGAGTTTCGTTTTTCTTTTGCTTTCTTCTTTTGCCGACAGGATTTTGGTAAATATCTCTTCATTCATTCATTAATTCATTTTACTCACACAAGTAACTTGTTTTTGTCTTTATTTTGGGGGTAGCTGATTTGCACTGTTTTATCCGTACTGTTGTTCATCAGCGTTGCTATCTATTTTCCTATATTGTTATAGTTAATGAAGAAAATCGCATAATGCATTGTTTGAAACGTAGTTGAACGATGCATACTGAATGTTGAAACCATCATCCGCATGAACATAATATAAATTGTTACAATGTTTACATTCCTAAATTCATTTCATTTCTTCACTCGTGGCTATTCTATTATAATCAAGTATATAATTGCGGGGTGCATTCCTGATAGTCGAATGTTCATTTGTTGTCGATATTCCCTGAAAGCTCAACAATTATCGACATGAATTTTGCCGTCGATGTCGTGATCAAAGTGTAGTATCTTTTCTGTTGTCAATCTTGGGAGGAGAAGTATTTGACTCGCGAAATTTTCAGTGTTATGCAGAAAAGGGGTATGTGAATTGCTAATCCCCTGAGGCGTCCTTACTAGAGTGTGCCGACTGTTGTGCTCAGGGGTTTTGTAGGTCGTCGCTTACTAATCCTAGTGCGCTGGCTTTTCAAAATCACACCTGACCTTGTGCCTAACCTCCTGGAGAGGATGTAAAAAAATACTTAGAGATAGTACATTATTCAATAAGTTCCAGGCCTGACACATAGATTTTGCGACTCATAAAAACTCAATATCATTTTTATAAAGCACTCACTTTCTAGTTGTACGTTTCAAAAGTTGAACCTATTCAGAGTATTCGTTAATTAATTATAGTTAATTACATGAGTCAACTGTTAAAAATTAAATAAAAAACAATTGTAACATCTCAATTTTCTTTTTTTTCATAAGAATTGCTTTCTAATTAGAAATACAATCATGCTATTCAAGGAACGTAAAGGGTTAATGGACTTTGCTTTGTCGCAAACGACGGTTAAGGGATGGTACGCTGACTTTAAATGATGCCGAACACGTTTTAGTCGATAATACACTGAAATAGTGTAAGATAGCAGATAAGTTTAATATATTAAACGTTAGTGCATTCACATTTGTCATGAAAATGTATAAATAATAAAACAACAATGTTTAATGAGGGTTTCGCATTTGCTCATAGACTATCAAAAGCAAAAAGGTATTGAAGATTCAAATCGTTGTGTGTAACTGTTTCAACGCACAAAAAGATGTTCCTTTATAAAAATGTAGAAATAGTTAACAAATGGATCAAACACGTTATTCCGGAGTCACATAAGCAATCAGCTGTGTGAACAGCACCAGGTGAAAACCGCCCAAACCGATTAAAATGTAAGCATAAGCATGCAAGATTCTGGTCTCTGTAGTTGGAGATGCGTAATTTAGTTTCTCTATTATCTTGTGAAAAATTGAACCATCAATAACGAGTAGCATTATCTAGGCGCTTTAAGGACAGAAAACGGAGAGAAATGAAGAAGAAAAGTGCTCTTTCCCCAAGACAATGTATCGTGCCACAATTCGATCTCATCGATGAAAAACTACATGAATTTATCTTTGAATTGCATCCACACCATACCTATTTTCGCAACATTTATCTCTACTGGCTGTTGCACACCTTAAAATAATATTCCAGTCAAAAGAGATTTTGCAGCAGTCAAAAATGGTATTGAAAACTGAGAGGTATTTTAAGTAAATGGAGAAATATTTTGACAAAAAATTACATTGAATTGTAAAGAAAAACGTCGGAATCAGTGTATACAAAGACAACTATGGGGATGCATAAAAAAGATTTTATTAATTATTAAATATATAAGATAAAATAACATTTGTGTGTTTTCTAAATTCTCTAAACATCCTTAAAATGTTTTCTAAAAGCTGTGCAATTTCTTATATTAAAATTAGCGCAAACCATGCGATGAACACATCGGACTCCACTTTCTCTAAACATCAAAAAGATCGGTCGTAGACTTTTCTATATTAACCAGGGTACAACCTCTTGCGGTTGATACCAATAAAATGAAAGAAAACAGTGCTCTTAGAAGAAAGTGGTAAAACACAGAAACTCTAGGATATGTATTTTTTTTAAAATTGATTTTATTAATTATTAAATACATACGAAACTAATAACATTTCTTTGGTTTTCTAAATTTTCCAAATAACCTAAAAAAAGTTTTCTAAACGATGTGCCACACCTTGTTATTGATTTTTTTGTTTCAACAAAAATCCTAATTTGCACAACTGTCCTTTTCCGGCCAATGTCACTTAAGTACATACACCGTACATTAATTAATTAGGCCTAAATTATTGACTTCTATATTCAACCACCTGATGCACTATGCAAGACGTTCTTCATATATCACGCCATTCTCCTAATACTCACATCGTTATAGAATGATAAATAGTTTCGCCGTAGTTAATTGGAAGAAACACAGCACAAAATAATACACATGAGGCAAACAAAGGGGGCTAATAAGAATTAAATGTTGTTTCATTCCGTGTCTTGTCGTTAAGTGGTTGAAAACAATAACATTACGAGCGCTATTTTCAATATCCAACAATACGAAAACGCAACCTTTCTTCTGTGAGCGGAAAATATATATCAATCAGGAAAATGTCGACATTAAATTTTGAACTATGAACCAATACTTTTCTCTGAAACAAAATTGATTAAATTTGTTTGTTCCATCTCTATCGGGTAAAGTACTGAACATTTTTGGCAACACTTTTTTTTACTCCTTATAGATGAATAAAAAAATAAGATATAATGCTACTAATCCTTATGTCTAGAATATTTATCCTTATGTGATTTTGATTCTAGGAAAAGTCGAAAATCTGAAGCTTAAGTTTATCGAGTGAAAATCGATTGAAATTCAAGGACATCTTGCTTATGCCATATCAGCGTATAAAGATTAAATATGAAAATTGAATGCCAATCGGTCAATCATTTAGCCTAAATATTTTCTCCGGATATGATATATGGCCGACCAACTGCATATGTAGCTTATTTGACATAAATATATTCTCATGATACTACAAATAACTACTCATGTACATAGTACTGTGGAAAAAGTATATACACACATATATATATATATATATATATATATATATATATATATATATATATATATAGAGAGAGAGAGAGAGAGAGAGAGAGAGAGAGAGAGAGAGAGAGAGAGAGAGAACAGCATTTATCGTACTGACAATATGTAGTAGGTATACTTATCATTCGTTCAAACGAAGTGCTGAGCACATTGATATGGATGTCGACTTATCAGATCGGGGGTCAAAGGTTAAAACCGTGCGATCAGCAGAGCAATAGTATACACTCACACTGATAGGTTTTCGTCAGAAAGAAGAAGCGTGTTTCTGTGGACATTTATTTCCACTTAAAAATCCCTTATACAAAAATGTTCACCTTTCAAAAGCTGAGGTAGACCTCTCTTAAAAGACAATTCATTCGTACTGATAAAATGCAATATCTATACTTATAAGTATAAAAATGAAAGACTGTTGGGTTATCAAACAAGGTTCAAACACTGTGGTTTGCGGATTGGTTGTTTATAACCATACTGAGGAATTTTTACAGACGAAGCAAGCGCTTGTTTGTAAATACAGTTATTTTATTATATATATATATATAAATATATATATATATATATATATATATATATATATATACATGGTAAATGAAAAAAGAAAAACCAAGATATATTTTTTATACATTCATCAACGTTTCGTCTTTATTGTAAGACTTCCTCAGGATGATAATCTTAAGAAAAATGTCATGCAAGTACATCGAAATATCGGGTTGACATGATGGGTTGATGAGAAAAAGTAGTAGCCGTGGCTTCTAAGAGCGCTGGACCAAGGTCCAGGTTGAGAGAAGTCAGTCAGTGGCAGAGAGTGAAATGAATGTGGATGGATGTGAGTGAAAAATGGGAGGTGTGTGAGTGTAAGTGAATTTGTCTTATGGTGGGAGAGGGGAGCGATTGCGTAGGTGTTTGTCCTGGTGAGGTGTAGCATCGATTTTGAGGGGCTGGGCCAACAGGATGGAAGGGGGGAACTCTGTGTATTTGGCATGTAGGTAGTACAATAGTTTTAGACAAAGATTTGAAAGAAATAGAGATTATTTGAAAGTAGGTGTGGTGGGGAGGGGGTAAAGTGTGAAATAAGTAGTCGAAAGGGTGAGATGGGTTGGGGGGGGGGGGGGAGATATTTTGTTGTGGTTAGGCGTGAAATTTGTGGAGGGTATGAGTATTGACTAGCTGGCTATGTACGAAATGTCACAGCTATCCACATTCAGTTCTCTCTGCCACTGACTGACTTCTCTCAGCCCGGACCGTGGCCCAGCGCTCTAAGTTTGTTTACCTTTTTCATTTCCCATTACGTCGGATTACTCTCATCTTACCTTTCTCATATATATATATATATATATATATATATATATATATATATATATATATATATATATATATATATATACATCCGGGGGGAATATTCAGGCTAACGATTTCCCCGCTGATGTAACGTGGGAGCCTCTGTTTAGCTTAATTGCCATAAATATATTTTCATAACTTACTACCTAGTTCTACTTACATATCGAGCACTGTTGAAGTAAATACTGAAAATTGATACATAAAAAATATATATCCTCATAAAATGTTATGTGGATACATGAAATAGTAATATATATATATATATATATATATATATATATATATATATATACAAAGAAGAACATACATACAAAGAAAACATGCATCTCAGTGTCAGTCCACACCTCGTCTTGTTCAGTCTTCAGTGACTTCGATCGATTTAGGACGTTGTGATGGGGTAATACCAGTCGGGGCTTCGTTTCTGACAATCACTCCGACAGTAACTGGGCCATTTCGGTGGCCTTTTACCTGTCGTGCTGAGGTATACTACCCCGAGTTGTCCTAGGAGGTGCACCTTCCTAGACCTTATCTCTCCTCTTTCCGGTTGAGTAAGTTCATTGGTTATTGCCTGAGGCGCCCTGACCGAGGAATTCCGACGGGGCGACCCAGGCTATTTTTGCTAAGCCAGAGTACTCCTTCTTTCGGGGTGCTAGCTTGACACTTCCCTACATTCCGACTTTGTGTCACATATTGTGCAGTGAGTAGCAATTAAATACCCGGGCTTCGCTTAAGCATGTGCAGTCTTTCAGGGACTTCGGTCGATTGGGACGTCGAGATTGTGTAATACCAGTTGAGGATTCGTTCTTGAAAATCAGTCCGGCAAATATTGAACAATTTCGGTTTCTTTTAATCTGCCGGGCTGAGGTATACTGTCCTAGGTTGTCCTAGGAGGTGCACCCTTATACTCCTTACCTTCCATCTTTGGGGTGAAGTAAGTTGACTGATTACCGTCTGTAGCGCCCTGGTCTAGGAATGCCGACTAGGCTGCCCAGGCTATTTTTGCTAGGTCAGAGTGCTCCTTCTGTAGGAGAGCTGGATTGACTTATCCCCACTTTCCGACTTTGTGTCACACATTGCTGCGGTAGGCAGCAATTTTATACTTGGGCTCCACCCCATCTTTCATTTACTTCGGTTAATTGACAACGTCGGGATGGGGTAATACCAATCGAGGAAAAGTTCCTGACAATTAACCCAGCAGTGACTGGGCCTTTTCGGTTGCCTTTTGTCTACTGGGCTGAGGTATTGGTAATTGGTTGATCTAAGAGGTGCACCCTCACAATCCTTGCCTCCCCTCTTTGGGTTGGAGTAAGTCAATTGCATTCCTGAGGCACGCTGACCGGGGAATGCCGACGGGGCTGCCAAGGCTATTATCGCTAGGACAGGGTGCTCTACCTTAAGAGGCGCTGGGTTTACTTGTCCCCTACCTTCCGACCTTGTGTCACATATTTATGCGGTGGGAAGCAATTAAATATTTGGGCCCCACCCCATCCCGGTCAGTCTTTCAATGACCTCGGTTGATTGAGGACGTCGGGATGGAGTAATACCAATCGAGAATTTATTCTCGCCAATAAGTCCGGCGGAAACTGGGCAATTTTGGTAGCTTTTTATTTGCCTGGCTTAGGTAATTAGTACTGGGTAGTCCTGGGAAGAGTACCATTGCTTACTGCTTAAAGCGCATTGACCAGGAAATGCTGACGGAGCTGCCCAGGTAATTTTTGCTAGGCCTGAGTGATCCTTTTTTAGGAGTGCTGGCTTGACTATTCCTCACTTTTTGGCCTTGTGTCAAATATTGATGCGGTGGAAAGCAATTAAATACTGGGCCACCCATCCCGTTCAATGAATTTAGTTAGTTAATTTAGAATGTTGGCATGAGAAATACCAGTTGATGATTCCTTCTCGACAATCAGTCCGGTAGGAACTGGCTAATTTCGGATGTCTTTATCTGTCAGCCTGAGGGATCAGAGCTTGCTATCTCTAGGGCGTGCATCCTAAAAGGCCTTGCCTCCCCTCTTTGGGGTGGAGTAACTGCATAGCTTACTCCCTAAGACGCACTGATCGGATAATACCCAGGCTATTTTTGAGAGGTCAGAGTGGTCATCCTTTAGTGGATTTGGCTTGATCTTCCCCCACCATCCGGTGCCACATATAGCTGCGGTGGTATTCAATCAAATACTGTGATATACCCCAGCCCGGATAGAACTGGGCCATTTCGGTGGCATTTTATCCGTTGGGTATTACAAGGAAGTTCACCCAGGTTGTGTCTCCCCTTTTTGTGGTGGAGTATTGTGTGTTTACTTCCTGAGGCGCCGCGAGCTTGGAATGTTTAGGGAGCTGTCCATGCAAACATTTAAAGGTCATAGGGCTCTTTCTTTAGGGGCGCTGTCTTGACTCTCCCTATCGTCTGGCTTAATGATACATCTTCCTGTCGTTGGAAAGAAGTAGATACCTGGAATCGCACCAGTCTATAATGGCAGTAAATACTGACGTACAACAACTGTTGTTCTCTCGTGTATCATACTTTTTTAATATACGTGTTTTTTGGTTCAAATACACGAGATCTGGTTTTTCATTCCGCGTCCTTTACAGAGTGAGAAAACTGGCGACAAGGTTAAAGTAATGGATAGCTGAGCACCTTAAAATTGACCCCATAACTAGCGCCGAAGTATATTAAGGTTGTTTTTGAGAACCTTCAAAATGTAATCAAGGTGGAGAAATGAACGACCAATCCAGCCAACAACGTCCTAGTTTCTAAAACCGGCTTTACACGCGAACCTAAAAGAAAAACATACACGTAAAATACCAATTTATTTTCTCTCAAAAGAAGAACTGTAAGTGATCCTTTTTATTGCTATTCCGTCACTTTGTCAATTTTTGACAAGGAAAAACTTTTTCATTTCGTCGCCAAAAGAGAAAAAGCTCAGCCACAGAAAGAAAACAAACTATTTCTTTTTTCTTGTTTACTAAATTGTACGATTACATAGAAAAGAGCTAAAAAGAAAGTGATTTTTAGGTCGAAGAAAAAAGTGTTATACTCTCTTTCTCTTTGTACAACTAAGTTTACGTTTAGCAGCGTGGTATAAAAGAACGAACTTCTAAAACCGTACTCTATAAAGATGCATTTTAAACATACAAGATTTTAAAACGACTATGACAAGACTCGGAAAATATTGTAAAATATCAAATGAAACTGCAACAGCAAGGTAAGGGAAGGCAGCGAGAAAACAACTAAAAAAATCAAGAAAGACAATATATATATATATATATATATATATATATATATCAAAAGCTTATTCTTTAAAAAACTAAAAAACTACTGGATCCGACGAAAACCTACTACAACAAACTAAAAACGACAAAATCTACAATAAACAGAAGAAAGACTCCTGGTACAAAAATAAAAAGCTGATGAAAGACTTTTGGAACAAAAAAGATGAAAATCAGCTTCTGGAACATTTTTTTTTTAATCGATGGATTACTATAAACAACGTCGAACAGGGATTTAAATAACAAAAAAATCATGCTTTTTCGCAGAATGCTATTTGGACTTCACTTATTCCCCAGATGAGGATAAAAAAAGTTGCTTCATATTTCAGGAGGTATGAGCATCTATACAAAATACATGGTGAAGATTGGTAAGACTCTACAAAGGTATGCCTATTTCTCTTAAAATTAGGCACCACCGCACATACAAAATTCGTAGACTTTACTTTACCCCGAAAAACTAGCAACTTTACTTTTTCTGAAGCGGTTGAACGTTTAACAGAATTATTTAGCACTAATATATTTTTCTACAAACACATTTTGTCGGTACATTTAATAAACATTGTGACGATTTCGAATTAGCTAAACAACACAGAATTAGCTAAATAACGCCGATAGCTTTAAACATTCGAGTTTCGTGCAAGTACTCGTATCAGGAAAATACGCAGAGATGTGACGAAGGATTGTCAGCAAGTTAGAAAGTTAAGCAAATTAAACATCCTAGAATATAGCTGAAGTGTGCCAGGTATCCATAAGTGTTAAACAAGATTACAAATACATTGAAGAGTCGGCATTTCTCACATAAGCAAACGTACGTCAGAAAACACATTTCAACTCTCCTCCAAAACAATTCAAAACAAAAAAAGAGGTTAATTCTCCAGCTCAATGAAATTTAGGAGTAATTACCGCAGAGCAAGTGCTTCCTTGTGGAGTCTTCATTGGGTTAGGCATTGCCCATACCGTTTTAAAACCTGTCTAACTTGAGATAAAATCGCACACAATACTTCACATTGCAAAACGAATAGATGTAATAAAAATCGGGTTAAATCCACAAAAAATGAACGAACAAGACGGCATAATTATGAGACAATATGTGCATGTAAAAATCCGAATAAAAATGTAATTGTAACAGCTAGTAATCTGGGGCAAAATATTTCGGAAGACTAGTAGTACAGGTGAATGTATTTATTAGGGGCGCACGTGATCAACGATGAATATAACACCTTTTTTCTCATCGTAAAACTGTACATACAGGAGATAAATCAGTATTACAAACATGTTCTAAGAATCAAAACAAAGAAAATTGAAGAAAGCGTACATTTAAATAGGTTCAGAGAACACTGCGCTGCTTACCTCTATTTTACCAAGCTACTTGTCCCAGAATGACCAACGTCTAACGCAAGCTCATCGGACGTCCGGATCTCATGCTGACTGATTTAAAAAAGACCGCTTCTGAGCTAGCAAGCGGTGTTGAGGCAAGACAGTTCCCCGTGCACATGTCTTCCGGAAGAGGACGGTGCTTAAGAAAACATGTCCCCATCCTGAATTTTTACCGGCTAACATAGAAAACACTTGCATTTACAGTAATATTGCAATTGGATTCTGGTTCAGATACGTCGATTATAAACATGCATACATAGGGAAATTAAGGAAGACCGACCACGTTAAGAACTGAGCAAATATCTAGAACGGTGACTGGTGAAAACTTAAATTCGAGGTTGTAATTATTACGTGTATTACTTGAAAGAGAACTACTAAAAAATGAAAATGCTCATATCAAAATATACTTAATATAAAATTTTTTCGCACATACTTATTGCAGCGGATCAACCTAAGGGTTTTACCAACGAATAGTTTTGGTCATAGAATAAAACATCGGTCGACCAAGTCAGAAAATGAAAGAAATACTTTTTTACTATCATTACAATCGTATGAAATTACCGTAAGTCTTATTTTTCCTAATCAATGATACGTCATATATGTTCACAAGTAAAAACCGCTTTTAATCTAGGCAGACAATTGTTTCGGCTAAATACCAAGGATATAGTTTTTAAGAATTTCAACGTATTTTAAATATTTATAGATATACGTCTTAAAATAGGTTTCAAAATACGTTTAAAAGGTAGGTTTCAAAGTACATCTAAAAATACGCGCCTTTGAATACGTTTAAAAACTCCTTAGTATGGCTATCTGCAGTGTCAAGTGTAGAAAAAGTACAATCAATAAAATGACAATGACAATACACATCACACATTTAATATAAATTATAGCGTTTTCTTTCTTTTTCTTTACCAAGAATTGCATATAAATGTCCAAATTTGTGATTTAGCATTGAAAGACTTCAGGTCCAACTTCAATATATATATATATATATATATATATATATATATATATATATATATATATATATATATATATTGCCACGTATTATTTTTGCTCATGCAATTTCCTATATCAAGTTTAAATCCTATTGGGTAGATTTTGCCAATATAGAATCGTAATAAACCTATTAGAAATATCGATCTTATATATATTTTAGCTCATATAATTATACACGGACAAGTGTTTTCTTCTTTATACGACTCATAACTGTGGCGGAACCTTGCGTGTGTGAAATGAAAACTTGAGTTCGACTAAGAAAATCTAAACACCTAGCTATCTTTAAAACAACGAGCCAAACCGAACCAAATGATTTATATGATGCTGAGTGTGACGCTTGATTGTTTAACTTTTGTTTCCCGAGAGATCCTTGTTGCAAGAAAAATCATTCATTTATGATACATTGTTTTTGAAATGCAGAAAGTACACAATGGTATGGGCTCAATTCTAGAGCTTGGCTGAGTATAAATCAAACCTACATTGTATGCCTACCTGGATCAATCTAGGAGACGAACAGAATATATTCTTATTATGAAACTACATTCATTGGTACAAGCATACATTTCCATAATGATTTACTAATTCAATTTAACTACCACGAAATTACCTTTGAATGTTTTAAGAACCGACTCATAATCTTATTCCAAAAAGAATGTTATTGTAATTAAATGTGGTTAAAATTATTGATATTACACCAAATATACAGACAAACCAAACATTTCTCAAAATATGATTCTTAAAAGTATAAACATTCTAAAGATAAAAAGAGGTGAACCACTAAGTCGCTTGTTATGTTATACGAGATTAATTAAATACGACGAAGGAAGATCATGGTAGTCAGATTACAGCTTGTGAAAAATCGAAATGCTCTTGCTTTTTACCTCGACTTGAATACTTCCAATCACAAAGTACAACTTCAAATTGAAAATGTAAAATAAGAATCGCTTTACTTAAAAATAAAATCCAAATTTTAATGTTAACGGTCATACTTAAAATTTAAAAAATGGTAGCTTGGAAAATAAAAGCGCTTAATTACAACGTTGAAAAACACAATGTATACAAAGTTATCGTTCATCAACAAGAAATGTTTACTTAAAGTTCTACATGCTCAACTTAAATTTAAACGATGTATTAAAATACACATTCTCTATTGGAAAATGTTTACTTTAAATTTAACATACAAAAGCACAAAAAATCTTGATTTCAAATTCACATATAAAAAAACTTAATTTTAAAATAAAAAGTAAAAAACAAAGGATCAAACGATATGATTACACGTGTTCATCATCACTAACGCATTTTACAGCAGCAATAAACAAAAATCATACACTGAACACTTCGTTTGTCTTTTTTCATAAACATGCCAATAAGGTACAACATTCCTAATAAACAAAAATGATAACAACATATGTTGCATTACCCGTTATTTCGGTGTACTAGGTAAGATCCAACATGAATGATAAATAACAGAACGCATATGAACACATTTTGGTTTTCTTTATTTCCCATCACCGGATGGGTTACGCCGGTTACGCACACATATCAAAACAAATCTTTTGACATACTTTTGTCTCATGAAAGTCTGATTTTTGCTGAGGTCATAGACTTGGTTTTAGCTCAAAAACTTGTTCATATATTAACATTAGATTAGAAAGCAATTTGCTCTGCATTGTTCATCCGAGCGTGAACTGAAGCAATTGTTCCACAAGCACTTCTAATTGTCTGTGGATGAAATACAAGTCAGGAGATTCCTTCACGGTAACAACTTGCTTATCAGTCGTATTTTTAGTTAGCGGACAAGTAAGCCAAACAGCAATACGGGGTTGGGTACCATAGCCAATAAAGCTTGATCAATGTCATAAAGATCAGTAAACTCCCATTCTTCTGGTACTTCGATACTCCGATCACCAAGCGCTCCGGCTTTTCGCGTTTCTGAAACCGCCGCCTTTCAAGTATCCCTTACACTGTGGAACCGTCTTCTTTTTAACAGTTATCAAGTCGCTTTCTTTCTTTCTCGACGTCCTACCCACAATGGACTCGTTCACGATTCATTCTTGCCACTCTTCATTATCTTACGCATATATTACATCACACACTATAACACTAACATTATAAACAATAAATATTCTCATTAAAAAATCACATCTAAAGCAAGAATATATATTGACGCAATCAATAATACAATATATATTGGTGAAACTCAACACGAACTTAAGAAAAAGGGTGTTAAACATTATAACAGAAATAAAAATAAAAATTACCTAAATGATGTTTACGCTGACTAAATTTAGCTAGAATCTTTATATTATATTTGTAATACATATCGATGTATACTTCTGTAATGACCACTCATTAGAACACAAGTAAACAACGTAACGGCTTATAGAATATATCTTCTTTAATCAACTATCTAATAAACACCGAAAAAATTAAATGTAGATAGAGGCAGGCCATTTTACATTATTTTAAAAAAATAATATTGTACATTGAATCGATATAAAAAGCAGGTAGTATCTCACCCGATATTTTGAATTTAAACGTCTATGTTGCGTGTAAAAAAAGTAAAAATTATTCACGTAATCAATGCACCATATTTTGCTAAATGTTGACTTTTTTTCCCTTCAAATAAGTTATTTTGAGAAATAATTTGAAAACAGACGAAACGTTATCAAATGTATACCATATTCGGTATTTAATTTTCATCTATCTCTCTAACTTATATATATACATATATATATATATATATATATATATATATATATTTCTTTACACGTTCAGCGTTTTGATTTTAATCTGTATACATTATCAGACATAACTTAACATTAAATAGAAGGATACGTTATTAATATACATTCACTATGCTTTCAAACGCGTATGACTGTCAGACAATCTAATTTCCGGGGTTGGGGTCGAATCTAGTTAAATATTCAGAGAATGTTAGCTATTGTGTATTGAAACCCGATCCCCGGACATCATACTATTTGTGGATCTATCATGCGCCTTAAACTAAAGTAACGGTATAGAAAACTACGTATTCAATGTATGTAATATATATATATATATATATATATATATATATATATATATATATATATATATAAACTTTTTTAGATGTGGTGTTATATATGACAGCAAATATACTGTAATAAGTTTTCCTTAATATATATATCAAGTGATGTATTACTAGATTTGGATTCAATTGCCGTCTTTCATTATTCTCAAGTAACAAGTAAAAATTACATTTTTGGTCAATAAGACATTTATTTACTGCTATATATTTGTGAAATAAATCACACGCACAACAAACGCATGATGCCCACATATGAATGTCACATTTATATAACGTACGTTTCTAAATTTACAGAAAGTTTAGTAAATTTGAAAGTACATTTTTGAATATTATTTTAATAATTTTAATATGTGTTGGTTATAATCTATCAAATGTTATATGCACGGTCGTCTCTTTGCACTGTCATCCGTGACGTAATAACATACTGTAGCTCTTGTGTGTCCAAAGTAGAACTCAGTTTTTTAGCAATGCAAATTCTTAATGGGTATTTGAATTAATAGAAAGCAATTGCAATCTATATCATTATGATAATATTGGTTTCGATTGATAATCATATTTCTGATGGATATAGTGTAGACTCGCGATGTTAATAAGTTTCGTACGGCGGCATTTGTAAATAGCACTTATTCTAAATCTAACGCAATTTTAAACAGGCGCTTGTACTTTTTGTACGAATATGTTTATCTGCGGCACCTCATACTGCGAATGGATGTATCCGTCGGTTTGTCACGCTTTCGGTTGAAATAACAGGTATGTCGGTTTGTCACGAATTGGATTGAAATAAAATGGGTGTCGATTCATCACGCTATCGGTTGAAATAACACGTTTGTAAGTCGGTTCGTCACGCTTTCAGTTGAAATAACGTGTGTCGGTTTGTCACAATTACAGTGTGTACATTTATTACGGTTTTCCTTGAAATGTCGGTCGGTTTGTCACGTTTTCGGTTGAAATAATATATACGTTGTTTCTAACGCTTTCGGTTGAAATAACATGTGTGCCCGTCGGTTTGTCACGCTTTCGGTTGAAATAATAGTTGCTCACTTTTGAATGAACGCAATTTATTTTGGATGTACCCGATCCGTTCCTCTGCTTAAAACAACATTTCTTGCTGGTCTGTCAGGCTTATGTTCGAAATAGCATGTAGGTGTGTCTGTCACAATTATGTTTGAAATATCATGTAGGTATGTCTGTCACAATTATGTTTGAAATAGCATGTAGGTATGTCTGTCACAATTATGTTTGAAATAGTATGTAGGTATGTCTGTCACAATTATGTTTGAAATAGCATGTAGGTATGTCTGTCACAATTATGTTTGAAATAGCATGTAGGTATGTCTGTCAAAATTATGTTTGAAATAGCATGTAGGTATGTCTGTCACAATTATGTTTGAAATAGCATGTAGGTATGTCTGTCACAATTATGTTTGAAATAGCATGTAGGTATGTCTGTCACAATTATGTTTGAAATAGCATGTAGGTATGTCTGTCACAATTATGTTTGAAATAGCATGTAGGTATGTCTGTCACACTTATGTTTGACATCACAGAGCTGTCACGCGCAAGTTTAAGATAGAATTTGCATTGCTAAACGCGCAGATTGATTCAAGGTATTTTATGAATATCTGTTCTGGTGTATAAATATACTAACAGGAATACAGAAAACACTGCGTTACTCAGGATTAAATGATGTCTTCTTTCTACTTACTCAAATCTTCGAATTTCAGTTTTTTATTTCGTTTTGGAATTTTATAATGTTCAATTTATAATATGGGGGCCTAAAGATGTATTGAGATGCATTTGTGAGTGGAGTGGGTATAACTCAAGTATTATTAATTGAAATAGGTTTGCGTTAATTCAGAGGCGATAACTCCCTCAAGGCACACACATTGTTTTACCTTGAATCAATGAGGTGCATTTTTCAATCCTGCTACTACCTTTTAATTAACATGTTGATGTGTATTTTTGAATTTCTATAATTTCTTACTTATTTCCTTTTTATGTATGTCAAGCGCGATTCGACTCCCCGATATCATTGTACCTTTTTGAGCAAAATGAAATATGATTATTAGCCTACCTTATGAGATGTAGTGTTACACTATATATGTCGTTATGTTGTGTATCTCAAAAACTTTAGGAGTAGTTCATGAATAAATAAATATATAATATATATATATATAATATATATATATATATGCATACATACATATATATATATATATCTCCATATATATACATATATAATATACATATATATACATATATATACACATATATATATATATATATATATATATACATATATATATATACATGTGTATATACATATATATGCATATATATACATATACATATATATGCATATATACATATATATATATATACATATACACATATATGTATACATATATACATATGTATTTATATGTATATATGCATATATGTATATGTATATATATGTATATATGTATATATCCATATATATATATATATATATATATATATATATATATATATATATATATATATATATATATATATATATATTTTGGTTTAGAGCGTACACTAGCCCATTTACACAGTAATGTCATGCAGAAATACCTTAACATCACACTAATTTTTAATATAGCCTTATGCTCAAAACTCCCCCTTAATTTTTTTACGAATATCTTGTTCGTAATAATAACCTTATTACTAGCGTATATTGTCCTAATCAGTAACCTATTCTAAATGTATCACCTGTTAACTATATTCACTTCGTCGTATATGTTTGCTTTTTGTTCTTCAAATCCCTCATAAAAAGAGATGCAAAAAAATGCTAATACCGCCAACAATGCAGCTGCTTCTTTCTGCTTGGTTCTCTTTTGTTAGTCATTTCCGTCGTTTTCGAAATTCAATGCGATGCCAACGCGCTAATTGTCTTCGGCGTCTCGATCTATTGTGCCGTTCTTAAGCAAGAAGGCCGACGTTAACTCTCACCACATGCCACTCATTCTTTTTGGTAGGTAAAAATTCACACGACGTCATTCTATTTGTAAAACCCTTTTCCCACCCCGGTGTTTTACTTATAATTTCTCAGGTGTTTAGTTTTCGTCTGCTGTCGCAGGCATATTGATGGTTTCAATTATAATCTATAGGAATACAATTATCATACAACTTTACGTATTTTTCCTCGTTTAAAGTTTGATTCCATGATAAACATTTGATTATTATTTCTTAAATGACTATTAATTTAATATGTATTGATATTAAATGTGCGTGATCTAAAGGAACTCTTCTAAACTCTAATTTATAGCTCCGTTATTATTCGTTTCACCCCCTCTTTCGCTTGCACAAAATTCTAGAGCACCGGAGACTGATTATTTCTCTTTCCTGTATTCGCCATGTGATCAGAATTCCCCTTTTGATCTATCAGCCTGCTTACTGAACTGACTATATATGGCGTTTAGCTTCTTATTTTTAAATAAGGAAAAACTCCAAAATGTTTATACAATAAAAAAAAATGAACGCAAATTAAAGTAAAATGAATCCGTGTTGACGACGGGGAACGAAATCTAATATCAAATACATCTTGAATGCACACGTTAATAACATTAAAAATTACAAATTTACTTAGAAGGAGAAGTATAAATATTCATGAGGAAAAAATAATTTTTAATAGTTAAAACACAAGAAAATATTATAAAAAGCGAAGACAAGGATTATTTAAAAAATCCGCGTTATATGAAGTACCATAGTTATTTATATATTTAGATGATACTACTACTAATACTACAACTACCACAACTACTACTTCTACTACTACTTATAATGATAATTATTATTATTATTTATACCCACTAGAAGTTCTCACACAGATCATCGTAAGTGATTGCTCTCCGACAATAACCAATGGTATTTCTTGGAGTCTGAGTGACAACAAGCCTTCCTGGATTTCCAGTTTTATTCACCTCTTTTCGATAAACACCGCAAATAACCTTGCGGTATCGCAACAACCTCTTACCATTGACTTATTGCTGATAACGAAAATTAGTCTTCTATGGGATGTGGGTGGCAGTAAGTCTCCCCAAGGTCCCAGCATTCTCCGCATTTTCTAGTGGGAGTCAGGTTTGTGCTGTCCCTCCTCGGTATTGTCATCCTCCTCGACCCTCTACAAATATTTTGTCTGGTGTCAGCCTAGGCCGGCACCATTTTTGTAATTATTATTATTATTATTATTATTATTATTATTATTATTATTATTATTATTATTATTATTATTATTATTATTATTATTATTATTATCATAATTATTATAATAATAACTTTTATTATAAGTCCATACTCACTAGGAGTTCTCACAAGAGACATTCCCAGTGATCGGTCACTGGCAAACATAGGTTTTGTTCTCTGGAGTCTAAGTGACATTATTTATCTCCAGATAATCTATACTATCCCGTTTTTTCGGTCTAGTAGGAATCATTTTGTGTTATGGCATCAGTCGTCCACCATTGAATACTCACTGGTAACTGCCGTGTTATCGTTCTGCGATTTTTAGTTAATAATATTTAGTTAATAATATGCTCCCCCAGGATTTATGTGCAATTCCTGTCGATCCAGTGTAAAATTTAATGATGGTTTCACTTTTTGGTCTTTCCAATATTCTAGAGCATTCTATAACATTCTGTATGCTATACACCGATGTTGCTGTCACCCTATTTTACTGTAAGTGAAAGGGGCAGTTTATAAAATGTAAGATGTTTCTTACATTTTATAAACCCTTGCCATCTCAGTTACTTTAGAATATAATTAGTGTGAATGTTCTTTCTCTATTACTATTTTTGTTTATGCTTCATTATTATATTTCAAGTTTGGTTGATCGGTGTTACCCGGTTATTCTGGTTGGCTTCAACACTCTGCAACTTTTCCTTGATATTTACTTTGTTCTGTGTCTTGTATTGTATCAATAATCCTCCTTGGT
The DNA here is from genome assembly GCA_963556195.1 of Sepiola atlantica. Classification (NCBI taxonomy): domain Eukaryota; kingdom Metazoa; phylum Mollusca; class Cephalopoda; order Sepiida; family Sepiolidae; genus Sepiola; species Sepiola atlantica. The sequence goes on from OY744526.1 coordinate 100,720,953, forward strand.
AAGAATTGTAGAAGTCTTTTTTTCCAAGGCCCTCAAATTGGCATTATAGAAGGTATCTTTATGCTCCATGATCCAGTCAGCTTTCCGGGCAGCTCAATATTTTGCTTTCTGTTTCACTCTACTCCAGTGTCCCCTATCATATACAGTAGGTGTGCTTCCATGAGTTTGTTTCTTTTTTATTGCATGCACCAACTTTATGTATCTCTTGTCGTGTTCCAATAGGATATTTGAACGTGCATGGTATATTTAACGTTCAGTTACTGTGGCCGTTGTAAGTATCTCTGTACTTTGTGTTATGTATTTTCTGTCCTTCACCTTTCTATTTTGGGGTGTAATGTATTCATTGAACGTTACCATGATCCATTTAATAGCGGCGGTTAATACTTAATTAAAGAATGATACACCTAATGGAGATAAAAGACGTGTATAATTACAAAGCAATCCTCCTAACTGAGAAATTAAATACGCATTTTATGAATCAGATGTAGATTTGATGTTAAGCAGATAGTTAAATAATTTCAAGTAGTTTAACTGGTAACAGCTTTATACAGCTATATTCACGTTCATAGAGCTTGGTCGTGTAAAATTACGTAAGTTTCGTTACATTGAGTCTGACCAATATTTAGAGGGGTTACCATTTAATCATATCAGTTGCTGTATGTAAAACATAGTTCTAGTAGGCATAGGGCACGCGAACCAATATGGAACTATAAAGAACATCCTGCGTCGTGTTTTTTTGTGATCTGATCTAACCAGATACCAACCGGAGAAACCCTATCTATTTAAAATTTCGGATTTAATTAGCAGCTTTGTGTACAAAGCAGTAACATCTTCATTTCAATCCCATAAGCCTTTACGTTATAAATGTACGAGAGAAGTTCAATTAAACGTAAGAATTAAGTGGAGGTTTTAATATCATACGTTGCGAGCGATTCAATTCAATTGACATATAAAACATATATACACATAATAAACATCGGCTTTTCCTATCCCGAAGACGTTTTATTATCCACTTATAAAACAACCACTGTGAACGAACCTATTAGGAAGCAGCTCAATTATAGAATGAAACAATTCATTTTTTCTATGCTGGAATTGTGTTTCTTTAAAACCATTTTAAAATAATGTTTCTCTCTTTTTGCTTCGTTCTCATTTCTGTTCTACTCGGTCTGACGCGTGGTGTGTCTATTAAACATACACTGTCACTCGTAGAAACAAAAATAAACAGCGAGTACCTGTCTAATTTTCTGAAGATCCATTTTTCTTTAGCAGATTCGGTGTCAATGTTGACATATTTCGATATGAACGAAGAAGGACGGAATCAAAACAGATAGTCAAGTTAGAAAAATGTCAATAAAACTCGACTTGACTAGCGACGGAGGAGTACAAAAATACGGTTATTGGTCAGATTAAATTAGGAGCAACTCTTAATTAATGTTTCAATATGAGGTGGCTTTGTATGTTCTTTAATTCAATTCACGTTAAGTATTTTTTTAAATATATACTGGTTATCGCTGAAGATAATTGGGGAATGAATGGTGATTTAAATGTTAAGTTTAAAGCTTGAGAAATGCGAGTTTATGATTGATTTTACTATAACAAAAACTACTTTTCATTTCAAAATTATATAACACTATATTCTCAAATAGTAATATTTAGTTTGAAATACTGGGATAGATAAATATACAACATGTTCTTTGGATATATGCTTGGAATGCTGGTGTATTGGGTATAATGATTTGAAACCTGAAACGGACATTGAAAACAGTTCAACACTAATGATCGTTTTACGATTGAATTTTACGAGAGACACGACTATCATTATTTACGTGCAACTTAAGGATATGTAACTAATTCGTATTATTAATCTTAAGTGTAAATATTAGTGTATAAAGACTAAAGCTTAACAGAATAAAAACATGTTTAACTTACCTATATATATATATATATATATATATATATATATATATATATATATAATTAACTACAATATATGTATTAGCATCTACGATCAGTGCCTTTTTATTTTGCAGTCTTTTAAAAGATTCAGCTCGATGATTCTAAATCAGTAACAACAGAGCCTAGATAAGGCAGGTTTAATTTGTGCTGTAGGGTTGCATGGACGATATTGAGATAAAAATGTTGTTTGGCTCACGGCAAATGAAACGGGCCGTAAAATATACATCTCACACAAATGGTTTGTTTTTTGGAAATATGAACAAAATAAAATAAAAACATGAATTATTAGAATATAAATTGTATCTGACTTGTGTACCTATATATATATATATATATATATATATATATATATACATGCGCGTGTGTGTGAGTTCACACATATATATGTATATATCTATATCTATATAGTAATTTAAAACATATTTTATATTGGTACAGTATATAATATAAAATAGTTAATGTTACTTTAGTGGAAGTTCCTAGATATAAATCTGCCTCTCGCTGAGTTTTACACTTGATCCCTACATCGGATACATAGATATCTGAATATTGTATTAAAATCCTACTTAAGCTAACAAACTATTAATTAGTAAAGAAGTTAAAAACATTAAGTATCCTCAACATTAAGTGCTATTATTTGAGGTCCACCGTTTCTCATATGAGCCAGTGTATAGATGTGTAAAGGGAATATTATTTGGGCGTCGAATACTATGTTATTTTGAATATTTTGTCAGTGTTACTCGTCGGGGATGTAAACTCATGCCACGTTGTTTTGACACACTCTTCTACAGAAGGACCTAAGACACGCGAAAATGGTACCCAGCAGGTAATTAAAAACCTCTCTCTTATAAATATATATATATATATATAAATATATATAAATATATATTTATATATATATATATGTGTGTGTGTTTGTGTGTGGGTGTGTGTGTCTGCGTGTATAGAAAATATGGTAGTGCAGTATTAGTGCAGTTCCAACGGAAGAATAGTATATATGTAAATGAGTAAAGCAACCAACATTTGTAAAAGGTTGAGCGGACCATCGCTGGAAACGCTTTATATAACATTATAAAATGATAAAAACAACAAAATAATTAATAAATGTTGAAGATAAAACTTTTTAAAAAGTTTGGTAGCCTTAATCCTTTACATATATATATATATATATATATATATATATATATATATATATACATATATATATATATATATATATATATATATATATATATATATATATATATATATATATATATATATATATATATATATATATATAATGGTAATAATCCAGGTAAAAATTTCCACAGGGTAGTAATCCAAAGAATTTCAACCGGGTTCTCTCCAAATATGATCTGAGGTTTAGATCGGATTCTAACTCTACCTGATGAGATCTCAGTTTATAATAACTGTTGATCGATAAAATCGACATGCCAGTGTCGCAGATTGTGTACATGTATGTGTAAATAAAAATAATCATATATATATATATATATATATATATATATATATATATATATATATATATATATATATACATATAAATATATACATATATATACATATAAATATACATACATATATATACACATATATATATATACATATAAACATGCATACATATATACTCATATATC
>OY744526.1:100729551-100762051 GCA_963556195.1 Sepiola atlantica
ATATTTGCAAAAGGTTTTTTCAATATTTATTTATTATTTTATTATTTTATCGTTTCATAATTTTATATAACGGGTTTCCAGCGGTTGTCCTCTCTCATCAGATATGTGAATCAATTTTACAAATGTGGGTAGCTTTACTCCTTTACATAGATACTTTTCTTTCGTCGGGACTACATTAATACTGCACTACCCTCTTTATATATATATATATATATATATATATATATTATATTATATGATTATAATTTAATCGTACGGGACTTATTCGTAAGTAGACAATATCAAAAGGTCAAAACGGTAATCGACAGGAAATGAATAAAGACAAAAACGATAGCAGGCGCCTTACAAAAAATAGTTTAAATACGCATGAATAATTGAGTTTGAACTAACCTTAAGCGAATCTATTTTGGTCCGCGGTCGGTCTTCCTCTACAACATATTTAAGGTAAATAAATAGGTCAAAAATAATAATATTAAATAATTAATATGAAAAATACTAAAATGTAAAACATTTCTCTCGTATGAGATTCAATGTGGCCCAAATTTAGCACATTCGAAGTTTCAGGATTACACACGGGCATCTCCATGAAGGTAAACATCTTCTTACATGACATATTCATGATTTACAAGTTACTCGAAATATTTAAGCATATAACTTACGTTGATGAGGGTTATATAGGTTAGAAATACCCTTTTGCACTAAATTTAAACCGTTTATATTAGACACCAAATATGAAATATTATTTTATTTCAAACGAAACTCAGTTTTTAGGGCGGAGTAGCATACATGGCGAATGCACCTCGAAACATTTTAAACGTTCAAATATCGTCGATTTGCATATAATTTGAAAACTAGAAATATATTAAGTAATAATCTCATTTCTCCCCATTAAGTCAAAGACACCATAGGGAGGTGTGCTTTTAAGCACTAACTCATAACACCTATCTTTTGAAAATTATAATGCTTACGAATTGCATGAAATTACAACATAATAATACGTAGAAACAACTTTTTAATCTAATATATTTTATTCTAACGAATTTTTTTTATTTAGGTCATTTCTTATCGCTTCTTTTTATTGCCATCTGTTTTTTTTCTAAAATAGTAAAGCATAACAAGTTATAACTTGAACAAGATAGAAATAGGGAAATAAATAATGCGTATGTGTTATGTAATTACTTGCATGACATTGACATTTCATGTATGAAAGATTAAACTTCCGGAAAAAGGCAATCTGGATGAAAACGAAAATACTTAGGCACTTCCGAATGAGGAAGCCTTGGGCGACATTAAATAAATTCGCCCCCTTCAGATCTATTATTGAGTAGATAAAAGGGACCAAAACACCCCAGTTGAAACTATATGTCCTTATCGATTCAAATATTTGGACAGTTTTATGAAAAGTTTAACATACATAGACGGTATAAGGAATTAACTGGGCTATGTTTGATTCAGTTGTGAGTGGTGAAAAGACGGTAAAAAGATTCCGGCTTAGAAATAAAAGTATCTATGAATTACAAAACTGCCGACAGATTTTGATGTCATTTTAACAAAGATAAGCGTTAATATAAGCGATGTAATGAATTAGGATTTTATTTGAAGGAAACAAATGTGGTAAAATGCAGTATAATGGCCCCGTTGGCTCTGGGGGTGTGTGCTCATGCGCGAACAAACGTGAGCGCAAAAATGAAAGGTCCATCGGTAAAATTAAAAAAAAAACACATTAATTGAAAAACAAACACAAAAACCAAAGTCTATCGATGAAAACAAAAGCCAAAAAAAAAACATAAATATACATCGGATAAAAATTGTTGATTCCATTTACTAATGCAGTAAAAACATATTTTTTATTATTTTCTAAGAACATATTCCCAAATACACTCACATTCATTAGAACTTCTACGAGTGGCTTGAGCTCGCACTCACGTTTAGCTAGGGGGCTGTTCACGCATGCACACAGCCAGGGGCCCGTTATACTCATTTTTACCACTTGGAAAATATATACACTCTATGATTTAAAAACTGTTGGCTAAATGTTTATAGTAATTGGAACTTAGATAGATGACGAAAAAGGATATATTATGAGCTATAATGGATTTATTTGTCAGAAAAACAAAAGAGATTAACGGTAAACATAAAGACCTTGCTCTCGCCTATGGCAATGCCTTACCCAATCCTCGCAACGCCGTGAACGCTTCTTTTCTTTAAACATAGGAAAGCAGTAATACTTTGAATCCACTCATCAAAACGTTTTAACCTTATACACAAGAACAAGAAATTCTCTTGGAATTATTGATGTTTTCATGTGCCACATTTCCTGGAAATAAACAATGTGCTACCTATATTGTTTCAATATTTAGTTGATAGAGATAGTATACATATATACCATATCGAAGCTTATATTTGAATTTTATTGCAGACCATGCCCTAAATATTTGGGGTTGGGTTACTATCAATAAATATTTTTATAGATTTAAACGAACATATCAATACGATCAGATCCTTTGAAGTCGGGTTTCAGTGAAAGCAGATAAAGACACATTTTGCATTGCAGTTGTAATGTCGTTGACTGTAGTAATAACTGACATGAAATTTCTCCGCGGGTTAATTTGAACTTTATTCATGTATTAACTTTTTAGTATATTTTTCAATATTTTTTATATGGAATTCCACATTAGTAATTATAATTTTCTATTCATATTTTGGTTATTTTCAGAAATGGTAATTTATGAACGATTTTAGAATTTTTTTTATTTTATTTTTTTTTTAAATGTTTTTTTTTTCTTGTTTAGCGGTTAAGTTACGGGCAACAAATTCTACAGATTAAAAAAAAAAAAATAGCTGCCAGACGTCTTGCTAAGCAGACGGGTTGGTAGCGGCAGGTGCTCCAGGAGCTCTATAACAATAGCATTGCCCTTAGCGGTTTGTACGATCAATCCTCGGGCGGATACCTTAAGTAGGCGATTGACGAACCAAAAACGCATCCGAGCGGCGCACGTATATTTATTCACCACATTCCCCCACCCACGTATCACGTCGAAGTCAACTTTCTTCTTTGTAGACGTGTCTACCCCCTCCCCTAAACCGCCGCAGCCTCCGATTCTTGTTTTTAAGTGGAGACATCCGGACTGCAAGAGGCAGTTGTGGGGGCGTGGGGGAAGACTGTCAGCTCTCGGGAAGGAAATATATGCCGTTATGTTTCTATCCAATAGAGTTGGATAAAACTTAACTTATCAAACCATGCAGCCATCAAACAATCCATATAGTTAACCGAGTTCGATGTTTCTTCTTCCAATTTATTGTCGATCAAAATATATTTATTTACGTAGAATTCGATTTTTTTTCTTCCGCTATCTTCTAAATATGTTTACGTTCTATTTAATCCGACAGAAAATTATCGCTGATCGTTAATATCGATAATTCCATTTCTTTGCGGATATTTCAAATATATGCCATCCTTACTTATTCAGGTTCATTTTATGTTCTGCGCACTTGTATTTTTTTAACCTATTAATTTTATTTATTCATCTTTTTCTACTTCTTTGTCTGGATCGCCGCCCTCTTTTTTTTCTTCTTCTTCTTCTTCTTCTCGTTTTTCTTTTTCTTATTTTTCTTCTTATTCTCCCCCTTCTCTTTCTTCTTCTCTTTCTTCTTCTCCTTCTTCTACTTATTCTTCTTCTTCTTCTTCTTTCCATGCTCCTTCTTTTTCTCACACAACTTTGTCTTGGTAAGCTTCTTCTACTTCTACTGTATTTCAACTCATAATTTTTCTTCTTCTCCTTCGTTTTTTTCTTCTTCATCCTATATTTCTTATTCTTTTGTTTCTTCTGCTTCTTCTTCTTCTTTTTCTTCTTTTTCTTCTTCTTATTATTATTATTATTATTATTATTATTATTATTATTATTATTATTATTATTATTATTATAATTCTTCGTCGTCCGCATCCTATACTTCTTTGTTTTCTTTTTTTTCGTAATTCTCGTATTCTACTTCTTATTGTTTTCCTTCTACATCTTCTTCCTTATTTTCTACGCCTATTTTTCTTGTTACTCGTCGCCATTGTCTTCTACTTTTGTTTCTTTCTTTTTCTTCTTCCTCGTGTTTTTCTTCCTCCTTAAATAGTTTTGTTTTCTTCTTCGTCGTCGCCAGTTTATTATTCTTCTTCTTCTTGTTCTTTTTTTTCTTCTTCTTCTTTCTTATTGATACCATAAGCTTATAATTTGTCTTCTCTTCTGTGTATCATATTCTATTTCAACTATCGGAAACGCAGTAAAATATATAGTTGTATATAATTTTTACTTCAGAATTATACGTACATGATGAGTAGAAAAATAAATCTTCCTTGGTGGGTCAATGTAATGTTTATATGAGTTTTTGTTTGCTACACTTATGTGTTTATATATGTGATTAGCAATGGTTTAAATTATGAATCAAGTCCAAAATGGTGGAATTTATACGCGTTACTTAAGTAGTGTTCGTTCATTACATGTTATGCCAATGTCCATATTTAGGCAGTTTCTACTGCTTAATCGCGAGAATAAAGAACATTTATGTGAAAGTTCGTTGATGAAATATGCTACTTTGTATTTGCATGAGATAATTCCTACCGTGATAAGTTTATTTACATCCAAATCGTCATGGCCGTTCTCTAACACTCTCTTGTTAACAGTCTGCAGTCTGCAATGCCCTCTAGCGGGAAGTAACTCACAAATAAAAACATTTACGTATATTTTCTTTTTGAAAAATATATTTTGATATAAATTCAATCATTAATATATAAAATCGGGAGAAATAATCTGTCAATTTCCTTTACATTGTCCTTAATTCTCACATTTTTTTATGAAGCCGTTTAAATTAGTGTTTTTCTTAACGGTTGTTGTTTTAAGTAGATTGTATGTAAATATTTTCAATTATTACATAGCATTAATCGAAAACTCATCACGCCAGACATTCTACTATATTACTATAAAGCCGCCATTTGCCCATGCATAGAGTATTGCTGCTACATATGGGCTGGCTCATCATTTACTAGTCTCTCTCACTCTCTCTCACACACTCTCTATCTCTCTTTCTCTTCCTCTTAGACAAGGCCCAAAAAAGAGTTACTAACTTAATATGCCCGTCACTATCCACCAAGCTCATTTCCCTCTCCAATCGCCGCAATGTTGCATCCATGTGCTTGTTTTACGAGTGCTTCAATGGATTGTGCTCTGATGAACTAACTGCTCTGGTGCCCCTTCGACGTAAATACACGACAATCAGCTAAATCCCATCCATTCACTGTGGAGGTCCCCAGATGCCGAAGAGCCTTCTACTTAAATAGCTTATACCTCGTGTTGTCGGCCTCTGGAAATCCATCCCTGCTGTTTTTTCCCCTAACTGTACCGACATGTAGAAGTTTACAACTAAGTTAAACAGACATCTCGCTGCACAGCTGCCAACTTAGGATGACCCCCAAAACTTACACCCTAATTCTCAGTAGCCCTTACGTCTAAAGTGGCGGCCTGCCTTGTTTAGGGTGAACTATGTTAAACGAAAAATTCAACCCTTAATCTTTCCATCACATTAACGCTCACATTATTTGTGGGGTTCGTTATAAAATGTGTTGGTGCAGTTTCCAAACGGCTGGTGGCGGTGGTCGCGAATCAAGTCGCCCAGATTGAATTCCACATAGAGCCTCAGTGACACGACGCGTCCTCACTCGCCGTTACTTGTAGCAAACCGTACCCGTCGCAGCGACTGAGCTGGTCACACGAGACGATTTAACTCGCCGCTATTTGTAACATCGGATCGACGACCTGTCTAGAATTTCCGTGCCTTGTTAACAGTGCAGACAAGTCGCGAGTCAGGCGCCATATTTTTTTTCAACCCAAACCCGCTTTGGTCTATAAGCATCGTTAGTTCCAGTTCCACTTTATTAATGTAATTTCTATATGCATCCTTTACGTTCTTTATTTTCGTTCAAATCAGCTTCGCATTGTAGCTCAAAACTATGACTTAATTGATTACATATTTTAAATTGTACACACTCGCATTTTTCTCGATATACTGTATATTGTCTGTATTCCACAAACCTCGTAGTTTCTGTAAATATCCAGTAATCAACTGTTTTTATTAGCTGGTCACTTTAAACTTTGTTTTATTTTTTTGTCATGGCAAAAATTGCATGACTGTGGAGTCAGAGAAACGAATATTGATTCGTAGCAGCCGCTATTAAGTCTTGAAAAAATCATAAAATCTCGCAATAGCAGGTCACTAAATCGCGCGATACCAAGGCACGTAATCATAAAATCACGTGCTTCTTGCGACTAAAATTTAACATGTTCAACTTTAGTCTCGACGCGTAAACTTGTCGCAAGTTAGATGTGCTATTTGCGATTAGCCGGTCACACGATGCGTCTAGGCTGCTACTACAGTAGCGGCGAGCGAAGTCGCTCCGTGTTACCGAAACTTTAGACTTCATGCTATACACATTTTATCATATTCATTATTTTTAAGACGTATACTTCAGTAATTAATTATGAGCATTTAATGATGTATAATGAATTGGACATTAATTCACCGAATCAAACCAGTGTTGAACAACATTCATGCGACATTTAGAAAGATAAAAATCAGCATATAATCACACGAAACGTTAAGAATCATTATTCTTATTTAGATCATAATGTATTATATAATTTTAATTCTAGACAATGTTTAAACTAAACAGCTTTAAATTAAGAAATCTTAAGAAGAAATTGAAATTCTTACTTAATTGAGAGGTAATGACTATGCGGACTATTTAACATAAATCTAATATATTAAATGTTCAAGTGGGTGAGTGCGCCTATATTATGCAGCCTAAAAACATTGTTCCATCTATAAGAATAAATATCAGGCTAATTTCATTATTTTTCAGGGTTGTTTATTTATAGTTAAACAGTGTCTCCTCTTGTAATCAACCAATAAGAGCATTTGATTCTTTGGCCCAAACATAAGCTATTTATTTTCGAAGTCGTATACTCTTTAGACTATTGGCTTGAAAGTGATGTTGAAACTGCTCGGTTGTAATGTTGACGATCAAACAAAGAATAGCCTTTCCATGGGTCAGATGATTTAGTTTATTTTGTCTCTCGTATGATTCTACTTTTATTGAGCGCCCTTAAAAATTTAGTATATACTATAATACATGAGATGTAGGGATTCACACTTTTAACATTATAAAAGCGTTTCTGTTGTTACTGTAGATGTGTTGGAAAATATTTTATTTAATTGAAATTAGTTATTCTAAAGTAAAATGTATTTTTCCTCAACAATGTATTCTTATTTCGCTTCGAAAAGTATATACTTTAGAAATCATTGAACTTAAAAAATGTCTAATTTCCTTCATAAGCATAAAGCAAGCCGATTTTCTAAATATCTGAAAGTCCTGGTCTAAAATCGAATTCTCTTGTTAAACTTGGAATCTGAATTATTCAATTTTTGGAGTGTGTTAATTCCTGTATGACATTGATTTAATCGCTGTCTCAATGGACACTTTAAGAATGTAGCATCAAATGTACGTTTTTTTTTTATTTAACAGCAATATTGTGACAACGCGGGTGTTTGTGTACAACTCGTATTTGTTTCAAGTATGCTTGACTTGGCTTCGAAACTGACAATAAATCAATGTATAACATAAGTAGTATCTGGCAATGCTTATATATATACATGCATATATATATATATATATATATATATATATATATATATATATATATATATATATATATATATATATATGCATTTGCTTGCATTCAGCCAGAGTTTTGCCCTGTGTTTCTTTCCCTACAACTTTTATTTTATTTTTTGAAATTTTAAATCTTGGCCTTTGCCAACTAATCTATCCCAGCGACTTTTTCTGATGATAAGATTTTGATCTTTGAAAAGCCTGGCTTAAGGAAAATTTAACTTGAATTAATTGCCTTTTTGCGGAATATACCTTGCTCTGAGCAATTGAATTGAATTTTGATTTGGCTTTTGCTTCTCCAATTCCTTTCCATTCTTCTTCATATATATATATATATATATATATATATATATATATATATATATATATATATAGAGAGAGAGAGAGAGAGAGAGAGAGAGAGAGAGAGAGAGAGAGATATATATACATCCAGAAATATACCATGAAAAACTCGAACTGAAGATGGAAAATCATGGTAATCATACTACCTTCCTGTACTTTGGCATCACTATCACGAGAATCCAAAGTTATTGCTGGTCAGTCAATACAATTTTACTTTCATCATGTAAATAATCCATATATATATATTTGTTAAAGATGTCAAAGTATGGGCGAGTGTAATTGGCTAGTTCTGCTTGGGGAGCCAGAATATTTTCACTGTGTTGTCTTATAATCCTCGCAACAGTCGCTCTAGTAGTCAACTGACGAGCCTTCACTACTCTATCTAATTTATACTACGAAAACTCTAAAAATATGTTTGTATACTTTTATACCACCCCTTTTCAACCACTTTCGTAATTAATTTAGTGTTATGCTGTGTCTATGTCTACATTGTTTCGTGTTTACAAACATCTTGGCAAAATTGTTTTTTTCTCTATGCTATTATACATATTTCGTTTCTTCAGGTCTTATTATTGACTCTTTTCATGGTAGGGGTTGTTGTTTCAATAACGTATATCTATATTATTAGACCGCCCACATCCCCAATCTAACTACCCAACCATTAACTACTATGAGCTCACCAGAATGATTGAATTAAATTTTAAAAAAACAATTATCAAATTTAAAAAGATATTCCCTGAAAAATATAACATTTTCTCTGTCCTACATGACAGATAGTACTATCATCACTATATATATATATATATATATATATATATATATATATATATATATATATATATGCTTGGTCGATTTTTACCAAATACACTAAAACTACTTTATGCTTTCTCGCAAAACACTCGGCATTATAAGGGGAATAATCAAGGGTAAGTGAAATAATCGTGGGAAAAGAGTGGTGCCCTCTGCTACATTTCAATGTGGTAATATATAAACTGGAAGTTTTCAGGTCGATCTCAACTATGGTGTACCACTTTACCTTTCTTTACTTTACATATTTATCTGTAAAAATACTATTTATTTGTAAAAAATATATTTATATGTAATACCATTAGAGTCGAACATTATTGATGAACATTTACGTAACAGATAACATTCACATATGAAATTGATTATAATGAAATACGCTCTGTAAATAATCATACCCACTTACTTTATCAGCCAAATAATAGAAGTACATTTCCCAGGGGTACAATGCCCCGTCTCAGAGTACAATGAAATATTGTGTGTTATTTTTAATTGTTTTCTTTCTCTTGAAATATCCTACCGAGATTTCCGAGTTTAGTCCAACTACTATATATCTTCATTAATGGATTGATAAAAAGAATGAAGGCAATAAGGAAGAGAAAGTGATATTTATTTTGGTTCCAATTTTGAACGATTTATTTCACTTTAAGTTTTTATTTATCTGTCGAGAAGAAACATTTGGGGTAAACGGAATCTTTTAACTCAGCAGCAAGGTTTATGTGGACGTTAAAATGACACAGCGAGAAGAAACATCTAGTAGTAAAAGGAATGTTTTAATTTAGCAGCAAAGTTAATATGGACGTTAAAATGGCACAGGTTCCATCACTAACAAGAAACATTTATCTGTTTCTTTGCGGTAAACTTCGAAATGAATTATCTGATAATCGTGAATGTGTAAACATAGACTTCTCAGATATTTAGGAACGTTTGGACATCCATAGTAGCCGGTATATTCACTCATTATTATTATGATAGCTGCATTAAAGAATAAACCTCCCTTTGGAAAATAATGTCCGATTTGATTACGAAATAAAATTCTTAACATGGATAGTGAACATACACCAAATTGTAATTCGCCATGATCGATTTATTTGTAAGAGTATTGATTTACTCCTCTCCAGGAGTTAGGCACAAGCCCAGTTTTATCTTACTCCCACAAGTAAGATGTGACCCAAGGTCGGGTCGGGAAAGTGGGGTTTTAAAATTGCCTAGGAAGCCCCGTCGGCATTCCCCGGAAGGGGCGTCTCAGACAGTAAGCAATAAACTTACTCCTCTCCAAAGAGGGGAGGCGAAGCCTGGGAGGGTGGACCTCCTAGAACTGCACAGGACAGACCGGCGTAAATCAAGCCCCGAAGGCCAACACAATACCAGTCTATGCGGTGCATTATCTATCGGAACAGATACTACACTTTGATCTTAGCCGAAAGGCCAAGTATGCGGCAAAAGATGGCCCCCTTCCCCATTTATAATTGTACTTATAGAACTTACTGCTTAGTTGTTACCATACTGGTGCATCTGCTGTTATCCCTAAAAGCGGGGTATGCTTTAGTTAAATATAAATATGTGCCCGAATATCTCACTCTAAAATAAGGCTTTAGTTCGTTTTTCTCATATCATTGGTTCTTTTCATCCCCTTTCTTTGAACTATAATAATAGTTAGTATCACTCCTCTTGTATAGAAACATCAAGGGTATCATGCTGCACTTGAAAACATTACACAAATGACGTGTAATTATTATGCATGCTCATGTATATCATAAACATAATACAGATGCAGAAATAATTATCACATTTTCCAAATTCTGGCAATATTCTCCTAGTTGTATTTTCTTAGTCTTTTACTTTTTACATTATGCTTATCTTTATCATCTTTAAGGTGTAGTGCATTGTCACTGTATCTCCAGGTTTTTGTTCAATAATCGGAGTTCTTTTATTTACCAGGCGACGAAACACAGAGAGTATATTTCTAGGGATGTTTTCAATGGAGTTATTCTTTTTTCATATGTCTCTACAATATAATGTGTTTACACGTTTTTCTAATCTGTTGTTTCTCGTGTATACTCTATTCATCTTTTATTTTCTTCTTTTTTGATTTGATGACGTGCGTTTATAGACACCCCGGGTATAGTTTTATGAGCACCCGCTTTGACAGTACTATGATCTGCGTTATTTCGAGTTATTTCCTTCGTTATCTCCAGTAGTTTTCATCTTTTCAGTCCGAATTTTATTAAAATTCATTGGCTAAAGATGCTGCTTTTATTATATCATATTTTATAGTTGTGTTATGTTATTTATAAATGCATGCAATCTGTCCATACACATTAGTGCGTGTCTTTTTATTTTGTGTTTGTGAAGTTGTATCCGAGAACTGCAGCCTCTGGGTACATTGTTGAGTTACTCTATGGCTATATTCAAAACCAGTGTTTATACAAAGTCTCTATTTTGGAAAATGCTCTGTTTGTTTTTCTCTACCAACTATTGATCTACACCTGTCAGTTTTAGTCTCCGTGTTTTCATCATCGTGTCTATAATGTTGATAATTCTGTCAAATTTGACTAGTATTATGTTCGACTAAATTAAGAGTTTTAAACGACACATCATGCGTCATTACACAAACGAAAATACAAGTAATTTTTCCTAGGGTTTGGGTGATAACCATTCATTTCACGCAGATAACGACCATTGAATTCCTCGTGAATTCGTGTATCAAGAGACCGAGGCTGATGTCATCCCATTTTTATAGAAGTAGCTCAGACTAAATGTTTAATGTCATTTCTATATTTTGTTTCTGTTTATTTCTGTTTAAATTTACCGTTAATATCCGGCGTTAGTTGTTCGGGGAGGTTACTTACGAATCTGTAAACTGTTTCTTCATATTTCAGTCGTTTTTATCAGTGTAATGCATTGTATGGTGGCAATTCTTACTCTGGCTCTGATTTCTCTTAGTCTTTTTGTAAGCATTGAGAACTGTTCCGGCATATTTACAATTCTTAGTATTACAGTTATGTTCTTCTTTTTCTTTTTCTTCTTCTTATGATGATTATTATTATTATTATTATTATTATTATTATTATTATTATTATTAGTATTATTATTATTATTATTATTATTATTATTATTATTATTATTATTATTAGTATTATTATTATTATTATTATTATTATTATTATTATTATTATTATTGCTATTGTTATTGTTATTCTTCTTATTATTATTATCATTATTATCATTATTATCATTATTTTTCATTTTCTTCACATTATTGTTATTTTTATCATTTTAAATCGTTACTAATTTTGTAAATTTGCAAACTAGTCATATATACGACCTGTTTACTCAAGAAACCAATGAATAAAATGACTTTCTTTTGAAGTTTCCCTCCGGACCACCCAATACCCACACAATTACATTTAGAGCTTTTTTATCCTAAAAATGTACACCCTCCCCTGTAGTTCGTCGGTCCTTAAACCCCTTTCTAAAAAAAATCGATTCAATCTTAATCAGTATTCCCATTTCCCACCAGAGGTGCCCGTCTCTTACCGAACTCGCCTTCGAAAATGCGAAACTCATTGGTTTAGAAAAGTGACTACCGCCGTAATAAACTTTTATATTAGTTTTTTCTTAAATGTATTTTATTTTTTCCCGTTTATTTGTATTTATTTGTATGTTTTATTCCTACAGGGAGGCGTTCCAGACAATCCGAGGCGCAGGTGTCTTTTTACCCGTGATTTGTTTCTGTGGGTTTCGACGCACGTTGACAGGCCGACCGCTACCACTCACACACAGCACAACTCTTTACCCCCTTTTCTATTGTACACTCGCACAGCTCGCTTTTTTCGGTGAAGTCGTCCTAACAAACAAACGCCAGCCCAACACTGTGCCCCACTCACGCACATATACCACCCGGCTTACCATCATCAGAAGCAGCTCACAAAACAACTTAAAATATGAATCGTTTTTCTACATCATCTTCAGCCTAACTTGCATTTAATACCAAGCAATGCTCCGTGCATACAACCACGGCTTCTTCCTACCTACTGACTGATAACCCCGTCAAAATAAAGACGACGACAACATTAACAACAACAAACACAACAAAAACAACAACAACAATAATAATAATAATAATAATAATAATAATAATAATAATAATAATAATAATAATAATAATAATAATAATAATAATAATATATTTTCTAAATGGTGCCGGCCTAGGCTGACACCAGACAAAATAGTTGTAGAGGGTCGAGGAGGATGAGAAGACCGATGACGGACAGCACAAACCAGACTTCCACTGGAAAAAGGGCGGATAATGTTGGGATCTTGGGTAGGCTTATTGCCATCCAAATTCCAGAGAAGACCAATTATCCTTACTAGCGAGAAATCAATGGTAAGAGGTTTTGCGATACCGCATCGTTATCGAAAAGAGATAAATAGTACTGGAAATCTGGGGAGGCTTGTTGTCACTCAGACTCCAGGAAATACCACTGTTTCTTGTCGGTGAGCAATCACTGACGATGATATGTGTGAGAACTCCTAGTGAGTACGAATAATAATGGAAGCAGACACAATCAAATCAACAGAAATGAAAGAGAAGATTGGGAAATAATACCTCAGAAGAACAAGAAAGCTCTTAGAAACAAAATTGTATAGCATAAACCTAATCAAAGGAATAAATACTTGGGCAGCATCACTAATCAAATATTCTGGACCATTCATAAGCTGGACTAAAAAAGAACTCAGGCACCTTGACCAGAGGACAAGTAAATTATTAATATGCACAACGCACTACATCCAAAAGACGACACAGACAGACTCTACGTGAAAAGAAACGAGTATAGAAGACTGTGGTGGACTACACTAAAAAAAGTTGGAGAAATACATGAACCAGAAAACAGAAAGGCTGATCACCGCAACAAGAGAAACCGTCTCAACGAACAACGCAGGAAGGATCGAAGCTGGATACAAACAGTCAAGAAAAGAAAAATGGGAAGAAAAACAACTACGTGGACGCTTCATAAGACTCACAAGACAAGAGACCAACGAAAATAGCTAGGCATAGCTAAGAAACGAAAACATGAACCGAGAAACGGAATCTTTACTAATGGGTGCACAGAACAGGCCGATTAGGAGAAACTACATTAAAGCTAAAATAGATAAAACCCAGGAAAACAAATTGTGTGGACAAAGAGATGAAACAGTAAATTATACAATAAGTGAATGTAGCAAACTTGCCCAAAAAGAATACAAGAACAGACATGACTGTGTTGGGAAAATAATACACTGGGAACTGTGCAAACAATTCAATTTCGAATACGCAGACAAATTGTACAAAATAAACCAGAAACAGTACTGGAAAACGAAAAATACAAAATCCTTTGTGATATAGATATACTAAAACATAAATTCATACAAGCAAGGAGACTTGATGTTATTATAATCGATAAGAAGGAACACTCTTGTAAAATCGTACACTTCGCCGTTCAAGCAGTCTAGAGAGTGAAGATCAAAGACACGGAAAAACGAAATAAATACACAGACATATCCTGAGAACTGAAAGGAATATGGAGCATGAAGACAGTTAGTAAATACCAATAATCGTAGGAGCACTAAGAACAATCCCCAAACAAATCTGGAGAAAAGACTGGGAGAAATTGGAATCAAAGGGACCATCGAAACCATACAAGCGACGACAATGATCAAAGCAGCTGCAATCTTAAGGAAAATTATCGAATGCGGAAACAAACCCGCATAAGCTACAAAGGCTAACCAGTCACAAGAAATTTACAACAGGGAGACAACAAAACCACGCGAAGAACACCACAACACGAACCAAGGAACAGAAACTGCTTGAAACATTACTTGATTCCCCCCCCCCAATGAATTACACCGGCCTCAGCTATCACTACACAAATAGGAACCAAGGAAAGGAAATAACAAGAAACACTATAAGTTACCTCTTCTCTACCACCAACCCCCAAAATTAAGTTTAAAAATTAAAAAGTTAAAACATTAAAAAAAAAAGTTTTTAATTTAATTTTAAAAAATTTAATGTAAAAAAAACAAATAAAATAAAAAAATGTTTAAATGGTGCCGGCCTAGGCTGACACCGGACAAAATATTTGTAGAGGGTCGAAGAGGATGAGAAGACCGAGTAGGGACAGCACAAACCAGACCTCCACTGGAAAAGAGGGGAGCATGCTGGGACCGTAGGGAGTCTTATTGCAACCCAAATCCAATAGAAAACATATTGTTATTACCAGCGAGAGATCAATGGTAAGAGGCTGCTGCGATCCAGCTTCGTTATCGAAAAAGGGTGAAGAATACTGGAAATCTGGGGAGGCCTGTTGTCACTCAGACTCCAGGAAATACCACTGGTTATTGTTGGTGAGCAATCACTGACGATGATCTGTGTGAGAACTCCTAGTGAGTACAAATAATAATAATAATAATAATAATAATAATAATAATAACTATAAAAATTAATCATGAAAAGTCAAAGATGGTTGGAAAGACCGAGGAGGGAAAGCACTAACAAAACATCAACTACATGAGTGCGGACAATATTGACAATTTAGAGAGGCTTATTGGCACTCAATTACCAGAGAAGACCAATGATAGTAGTCAGAGAGAACTCAATAGTAAACGGTTTTTGCAATAACGCAAGTTAATTTGCAATGGTTATGGACAGAGATGTGTAGTACTTCAGATCTGAAAAGACGTGTTGCCACTCAGAATCCAGGTAGCAATATAGGTTTTGTCAGTGGCTAATCACCTATAATAAATAGTGTTAGCACTCCTTGTGAGTAAATAATAATAACACCCATTAGATGGGCATGGAGAGTTTTGTCCGTAGAAGTGTAAATGGCCGTAGAGCGTCAGAGAGGATAGAAGGGCCGACAAGAGAGAACACTATGCAGCCCTATATTGTAACAAGGGTGAAGAGTAATTGGATTTTTGTCAGTGAAATTCCAGGGTAAACCAACGACGTTATCAACGAGCAGTCAACTGCAAACGCCCCTCGTGAGCACACAATATTTTCCAACGGTGATCTAAAGAAGAGTAACTTACTAGACATCCGGGAAACCCTACTGTCACTCAGACTCTAGGTTGAATCACGTGTGTTTATCTACTGTATGATCACTAGTAATGACACTATAGACCATAAGTGGTGAGTATTATTAATGTAATAATACTATTAATAATTATATCCTACGAGAGATGTCTCAAGGAATGGATAATTACATGTTAAATTAAAGATGATATAACAACACAACAACGATAGTGTACCTTCTTTGAATTACTTCGCACCCTCATTGTGAACAGAACTTCCGCCCCTGATGTCAGTTGTCTCGCTGAGACAATGCACGTGTCTAGTAGTAGGTAATGTTAAAGTACTTCATAAATATATCTTCAGTGTTGTATGACTTTGCCGACGATTTTGCTCTCCTCTATCATACAGTTCCTGTGATTCCTAAATAGTTACCCTGGCTAGGCTTTACGTCGCTTTATTTCGGTGATCAAGCGTGAGGTGGTGTGTTTCCGTGATCATGACGTATTATTTGCATGGAGAGTCTTCAGAAAAACAGAATAATAATTAGATTCATATCCGCATGAAATAATATATTTTTAAACAAATTACCGAATTTCATTGAAAATAACTCTAGACTAAAAAGTTATTCGAAGAAACTGTATCAACTTATGAGGGTTTTTAGATATCTATTCAATTAAATATAATGCTATCTTCATATATTAAATATTAAATAACATTTTAGGTCGATCACTTTTATATGCTTTCCTTCGGTAGCCATTAATTTGCTTAGTCTTCTCTCATTATTTATGAAAAAATTATCTATTCCTTAGTGTTAAACGATCCGTTTGCATCACGGTCAAAGTCTTTTGGAAGATCGTCGTTCTTATATATACTCGTAATTATTTCGCGCATTTGGGAAGTCATATATTTGTGATTGTGTAATTGAAAAGTAATACACAGCGCATCGTTCCGAACTATACTACACATTGTGCTTTCGGTAGTGCTGTTAAAAAAATAGTTCCATTATACAATAACACAAATGAAATTGAAAAATAAAATGTAACGTATGTTTACAGTTAAAGACTGGGTATAGTTTCAAGTATCTCAACATTCATTAATTGTCCATCAGAATGCTGGCATTTTGTTTTATGAACATATACAGCATAAGACCAAAAATGGAATATGGAACATACAAAGAAGAGGAAAAGAAAGGTAAACGGAACGTAAGCAAAGTTTATAGTGTAGCCCCATGTTTTATTTCATTTTTGTACACTCCTCACTTACATTAAACTGAATGTGTCTTAATTTGACAGAAATATTAATTCCGGAAAACGTTTCCTTTTTTAGTATTCCTCAGATTGTAAATTGTAAAAAAGTGTATCTCTTATTGAATATATAATTATCGAATACATGCTGAACATGTGATAAACATGGGATTATTATCTGATAATTGATATGCAAAGTACTTATCGGTTTGTGCAGAAAATATCCGAGATTAGAAATGTTGACCGACTTGCAGCGGCACTGCATTTATATATTGCATTTTGTTAGTGTTCAACGATATTTCTGCAATTGCATATGTATAGTTCTATTTGTTCAAGATGTGTTTCCTCGTCTTTGTCGTTCATGTATTCACAAAGTTTCACCCGGTGTACTCTCTGGCTTTCCTAATGTGAATTCTTTTTATATTCGACGGACATTTCGAATTGAATTCGCTAGTTTATCCACTGCTCATTGGAAATTGCTGACACTAAGCCTCCTCAGAATTTCAGTAATGTCTGTAGCATTCAGGTGGGGGTTAGGATAGTGCTGTATTTGCTTAGTTATTCCGTTTCCTATATTTTCACTTTACAAACAGCTAGGATGACGACATTTTGGCATTATTACTATTACTTTCTTATTTGACTTATATCACGTTCGCTCTCATAAGTTATCAAGTGGTATTGCAGAAGATTTCAAGCTTGTTTTTTAACAATAATTGTGATAATATGTGATTCTCCCCGATGTATACTTGATCAAAGTACAATAACTTAAGCTGCCCTAATGGACACTTTTTAAAGCCAGTTATTTCAATGTTTACATCATTTTTCGGCAAGCTTTCTGCATGTACTTATCGTGTGGTCTTTACTTTAGTTTTGTGTACAGTGTTTGGAGAACTTATCTATTTTGGCTGTTACTGTGTCGCGTTGTTTGATTCAGCTTTCTGTAACGATCCAGTTTCTTTATTCAAGTGTCCCTTTCGCTACCATAGCCATAATTCTTTTGCGTTATTATTTTGGTAAGTCAACTACACCATCCAGGTATGTTTTACTCTTATCTAATCGGTGTATTCTTCGTTTCGTGGCTGTGCGTATTGTTTAACCTTGCGGTGATTTTGAGGGCGTTACTCAGTGCTGCTGTAGACGCTGTTATGTAATTTACTAGTCTTTAGTATCGCATCGCCCACGCAATATTTACTATTCTTCCTTCTTTAGTTCTAATATAGAGTCGGCTAGTATGCTCACTTGGAAACAATGCGTTGCACATGTGAATTACTTAACGTGTTTTCTAATATAGATCAGTGCGTTAATTTTTACCTAGTTGATAAAGAGTCTAGAGTATCTTACCAAGATTACTTCACAAGAATGTATTCCTTTTATAAGGTATACACTATATAATTTAGCTTCTAGTGGATTTATTGTTTTACTCGTGTATTACATTTTAACTATTTCTTTAATTTATGTTAACTTCATGGTATCCACTTTGAGAATGGCAAAGTGTTTAGACAAGTCCACTTAAACGTGTTAAACAAGTCCACTTCCTACCTTTCATTCGGGGAGCTCATTGTTCTAGCTGTTTTGAGTGTTCCCTTTCTTGTCTCTAATAGTGGACACTAACCTATTTTAGGTACTTGGTTAACGAATCCGGTTGTGTTTATTAATGGTTCTACCTCATTTATCTGAATATTTTAAAGTTACTATATATATATATATATATATATATATATATATATATATATATATATATATATATATATATATATATATATATATATATATATATATATATATATATATATGGTTGTGAATGGTTGATATATCTGTTTCTGTAAATTCGCACATCCTTGAAATGTTGCTGAGTACATATTAAGTATATTTCTGAGTACGTCCTGAACATATTTTTGCGTGGCAGCATGTGTATAATAAACAGTAGTGTATATGGAGTGTCTACTGTAAAAAAAATTTCGGGGCATTCCTATATATGTGATCTGCTGTCTTTTCAGCTGGCAGTTCGAGTGTCTACGTTTGCATTGCTTTCTACATGTAATTACTACTTAACTTAATTTTGTTGCATATATTCTTATTTTTACTTGTACTAGTAGTAGTACTAGTTATACTAGTTGTAGTATATATATATATATATATATATATATATATATATATATATATATATATATATATATATGTATATATATATGGAGAGAGATGTAGATGTGTGTTGGTGGGTGCATGTGTGCGAGCAAGTACGAAGGGAATGTAGACATATAGTAAAATTGAAACATTCAGAAAGAATAGACTAACATAATAACAAAATTGAGAAGAAAAATATCGAAAGGGATCGAGTGAAAGATCGAGCTTTTGGGAGAGACAAAGGAACAAGTAAATGAATACAGAAAGCGGGAGATAGAAAGAAGCAGGGGGAGGTAGAGACAAAACGGGGAGAAACAAAGGGGCAATACAATAAAATGATGCGCGTGAGATTAATAAAAAGACAGAAATAGACAACCATGCGCAAAAAGAAAACTCTACATATCTAAATATGTGTATTCAGAAATACATGAGATTGGAATAAATTGGGAAAATGTTGATGGTCTAGAGAGTAAAATTCAAAAGTAGATAGAGAAAAAGTTAGATAGGGAGATCTAAATAAATTGAGAGACGCATACAGAGGTGGGCCCACAAGTGAGGGAGAGACAGGGTGAAAGAACACACACATAAAGAAAAAAAGAAACAAATTAAAAAGAACAAATTTGAATAGAATAAACAAAAAGAAACAAAATCAGAATGAAAACAAATTACAAAAATAAAAATTGCTTTTAATGGAGGTCGGGAGTTGAAATGGCATTAGCAGTTCGTCGTTGTCTGTCACCGCTAGGCACGATGGAAAGTGGCGGGAAATATAGCTAATTTTCCATTTCCGGTTTCGCGGAAAGTGACTATCTGTCCATAACAAGGAACGTGATTGGTCGTAATTGCCCAAATGGGTTTGTCCTGCGATTCGTCTCATACATTTTATATCCAGTCGGAGTCAACAACTTTTTTTCCCTCGATTTTATTCTTTTTACTATATTCAAACATTGCGTCTCCGATCTTATTATTTAGGGTTTGGCGGTCTCTGTGCATGGTCAGTTTTATGGCATATCAACCACTTTTGCATTATTTTATGGCGAAACTAACTTTTATTTTGTACGTTTACACATGCACATTGGCTCATTTTTCGTTGAAGAATTTTCTTCATTTCATCTAATGTTTGGGTCCTTTCCTTTCTATCGTGAACTTTGTTATGTATTTCTTTAGTATTTCGTTCTCTTTTAATACATTGCGTATTTTTGAACGCATAAACGCGCACACATCCAAAGCTTTGCATACACGTTTAGTTTTGGAAACACAGATAAAACACACAGACGAACCAACACACACGCATTCACACTAATATATTTTCACTTTTTTAAAATTTTGCTTCAGTCGAAGATCTCAAGAATACAAAGGTCCTTTCCTAGGGCTGACACGTGATCTCTATATGAAATACATAGATATTCGAATATTAACATTATATACTTCTTTACCTGTCAAACGTTGAGTTAGTAAAGAAGTTAAGAACATTAATTTTCCTCTCCTCAATTGATCTGTGAAGTATGTAATAGTATACATTTCTTGTGGTCTCTTTGTCTTATCGGATTCCAGGACCAAAAATCATCTAGTCTGGTAGAGTATTAAACAAAGCGGTGTTACTTAAGATAACATTACTTGGAAAAGGCACACCATTCCTCGTATGAACCAGTGTGTCGAGGGGATCTAATTTGGGCTTCAAATTCTATGTTCTGTTGAATATTTGGTCAGGGTTAACTTGTAAGTAAAGTATCCGCATGTGGAGTTATTCTGACAAATCATTGTACAGAGAGACCGAAGACACTCGAGGATGGTGTCTAGTACGTAATTCCAATTTCCTTGGTAATCTAACTCCCCGGTGCGTACATAAACAAATAATATAAAAAATGATATCAATGTTGATATATTTCTCTATTTCTTTCTTATTTGTCGACGTATACGAATTCAAAATGCCCTTTACATGAAAAAAATATTTCTAAATGAAAAAATATTTCGGCCATCTATTCGGCCTTCCTCAGTGTATTTAGAGGTATTTGTGTGAACGGTGCGATTTGATAGCAGGGGGCAAATATATCCAATGAGGTTAAGACATGTGACTCGTGCGTGTCTATCCCAGTATATTTGCACTTCGGGGGGGGGGGCGTTGTTGTGAACTGTTTCCAAAACACATTTGGGAAATAAAAAATATTTAAAAAGTGCATATATATATATATATATATATATATATATATATATATATGAACGCGCATACATGCATGTACATACATACACAGACGGACAGATGCACATAATACACACACATTACACATACCTATATATAGTATAATATATATATATATATATATATATATATATATATATATATATATATATATATATATATGCCAAGATGAGTAACACCTCTTCTGCATGTTCAGATATGTAGTGCGGGCCGAATAGGAATCTTATTTATGTTAAGATGATTTTAAAACATGCATATATATATATATATATATATATATATATATATATATATATATATATATATATATATATACATGTGGGCGCAGGTATGCGTAAATAGAAGAATGGTAAAATGCAATACATATTATATACGTAAGTTATAATATAAGTCAAGTTATATATATATATATATATACATATATATATATATATATATATATATATATATATACATATATGTATATATATATATATATATACATATATATATATATATACATATTATAAAATACTATTTTTTATAACACACAGTTTTATAATAGCTCGACAGTGTATGACTATAATTGTTACAAAAACATTTTTATATTATAGAAACTCCATCAAATTAAGGGAACACACTCTCACAGTTTTTTTTTTATTTGCATACAATTGTTTTGAGTTAATATCAAGATGTATGCTCTGTTCGGAAGTATGAGGCAGGTTTTCTTGATGGGATTATTTACTGTGGTCTTAAACGCTCCATACATGAATACAGTTTTTTGCATTCAGCATTCATTTCATATGTTCTTCTATTATATATCAGTCCTTAATATGCATTGTTCTATAAATGCCGTCTTTGCACGCGTATTAACAAATCGTAGCATCGGTGTATCATGTGTTGTAACCGTACAGCATAATTAATTTAATCGGTTGTCATCGATATAGATTTGTCGTTTCACTACAAACAAATATAAGATATATGGATTAACTAAACGTTATTGTGTTGGGCTTCGTTTTTTTTCTTACTTCTTTGATGTAATCTATCTTTTTGGAGTCGTTATTGAATGTTGCTTATTCAAAGTTCATAATTACTTTGTTTTATACATGTTTCGTGTCCAGTCAGTTATCATATAAAAACTGTTTTAATGCGTCCGCCTTATTAATAAAGAGGGTAACAAATATTACAATGAATCCTAATCATATATATATATATATATATATATATATATATATATATATAGATATGTCATTCATTTGTTTATTTTACTTGTGATAGTCTAACGAATAAGACTATTTATTCGAAATAAAATTTTACCTTAATACTACATGGGAATAATTCATCGTTTTAGCAATCTATTTACTCCGTAGAAAGATCGACCTAAATTTTTCAAATATAATCATCCACAGACACGTCGTCGATATAAGCGAGATACGAACGCGAGGCTCTAGAAATAAAAGCCCGACGCTGGACCACAGAGCAAATGCTCGATGGTAAGAGGAGTGTATCGCTTTTTAATAGATGTCAATTATTTGCTTACTTTAATTGCGACCACCGAACAGTATGATCCTTACTTCCAGCAAGCATCACAAATAGATTATTGAAACCTATGCTTTCACATTTGCATACAAACGACGCGATGTTTGGCAGATTCGAATTTCTTTCCAATTCTTTCTGACACGTTATTTTTAAGGTGAGCAGAATTTCCAATTATTATTTTTTACTTTAATACTAATCTTTACCCTAACCATTATTCTTGAATTGATAGTAATTTGGTAAGTCAGATACACCGTCCATGGTATGTTTAAATCTTCCTTTTCTTCGTTTCGTTGCTGTGCGTGTTGTTTAACCTTGCGGTTATTTATGTAATCGGTTATCATCGATATAGATTGTTTCTCTCACAACAAACAAATATAAGATTGTGAGTTATAAAAATGACATTTAGAATATATATATATATATATATATATATATATATATATATATATATATATATATATATATATATGTATATATATTACTCTTGTTTTATATTCTAACTTGTTTTATAATATGTATTGCATTTTACCATTGTCTATGTACGCATATATATATATATGTATATATATATATATATTTAATATACATATATATATATATATATACATATATATATATATTTAATATACATATATATATATATACATATATATATATATATATATATATATATATATATATATATATGTATATGTTTTCACATTATCTTTGTACATTCTATTTAAAAAGTGGCAAATTCTTGTTTAATGTAGTGTAATTATGATCAAATATCGACTTTATGTATTCAGTTTGACAGTAATATATATATATATATATATATATATATATATATATGTGTGTGTGTATATATATATAAAGTTTGTTTTTACTTTCCCTACTCCTGTCTTTAAAAAAAAGCTTCATTAATTTAAATCTTCATTTATTCTTCTGTTATTTAGAGTCTATATACATCACTTCCCTGAGTCGTTTATAATCTATTATTACATCCATTTCCATCTCATCTATTCCCATTTTCAGTATATTTATTTATTCTGTTCTACTTTACTGTCTTTCCTACTGACTGTGTTCCATGCAAACAATTCCACGCCCAACCTTAGACTTAAGATCCACCAAATACATTTACGTTTGCCAACCATTTGATCGCAGCTCTCATCGTCTCTACATTAAATAGGGTATGGGGAAGCCCACAAGCCGATTCTTATTCGACAAGACTTGTCAAATTGAGACGCTGCGCGGGTCCATTAAACAGTTTCTTCCCTCGCGCGGAAATCACCACATTTTCTTACCACAAATGAGTCGATCTCGAAGCAGACAATTTATCATCGAAATAGGGCTCGAAAGATTTCCCTTCCGCAAGCCCGCGTCCGAATGCCGTGTCGAAAAGGACGGGCTAAACGGGGTTGGGCTTTTCTCTCTGCATTGCACTTTGCTAAAATGCTGCCGTAATTATCTGGAACAATGGTGGACGTGGGAAATAAAAATTAGCATAACCATTTCTCTCACGTACAAGAAGACGAAGCATGAGTCATCTTTCAAAATTGTCTCACGTCACTTATGTTGAGTGGCAAAGTCGCCAAAGCGCTCATCAACCTGACATCATCCTTCAGTCGTACGGCTGTTTAAAGGTTCACCTCTTCTCCCTTTTCCTCTTAGCTGACCTTGTCCTAGCACAAGGTTTGCTTAGCTATCATTAAGATTTTTCAACTTTATTTTACACTCAGTCGAGGTAGAAAGTAGGGGAACATGGGAGCACACTAAAAAAGGCAGACGCCGATTAATAGCGATATTTTACGTATTGGGGCGGAAATTGTCAAAAACGAAGTTGACGGTCGCGAAATAATAAAAAGGCTTCTGTTTGTTTGGAGCACAAGCCAAACATGTTGCCATTTTCATCAGCATCCTTAAACCGTATCTTTACAAAGCTGTCGAAACATTGTGTATTTATTTGCATAAATATACACATATGTTTTGCATTTACATTACCAGACATGACTACGCAGATAACACATAATAAGAAAAGTAAAAGGCGAGAAGGCCTTGACTTCAGTTTAGAACTTTTTAAGACTCACCAGTAAACCGCATCATGATTCCAAACATGGATCACTTACATACGGGGTGCCGGTTCTACCAGAAAACAACAAGAAAGTTACACACAAGAAAGTCACATAAGTTTCACAGAACATGCAAATCTCGGTGAAAATATGTCCTTGGGATAAACCCAGCTTCTTAACCGGCTACGTAGTTCGCCAATTAGAACGAATCTAAGTTGAGGTCTCACAGTATGTTTTTTAAGTCAATCTGCTATACTGCTGTGCTATAAAGAAAAGCAAAACTTAACATTAAGAAATTCTCTTGTTGATTGTCCCCTTCTTACTGAGTAACGGTGTTATGTGCCATCATGAAAATAATTATGAAGATACCTTCACATTGTGTTAGAAATTTAGAATATGTTCATCAACGGACACGTGTTTTATACAAACGCTGAGTTCATCAACGTTTGCTTCCATGAAACATATGCTTAAATATCACAAAATACATCTTGAACTATTTATTTTTGAGTAACGTCTTCAACAGAACATTCAAAATAATTACTCAATTAAGCCTTAATTTAAAATACATTCATTTTACCTTGTATTGTGTTATCGGTGTTACTTTTCATCGTTACCATTACTCTTGTAATATCTCGCTATATATATATATATATATATATATATATATATATATAGTCATCCACACACAGGCTGTTTCGCTGTAGCAGAGCTCTTCAGTGCGGCTAGACCAGCTAGTGCTTCAAGCCGGCGCATCTGTCAGTCGGCGCATCTGTCAGTCGGCGCATCTGTCAGTCGGCACATCTTCCCCTGCGCTATCATACGACACTTACTGCATGTAAGTGATATCTCAATGTAAACATTGTAAAGTGCCGGGAGCTTGAATTGATTTTACCCTATGAGCTATGTCTAAAAGCCAATAGCTGTTGACAAAATCCTTACAAATAAGCTCTACCCAAGAAAGTGAGGTTTAATATCACATCCACATACAGACCGGCTCGCTGTATCACAGCTACTATATGTGGTTCCACCAGGTAGTGCCTCAAGCCGCGATTGAAACTCAACCGTCGAGTTGACAGTCGGCGCCTCTACTCCTGCGCATTCATATATATATATATATATATATATATATATATATATATATATATATATATATATATATATATATATATATATATATATATATATATATACTTTCAGAAATAAAACCAAATACGATGACTAATTCATTTCCCTTGATTAGACACAGTAAGTGATAAATTCGCCAAGCAAATCAGCTCAGCAGTTGAAAATTGATATTTTTCTTCGAATGTACGTGTTGTGTTTTCTACAAAACGTTTATTGGCGTCCTCTCATAAAGACGTTTACCCCACCCCCCACACCACACACCATAAAATAATGTAATTTATAATTTTAAATGTAGTTGCAGTGCTGACTACGTGGGTAGGATGGCGTTAATATTGGATAGTAGAGTCCAACAGCACATTCCGAGTAGGATCAGAAATAGAAGCTTCCAATCAACGGACGTTCAAAACAACACATACAGTCTTCCATTACAGAGGATTTACTTAAAAACCCTCCGTGCGCTAGGAATTTTAGCATGGACTCCTTCAGCATTCTCAGTCATGCTTACTCGTAATACCATCTCAACATTTTGGAGACGATCCACGTTCGTCTTAAGCGTCCCTCGCTTAGTAAGCAAAAGGGATGTCTATTTGGACAAGATGTGATCAGTCTCTAAGATTCATCATCCATTGTACATATAACATAACGCTATTTAATTTTCTGTACTTTCACTTTTTCACCCCGTTTTTAAAATCCCTCGTTTTTTTTTAATCCCTCGGTACAGCCTTTGTTAAGAGAGGGCGAAACCGGTCTGCTGACATTTTTTTCTTGAATATATTTTTAATAATGAACGATAGAATTCGTCTTCCCTTAATTCTGTAGATTATAAAATTGTGTACTCCCCCAAAAATCATGAAATATTTATATATATATATATATATATATATATATATATATTTATACATATATATATATACATATATATATATATTTATACATATATATATATATATATATATATATATATATATATATATATACATATATATTATTCATATATTATACTATATTATATTCATTCTAATCCATGTGAAAAGTAATCCAAATACATCATTTACATCAGTTCAATTCAGAGCCTTCAATATGAACAAAATAACCAGTAAAGCTCTAAAAGCTTATTAGAAAAATGATATTAAAAGCTGGTAATTATTAATTAATTATCCGAATAATAAGAAAACCTAATTTAGTATTTTAATTTTTATTCAAACCAAACTGATACGAACAACGGCCAATCATGAGAGCCAGCCCCATTTTAAACCATGGGTTCGAACAAAATAGGAAATCAAGGACTGCAATGCTGTTAGATAATTCTTATTTATTTCCTTCACAGTAAGTAGCAAGAAATAAAGTAAAATAAAATAAAATAGACACAATTAAAAGAATTGATGTGAATGATGTATTTTGATTTCTTTATGCATGTTCTTTGGAAGTGAATTAATATGATATATCATATATGCTCTCGAGTTTCTACTAAATCTTCATCGAGTTTGTATTGGGAAATTTGCGGATACTGTAAGGAATATAAAATACAAAACATATTTTCCTCATCAAACCCAATATTGTATCAGATATATATATATATATATATATATATATATATATATATGTATATATAATTATATATATATATGTATATATATAATTATATATATATGTATATACATATATATTGATATATATATAGTTATATATATATATATATATTAATATATATATATATATATTTATATATATAAATACATATATATATACATATATATATATTTATATACATATATATTTATATATATATATATATATATATTCATATATACATATATTTATATATATGTACATATATATATATATAAATATATACAGAATATATATATATATATATATATATATATATATATATATATATATATATATATATATATATATATATGCTAGCAAGTATATGCTCCCTCCGGTTGCATATTTTTTCTACGTCGGGAGCATGATATAAAAATTAACAAACTGCATACATTGACCACCTCCACAGGAAGAGGTAATGACTAATAGGAGTATATCATGACGAACGATAACTAGCCCCTCGCCCCAATTAGGAGTTAATGCCTGGGAGGATGATATCATGAAACGGAATAGATAGTAAACTACCCCGACCCCCTAAAAAAGGTAAAAAGTCATCCTGGGACGATGATATCGTGAGGGATGAACATATATTATACTATCCCTTCTCCCTCTAAAGAGAGAAGGTAATGCCCGGGAGTAATGTATTATGAGGAATGAAAATATACTACACAACCCTCAAAGGAAAAGCAAAACGTCGAAGTATCTAACCCCACCAAACATACCAAATAAAGGATGGGGTTATGCTTGGTCGGAAATAAACCCTCCAAGATAAAGGAGGTTATACCCAAGAGTATCACCCCATAAAAGGAAAAGGTAATGCTTGCGAGTGTGGTATAGTAAGTTTTATTGTACACGTAAACTTCCGAAATGTAAGGTGGGCTTAAAAATATAGTCGCCATCTTTATAAACAAAGAGAAGTATGCAAGTTAATGAAGGACGATAAGTTCGTTTCATATTTTTTTAATTAAAAAATACATGTTTATAACCGTGAGTAATCGTTCTTCCTTAGCTAACCTTTTACTTGATTTTTTTAGATGGCAACTATATTTTTACGATTTAATTTTTATTTTGGTGTTTCACGTGTACGATAAAAATTAATATAACTTAGGGTGTTTAATGTGTTCTTATTTATATTTTGTTCACTAAAACATGATTTTAGTAAAAATAAAATAATGGTCATTATGAGTAATGCCGAAACTTATTTCACTTTAAATAATTTACGTGACTAAAATAGGAATTAACGCCAAATTCAAGGAAAAATACCTATTTTCCAAAAGAGTAGGGGTGAATTAAAAAAGTCAGCATTCTTCTTTTTTTTTTAATTTAATATTGGGGGGATTGATTAAGAAGTGAAAGAAAACTTTAAATTAAAAAAGCTTACAATTTAAACAGAAAGTTCAATTGCATTAGGTTGCATTTTAAGTAGAATACGTTTTTATTTCAGACTTCATATTTATATTTTGCTATTTAATTTCGTAAATAAATGATGTACTTCAAAAACAATTTTAAAAAATTAACAGAAGTGAGACAGATAGTGATGACGACGCCAAATTTTATTTTTTAGTATTTATAAGGGAGAGTGTCCCCTTGAAAGAGAGAGAGAGAGAGAGAGAGAGAGAGCGCAAGAGAGAGAGAGCGCGAGAGAGAGAGCGAGAGAGAGAGAAACCAATCTATTCCCCTTTTCTATGAACTCAGTATATCTTTCTAGCTAGCTTCATCTAAATTATCTCCCTTGATATTTTATGAATGTTTTTTTCATAATTTATTCATTTTTTTTTAAATTACACTAATAACTGTGAATTTACACAAAACAATTTTGGATACACAGGGAATATAAAATAATATAATCATGAATGAATAACAGTAAACATTACTTAATTATAGACGGTTTGAAAAGAAGTTATGGAAATTAGATAGATATTTGAATGGCTATATGTGTTTCTTTATTACAATATATACCGTATTTGAAAGCATGCTGCTGTATTATTGATTAAAATAAGATAGGCCCGTTTTGATGGTATGTTTGGAGTGATAAATAAAGAAAGCCTTTCGCATTTATTCATTTATATATATATATATATATATATATGTACACATATATTTATATAAACGTATATATATATTTTTTTTAAAATAAATTATTTGGTATAAATTATTTTTTGCGTAAATGCAAGGAAGACATGGACACGTTGTTTAATAAATAAAATCGAAAATATATATAGAGAGAAAATTGATGACATGTCCCATTGATAGCGAATGAATGTAGTCCTCTGCATATTCTTCAACCGCTCCGGTAGCGGTAAAGAATACACGCACCGGTAAACCCATTGATTTTCTCTAGCTAGTAAATACAATAACATGTGGTATGGCGTCCTAAATTTGTGGTAAAACACTAAACTACGGATATTTACATCGAGGGTTCGATCACTGCGCGGGTAGGCATGCTGATGGCGGCTCATATCCACAAAAACGCGTCCATGTCTTCCTTTTGTGTGCGAAAAAATTAATTCATGAAAAATTAATTAATGGACACAATATATATATATATATATATATATATATATATATATATATATATATATATATATAATTAATGACACGCCCGATTAAGGAAGAATAAACGCAGTCTTCTGCATATTCTTAAACCGGTCAGGGAGCGAAACTACTAATCGCACCGGTAAACAGACCGGTGTTCTATTGCTAGTAAAACAATAAAAGTAAAATAAATATGCGTGTACTCACACACATATACATACATATACATATACATATATATACATATATATATACATATATATATATATATATACATACATACATATATACATATATACATATATATATACATATACATATACATATATATATACATATACATATATATATATATATATATAAATATATATATATATATATATATATATATACATGTTTTATTAAACAACAGTAGAAATTCCTGTTTGTTTATTTTTTCATCCATTTTCAAGTTAGTAGACCAACGATCTAATGTTCTGTTAAAGTGTGAACTGGAACTCGAGTTACTCATTCGAGCAAAACACATACCATCAACCAAGCTCGATGTAAGGAGAAATAGGGAATACTATGATGCATTTAATAAAGATTAAAAATTAAATTAAAAAAATTGTTTTAATCGACTATCTTAATAAATTCGCCAATTTTAATTCATATAGCCCTTAACGTGCCTTATTATAACTCATGTGTGTCGAAAACGTGGTAACAACATTCGCAGCTACTCTGTGCATGTTTAAATCCTCATGCAACATTTCATGCGCGGACTCTTTACTCACTCCGACCTCTTAGGCGATCTCGCGCACGGTTGAACGACGATCTTCCATCACCAAATCTCGCACTCTTCACACAACAGCTGCACTCCGACGACTTTGGGGCCTGCCAGAACGTTGGTCACTCTCAACTGATGTGCGGCCATTTTTTAATCGGTTGAACCACTCCTTAACTTTTGTTACACCCACCGCATCTTCTTCAAACATGCACTGAATGTTACGAATTGTTTTGCTTTTAGAATCACCAATCTTTTGACAACATTTGATGCAGTAACTTTGCTAAACCCGTGCAGAGAGAATCTTGAGAATAATCGGTAATCGGATGAACACGTTGTGTAGCCTCTCACTTAGCGACCGACAGGCAGCGACTAACGCGCATGCAGGCGGCTATAAAATCCACACATGCGTATGAAGGTGTTTTCATTCACTATGTAGAATGGCGCCGTTTTTTGTCTCTATTTCGCAAGGAAAAAATAATGGGCGAATACTTTATAGACGAGCTTAGTATATTACTGGTCAAATGAGCATGACACCGTTGGTTTCAAGTCAACTTTAATTCAAGATAAGCGAAGTTAACTGGCTATCTGTAGTCATGTATGAAGAGTTCTGTGTGTCTGTCTTGGGTTGATTTGACTGTATCTTCTATAACACCAGTAATATATGCATCTTATGTTCTTATGTTATATTTTAGAATGTTTTTTTAAAAATAATTGCACACTCTGGTGTATGCGTTTCTACTTATCTTATCAATGACTGTATATATATATATATATATATATATATATATAGGCAGCATCTTCTCTTGCAAGCAAGTATTGTTAAATATATAAGACAACTTATGTATGGGTACCCTTTGGTAAATCTATTCAATAGTCCGAATCAGGATCTTAGTTTCGGAGCGGATGTGCTGATGAATTTACCATAGTTTTGATTTGTGTTCCAAGTACTTTCGAACCCATCCGGGTCCATCTTCAGGAGAATGACGATAATCAGGTACACATCGTGTGTTAGTATTATAGCCATTAAAACTACCTATAATACAAACACATGGTCTGTACCTGATTATCCTCATTCCCCTGAAGATGGACCCGGATGTGTCTGAAAGTACTTAGGACAGAAATCTAAAATTCATCAATCAATTCCCCTCCGAAACAATGATCCTGATTCGGACTATTGAAAGGATCTACCAAAAGATATCCATACATAAGTTATCTCTTGTATTTGATATTGATATATATATATATATATATATATATATATATATATATATCATATTAGACATTATTACAAGACCCTTCCATGTAAAATTGAAAGTTCAGACTGTCGGAAATATTAAGAATAAAATTCACCTTAAAGTTTCAGTTTAATGCTCCGAATTTGTCGTTTATTGCTATCGTATGTTTCGATGTTTATA
>OY744526.1:100767051-100817051 GCA_963556195.1 Sepiola atlantica
AAGAAGCACCAGGACTGGTTTGATGAAAATGACTCTGAGATTCAACCCCTCCTGGAGGAGAAACGCCAACTTCTCCGTGCACATCAGAGTGACCCTAAGTGCCTCGCAAAGTGTGTGTGTGAGTGTGCAATGCACACAGGGTGATGTGACGCGAAAGTGTGTTAGCTATAAGGTAGCGTCTTGGCCTACTCACCATCTCGCCCTCAGCAACCACCACTGGCCAGCCATGCACGAAACGAGAAGCCGAGCGTGTAAGTCTTCTCCTGCCAGTACTCAGCCTCTCCTTCATCAAGACCTCTGCTGTGCCTCCTCGCGGCCACACACGGTAACTGGTTGTCATGCGTATCCAGGCGGAATCAGCAGAGGATCTCGGAACAGTAGGGAGTCCCAGAGGGAATGTGCTACGGCCCACCGACGTGTGGACATGCCCTGACACATTACCAATCCCTATTCCAGCCATGGGTCAAATGGCCTCACTGCCTTGTGAGAGCTTTTGGAAATGGATAATGCTAGGGGAGCAACCCCGACAGAAATGACGGAGTGGAGCCCCGTAGGCGGTTGGACGGCATATTTGCCTCCCTCCGGCAGCTCCTGCACCCTGGCTCGTCCCCCAGCCGTATCGACACACATATGTATATATACACACACGCCCACATGTATATATATATATATATATATATATATATATATATATATATATATATATATATATATATATATATAGAGAGAGAGAGAGAGAGAGAGAGAGAGAGAGATACAGTCAGTCAGGAAGCCAGGCAGAGATTGATAATTTAATAATGTCACAGTATAGTTCTAAAAGATGGAAGCAAATAAAAGTAGAAAGTCTCTAGGACAACGCCATGTAAAAAGAAAACTATATAGAATATGTATATAATATGTATAAAATCTATGAAGATGGGGTAAGTTTTAACGTAGACCTCCGAATCTTATTTTAAAATAATATATAGGAGATTTTCCATTAAAACATTAATAAATAATATGAGCTAACACAAGTTTAACCGCGTCCGGTTTCATTTGGAAATGCACAATCTGACTGAAGAAATACGTAATAGAAACATTAAATTAATATCGGTCCTTAATAAGAAATCCACAGCAGGCATACAAACGTGTCCATTGAGACTCGTAGAATAAATAATATGATTAAAACATAATTAAAATATGTAATAGAACCATAACACTTATCAAGACGTGAGGTACTGTTATTTAGTTAGTAACAACATTGACTTACAACATGGGTGTTCCAAGTCTGAATCCAGTCGGTTCCACAGTACAACTTCAACTTAGGGATGGTGGCAACCTTCATCTGGTCCTTCCCGTACTTACCCGATGTCTTTTAAGAAAGAAGTATAACTGAAAACATAATAACAACACTAGAAATATCTGATGCACACGAAATCAAGACATGTCCGGTGTAAACTTCAAATGAGTAATCTAATTGTGTTTTACAATTAATCAACTGTTATTGTTTTGAACGGCCGATAATAAATAAGACAGCACGGTGGTATATTAGCTAGAATATGTTTTGTCCTGACATACAGAATAGTATGTTATAAAAATACTGATGTTTACCTCCCTTCCACTGCAGGGAGATGTAAGAAAAATATGGAAACTGGGATTTGGTGGCAAGAGCACTAGAGTTAGTGCACTTTGGCCCGCAACCATCCCTTAGAAGCTCTGCCGGAATTCCAAGGTTGGGGCGCCGCGAGTACTTAGCAATAAATAAAGTCCACCTCAAAGGGGGGGGGTACTAGTACTACCCAGAAGAAAGGATACCATTAGTCGGAAGATGCGACACAAGGTTTACGAGTGGGGGTTGATGGGCCAGCGCACTAGAGGTATAACTATTTGGCACCGGAAAATGCCTGGGGAACACCGTCAGCATTCTCCGGTCGTCGCGCCTCAGGCAGTTCGCTATGAACTAACTATTCCCTAAAGAAGGGAGGCACGTTCTGGGAGGATGGCCCTCTAAATACTATCTAGAACAATATATCAGCCCGACTGAAGAAAGGTCACAATCAGTCATGATGGGCCATCCCCATTGGAATGATTGTCGAGAATGTATCCTTTACATGTTTAGCATGACGTCTCTGACTTTCACAGTTAGACTGTATAATAAATACTAATATGTACCTCCGTCCCGCCGCAGGAAGATGTGACACCAGATGGGAAAGTGGGAATAGTTCGGCTAGTGCACTAGAAGTAGCGCACTCTGGCATCGCAGAAAATTATTTGGCAGCTCTCTCGGCGTTCCCAGGTAAGGGCGTCTAAGGCAGTTAGCAATAAACGAACTACACCCCAAAAGAGGGGAGGCAATGTCTTGGAGTGTTGCTTTTCTTTGGACTACTAATACCTCAGCCCGACAGATAACAGGCCACGGAAATGGCCCAGTTTCTGGCGGACTGATTGTCGAGAATTGATCCACAAGTGTTATTTACCAATCTGCCGTCTCGCTTCAACAATCTGGAAGAAAGATTGCTCGTCTTTCGCTGTAGGCACCTATATACATAATGTTTAAAAGAATCCACACATTCACGAAATAGGGTAGATAATTACCACACAATAACGTCTACCTTTTCCCGTTGCTCTATATAGCGTCAATACGTAATTTAACATTTTCTTATTGATTTCCACTGTTCAGAAACTTTTTGCCGGATTTGTATCTTAAATATGTCGAACACGACATCCATTAGTTCGTTATCTCGAGGATTATTCTCGACAGCATCTGAATATCGTTTCCGTATTGTTTTATATGTCGTTTGTAAATAAACTTTAGCCACTTTATCATGCAAATCTTGTTCCAAATTCGTTTATACATTATCCCTGTTTCCCAGTAAGAGGTATTGATTTTAACATTCGAGAGAAAACATTTTCTCCAACTTTGAAGCGTCCCTTCGTGAAAGTGTTTTCACCTCCTTGTTAGCTATAGTTTGGCAATTATCTATTAAACACTGTTTTCATCTTATTTGCAAACATTACTTCTGCTGACCTCATCAAAGATGAATCATTGTAGTTTGGGGACATCCTATATACTTGCTGAATAATTGCATGGCTTTGTTTGCGCGCCTTCGAACGTGTCCACCAGCAGTTCCGCTTGATAATGGCTTCTAGACGTGAGTCGTGTTCCGTTGCAAAATATAATAAAGTCAACGATCTCGAACCGGTCGAACAATTCATGTTAAAAACTAATTGTTGCTTCTGTTGTTTTACTTTTTTATATTTCGGGAAACTGTCCACCCGTCGGCCAGCAACATCTATGTGAATCCTAGACCACGGTTGGTGTGTTTTCGGCCAGTAGTCTAAACTTTATAAGATATGTCTTTGCTTCCAAAGCACATCCTTTGCATAGTTGCACCGCATTTTGAATATATGTGTCTATACTTATCCAAGACACACAACTTCTAATGAGACTTTTCCATTCTCGAAATTCTCGGGTGACTGATATGCAATAATCTTAGTATTCTTTTTCTGTAATGTTGCAGGAATAACTATTCGATTCCCGTACATAACTAGTTCATCACAAATTTAATAAACTTCCAAGATGTTCAGGTGTTTTTCTTTTCTTTTTGCCCATTAAAACCGACGTCTAACAACTTTACTTTTCTTTTTTGAGTGTAACTTGAAGTTCATTAATCATTTATGTGCGTTTTACTTGTACCTCAGTTTGTAGGGGGTGGGGCAATCACTGTGTCTTCAAGGGGTTCAGTATGTTTTATGATAAGTCAAGATCATCCGTCAGCATGACTCATATTTTATGATGGAGGAAACTGCATTATGTAACTGTGATTTAAGAGAAGTATTTCTTATCTCTACAGTCTGTTTTCAGTATCTGTTGGTATTCACATTGTTTACCCATGAATCGTTAGCAGTGGCGTATGGTCAGTTTCAACACAACACGTATTCCATGAACACATCAATTAAATGTAACAATAAAAACATTCTATCTTATGCTATATTCTAGAATGTTAAAAAAACTTTTTTTCTGCAGATAGTTACGTACAAGACGCGGAGACGATTGATTTTGCCGATCCGTCTACCATTTTGTATAATATACAGTCTCCAATGCCGTAGGGGCTAACATCAGTCGCCACAATGCTTTCGATATCTATATTGTAGTGTGTCAAAACTAATTTCGATGTCAGGATAATTTTTAATTTTTAAAATGCCTCCTGTCATTCAGTAGTTTACACTTAATTTTTCTTAATAGCTTATTTAGATGTGGTCACGAATTTTCCATGTTTCGAATAAAGACATCATAATAAACTTCTGAGAATACGCAGGACGAACACCTCATTCCGACATATAAATACCCATTGAAATGGCTCAGTTTCCTAATTTTACGTTATTTTAATCCTCTGTATTTTTTAAAATTTTACTATAACATTTCTTGAGTGCTTTTTAATAATTTTCAATATGGATCTTTGCGAAGGGGCAGTATTTTATTACTTTTATTTACTTTATTTTATTTACTTTATTTTATTTATTTTATTTTATTTACTTTATTTAATTTACTTTTATAAAGTTTGTTCTTATTAATGAAAGTTCTATGTACATATATACGTATATATAGGCATATCCTCCAATTTATGATAGAGTACAATGTGTATTCATTTGTATATTTTTATATACATAAATATACTGTATCGACCCTTTTCCTAGACTTCCTACGAAACTATTTCAAGTTGTGACGAGAAGCGAGAAAGCCAATAGCAAATCAGCCAATCCTTTTATCTGAAATTAATTCACGAATAAATAATCCGGTATGAATAATATAGAACACGGTGAAAACAGACTTCGTTCACAACAGCATTAAATCATCAAATATTTTCGTAGAGAAACAAATAGGACATTTAAAGCCACCATATACTGTTACAAAGATTAACGAATAGTCCCTCAAACAAAACATTTGTGTGAAAACTGACAACGTCAAAGGAGCACATGAATCGATATTCGGCATTGGATTTTACTCTACATAACCTATTAACAAACAGGAAGGAATCTGAAATGCAATGCTCGTTTTATTAATCACGTAGCGGTTACGAAATTTCGAAAATCTTGTGTCTAAGAAATGTTTAGCAGACCCTACCATGATATCATAGGCCTGAGATAGATCTCTTTCGCATATATTTTGGAGAGGCAATATGATATTGGTTGTTGCGAACGAGATAGTCTTATTCCGTTATAGCTCTCTTTAGTAAAGCAACCTTTATTATAGAAACAAAATAATTTCTTTTGCAACCTAATCTCATTTCTATAAGTATTATGGGATGCTTCAACATGGCCAATCATAGAAGATTTTTATCGATCATCAATAATGTTCAACATTTTCTTGGGGTAGTCTGAACAAGTTAGCACAACTACTGCTAGGCCTTTAACTAGCTTATAGATATAGATATCGTTATTGGATTTTAAAGATTTCGCAGTCTTGAAATAGGTCTGTCATTAAACAAAATTATTGAAGTCAATAGTTATTAAATCGATGTGCCAAATCAGTAAAACGCGATTCCATCTGCGTAAAATGATAAGTAGAAGCAGACTCATGGTGCCTAAGTTTGGGAACATGAACGTATGAAGAAGCAGGAGTCTTCTCTTTGTAATTATTAATCAGAGAAATACTAAATTTCTAACTCTTGCACTGGGCCAAAGTCTTAACATCCGAAATGAATAGTGTTAAAAAGTGGGAATGTTTTTTTACTCGATTCATAGAATTACATTAATTTTTAACGCATATTTAAAACAATCCATATATATATATAGATGTGGGTGTGTGTGTGTGTGTGTGTGTGTGTGTGTTTGTGTGTGTTTGTTCCGTTAAAGACAGCGCTTGCTTACAGAGTCTAGGGTGATTCTGTGGCAGGGGTTCAACCTTACTAATGAGAGAAAAAGCTTAAAACGTAGGTAAAAATAATTAAATATTATTTATTTAAAATGAATATCCTTAGCCCCTTTAATATAATTAAAATTGAGCCCTGTTCGGGGAAGTTAAAAATAGACTGACACGTAGCTATAATGCATAATCCGACAACGTTTGTAGAATCTC
This sequence comes from Sepiola atlantica, assembly GCA_963556195.1. Classification (NCBI taxonomy): domain Eukaryota; kingdom Metazoa; phylum Mollusca; class Cephalopoda; order Sepiida; family Sepiolidae; genus Sepiola; species Sepiola atlantica. The sequence continues at coordinate 100,773,110 of OY744526.1, forward strand.
TAGTCGGTCTTTCTTGACATGCCGCCCTTCGCATGCGACCGTCCGTGATTATTATCCCTACATTGATGAAAGCTGGAAAAGTTAGCGTGTGTAAATAAAAATAAGTGAATATTATTTATTAAAAATCAATATATATATATATATATATATCTTTAACTAAAATGTACATGTACACACATATATGTGTATATATATATACACATACAAACGTTAATGTATTAGATGTTTTACACACACACATATATGTGTATATATATATATATATATATATATTTATATATATATATATATATATATATATACACACTAATATAAAATAATAAATATATGCATGTATAAATGAAAACAGTTACGATTTCTTCAAATACTTTCACGGGGTCCTATATATTGTGTATTCGAAGATATAGCTTGTACACTAATTCGTTTATACCCACGTTTCCCGCACAGATTTGAACAAATCACATTTTAATGCGGTAGACGTAAGAAATGTTAAGAAAATGTATAACTCTCTATTCTCGACGGATGTCTGGCGCCTTTATTTAGGGTAGGCTTTCTTTATCGACAGGTATCCTTTCACTTTATTCGAGTAGAATCAGTAGATAACGGAGAGCGTCGATTGTATCCCGTCGAATGTTTGTCAGGGGGCACAATCGCACCAATTAGTACAACATCTAATTTTCAGACTATTCATTTTTTTCCAAAAAGACAAGCGCAACTTTTGAAATAATTACAAATAAAATAATGCAGAAACGAACTACAGTAGTGGAAACATATTGAAGAGGATTAATTGACTTGTAGGAGGCAGTATGATATTTTCATAAGCTGCAAAATATATTTTTCTATAAAATTTAAAGTTTACTTATAAGTTTATAAAAAGGTAGGCTTTCTTTAAACAGAACACATGCAACTATGTTTCAAGTTAAATTATAAAATACCTAAAATAAAAAGTATACTATCAATAACGAAAGTTCTATGGAATCTATGATTTATATATAACTATTTGTTTTGTTTTACGACTCTTCATCATAATGTCGTTGCTTTGGTGGTGTGTTAAATTATTTTAGAGGAAATAATTAATATTTTGATGCTTTTGTATTTATAATTCTAGTTGCATTTGCCTGAAGTATGTAGTGATAATATGATTATATATATATATATATATATATATATATATATATATATATATATATATATATATATAATAAGTAAGATACTAAAAGTAAACTTTTAGTAGAAAGAACCTATAGTGAAATGGTAAACGCTCAATATACGAGATAGAGCAATTATAAAGATAGATGGACAAACCCAATATCTTTTTACTCGAACTTTTTTTCACCCATCTCTTTCTTAATATTTTTTCAAATGTTGAACTTTGGCTTTTCTATTGCCAACTTATCTATCTGTATAATTCCTGTGATGATAAGATCTTTATCTTTGAAAAGCCTTGGCTTAAGGAAAGAACAATAAACATAATTTTATTACAGAATATACCTTGCATTGAACATTTGAAGTTTGAAATAAATTTGGACATTCGTGCATGTTTATCACTATTCGTCCATCTATTTATATATATATATATATATATATATATATATATATATATATATATATATATATATATATATATATATATATATATATATATATATATACTGCCGGATGCCATGTCTATGGTATACGTACAACATTTTCTGTTAACCCCGTACATATGAGCTTAACAATTTCCACAATTATCTGTCAAAGTAGAACTGAAAATAACGGAAGTATCCCGTCTCTTAGAAAAACTCTTTTAATTGGAGTGTCAGCTTTTGATTAGTTTAGAGTCAGATTTTACGTGTATAACACTGCTAATAATCTCCGAATGAATTCGTGAAATGGGAAAAGCAGTAACAAGTAAATACAATTAAATAATCAAAAAGAATTTAGAGACAAATAAAGGATACCGAATATTTTTTAATATAAAAACAGTAGGTAGGTACCAGTACTCCCGCCGTGGAATACTGTTGATTAGCTGACTGTGTGTTTGCCCCTCGTACACTCTTCAATACATAGAAGTTACTTCCCCTCTTTTCCGTGCTAATATATGCTGACCTAAGCGTTGAATAGCAGTTCACAAAATTAAAGGTGACTTTTAAAGGGGTTTTAATCCTTCAACTGGCACGAATTAGCCCCTCATACATTTAAATTGCATGCGCATTAATCAATGATGTGTGTAGATCATAACCACACATCTTCATTTCAAATAGTGTTACTAGCCTCCTTCCAAAGATGATGCCCTTGAAGAGAAATATAAAAAATTGTCATTCTAAGCGTAATGCCACATTCGGGCTCTCTCCCCGTTAAAAAGGTTCAAAAATTAAGTAAATCCAATAGAAATATGTTTAGTTCAATCGTAGGTGGAACTAAACATCTTTCTATTGGATTGAATTTATTTTTGAACTTTTTCATTTTTGTACATTTTAACACTGCCTTAACCGGACCTTGGTTTGTGAGAAGCCTAACAAGAGATGAGTTAGAGGAGTTAGATATTTTTTGCTCAGAGTTCAAACTATTATCAACACTCGCTTACTGTTGTTGGATGTCTTACCATTCACGGTAACTAACGCTGTATAGGGAGTGAAAAAGAATATATATATATATATATATATATATATATATATATATATATATATATATATATATATATATATATATAGAGAGAGAGAGAGAGAGAGAGAGAGAGAGAGAGAGAGAGAGAGATAGATAGATAGATAGATAGATAGATAGATAGATATATGTAAGTAAATTTCGTGTACAACAGAATCGTAGTATCAATTTTAGAGGAAGCATTATTTTAATCAATGTAACAGATGAGTGGAAAAAAAAGAAGGAAAATTGTTATAATTACCTTAAGGTCTTATCGACTGACCCTCTGAGAGGAAACGTCAGAATGGTAAATTAAAAAGTAAAAGTCGAATGAGATATGAGGGGAAAAAACTTATTTCAGTTGGGGGAAACGATTGAGAGGGGGAAAAAAACGGTAACTCTCTCAACGTTATGGTGGCTTTGAATCATTAAAGATCTCCAACTGATGCTTCAAAATCTTTTGTCTACACAGGCTAGGTCGAGAGTTGTTAATGACTAACGCCTCAATAATATTGAGATGGTAGTTCGACCTGGCACTGTGTAAAACAGAAAACCACCCATCGGAATAGTTGTCAGAACAACTATTTGTACTAACGAGGGGATTACCGATGGCTGATTCCTGTGCCTGGAAGTTCCCGGATGATCTCGAAACCTTGTGTAGGCGAATATCATGTGGTATGTGTTGGGATATTCTAAATTCTAATCTTTGGGATGTCTTACCAACGTAGTCAGCTCCACACTGACACATGAATTTATAAACAACAGAATTCTTTTGAATGGCTGGCAAAACATCCTTACGAAAAGAAGAGAAAAAGGTTCGAGTCATGTAAATTACCCTCAACATATATATATATACTTATATATATATATATATATATATATATATATATATATATATATATATATATATATATATATATATATGTGTGTGTGTGTGTGTATAAGTTATCAAAAATATATTTATGGCAATTAAGCTGAACAGAGACTCTCGCGTTTTATCCCTGGGGCAATGTTCAGGCTAACATGCATGAGAGAGCAACAACACATCAGCCTTGTTAACTAGCTAGCCGTGTATATAAAAAAATCCGGAAAAAACTTACTCCATGCATGTTAGCCTGAAGATTTACCCAGGGATGAAACGCGGGAGTCTCTGTTTAGCTTAATTGTCATAAATATATGTTCATAACTTATTATATATATATATATATATATATATATATATATATATATATATATTATATAATCACCCCATATACGGCGTTAGTTATCGTGAATGGTAAGACATCCAACAACAGTAAGCGAGTGTTGATGATGGTTTTAACTCCGAGCAAAAGATATCTAACACCTCTAAATCATCTCTTGTTTGGTGTTTTACCTGTAAGAAATAGCAGTACTCATGCGAGAATCAGGACGGCGGCATATACGTCGGCCGGGGATCATACACATTTCGCTTTGCTCATAGAACATACTTTATTACTGTGAATATGGATCTATTTCAACTTCGTATCGTTCGCTTCTATTTCCATATTAATCACAATGATATGAAATTACGTAGCTTTTCCACATATATTTTACATTTGTGTCCGCTCTGAATCATATTTAGCAACTTATAACTTCACTTCAAATTCTTCTAGGTCTATGATTAAATAACAAAAATAGCATACGTAATATAAGGTGACAGGTGAATATGGGTGTAAGCCATGTTAATTATATTCAAGTAGCTTTATTCATTCTATGTATACACTAAACTTCAAACGCATTTAACAGAAATGTAGTACATACCCCATTTAAACTTAAATAAATTACTGGAATGATATAATACAAGAAACATATGTACTCCAATTTACGAGAATGTAATTGCGGAAGCATCGTCTTATACCACAAAAAATATCAGTAAGAGTCTAGGATTATGAAAAGAACGAACAGCGAAAGAAACACGCATAGCTCTCTTTGTATTTCCACTAGAGTAGTAGAATCCTTGAGCGGCTTATTGCAAATTAAAGACAAAAGTGTGTTGCTATCGATAAATGACCGCTATACTACTTTGCAATACCACAAATAATTGTAAATGGTTGTCGAAAGAGGCTGTCGAGAGAGTTGTTGTCACGCAATTTCTAATAAATTCCATTAGGTACCGTCACTAAATAATCACTGATGACGACTTTAGTAAAAAGTCCGTGCGAGTAAATAAAAATAATAATTATAACAACATGTAAAAACGACGAGAAATTAGGATAAAGGGAAAAGTACGACCATAGAACGAAATATTTAAGAAAATAATGGAAGGGTGAAACCAACAAACACTAAACGGAACCATATGAGTCGATAAAAAAAAGAAAATATAAAATGATCGTGAATGGTCAAGGCGAATGTAAAGAACGAGGCTGCAAAGCGAAGTACATATCTCCACTGGTGTTTGCCAGTCAGAAATCAATGTAAAACCAATTGTTATGTGGCATACAATTTTTTGGACATAGGTTATCCAAAGAGGCGAATAATGCTAGAAATCTGTGAAAACTTTTCGACTCGACTCTAGTGAACGCAACGTTGTATTGCTAATAAGCAATCTCTGCTCATGCCTCGTATGAAAACGCCGAGTGAGTAAATACTCTTCCTCCTTCTCCACTATTCGTGTGTTAATTGTTTTTATTACAATTGACCACCCACGATATCATTGAAATAATTCGTTGGCGACTGACAGGATATTTCCAAACAATAACAATAGCCATGTTGTTTGATCTCACAATTTTTTACGACCGATAAGACGAGGCGTGATAATGTATTTTTAAATAATTAAATTGTTGGTCATTTTAAAAATAAAACAATATTAGCTGCTGTGAAAACTTGAATGTATTTCGCACGTGTGCATTACGACGTGCCTCTAAAACCGCCTGAGTAGCGACTGTGCGGTGGTCGTGCACATGCTCCTTACCTGCGTATATTTAGCATGACGGGCAATTGATCTCCATCTGATGTAAACGTACGTTGAACGGCTGTCATTCTTTTATCTTATTCTTCTTATTATTCTATTTTTCTTTTTTATTATTATTATTAGGTGTAGTAGTAGTAGTTGTAGTAGTGGAAATAGTCGTGAGTGCATACGCTAAGATGTTTCACACTAATAAAAAAATATGTCTGACTTCTAAAGATGAAATTTAAAAAAATATCTTACAAAAATGTTTATCTTACGTATTTAAAAAATTTTTTTTCCAATTTTCATGACAGAATATTCTATAAAGTTACGATATAAATATAATTAAAGATAATTAAGATCGTTACAATAAGGACACTCATTAAAACGTTCATTTTATTTACTTAGCAAACAAAGTGTTTCACTTTGACGTTAAAAAAAGAAATAGTGAAATTTACACGTGTGTCCTACATGCCATTATAATTATGATTAGTAGTAGTACTAATATTGGTAGTAGTAGTAGTAGTAGTAGTTGTAGTAGTAGATGTAGTAGTAGTAATACTACTACTAGTAGCATTAATTTTGCTGTCCGTCTTTTTCGGTGCCCGCTTCTCGCCGGTTGGTTCCATACTGCATGTGTACGCCTCAAGTCGATGCCTAATACAGGCCTGGTAATCCCACGACTAGGGTGGACATGTGAAGACCAAAATTATCACTAAATAATAATTACCGAGAAAAGTCTTAGTAAGAAATGTCTAAGTAATGTTCAACAATTAGCAACTATACATATTACTAGAAAGCAGCTGACAATAGTTGATTTGTTTCCATCAAATCAAATGTCAAAATTTTAAAAGAATAAATGATCTAAATTCACCAAAATGACACTTTATCCACCATTAATTTGACACATTTTTGACAATTCAAAAATCAGGAGTCAGTTTGTTTATATTGACTACTTGATTAGAGAATAGATAATTACATAATACAATTGGAAAGCAAATGAAACATTTTACAAAATCAAATACGTTATGAATAAAATAATGTTCAGAGAATCAATTTTGATAAGTGATACAAAATGTGTTATGTCTGTTACATATACAACTTGTCTTACAGAAACTAAAGAAAATCCTCATTTCTGCATGATACACCGTATTAATAATAAAATCAACTTACATTAACAAGAACATATCATCAATTAAATATATGTAAAAAGGGGGACATGTAAAACTTACCTGATAACTACTTGGAAAACAATGCATTAGCTATACTGATTATGTTTTTATGAGAACTGTTTATACATCTTTGTATAAATGATATTTTTAAATAATATGAATGTTTTTTAGTGCTGGTTCGTGAATTGCCTAACGTATTTTACATAATTGTTGTCATTTACAAATGAGATAAATGGCAGGACATGTGGGGAGGTATATGAAACTCTGAGGTATTTTTCTAGCGCGATATCCATTGGTTAATTAGAGTATATTAATTATATCAATTTGCACCATTTTTTAACTCAATAATCCACACAGAAACAGTTTCTCTTCAATGGAAAATGCAAAAGTATCTGTGTCTGTACTAGATTACTCATGAATCGAGTGTTTCGGGAACTGATAATGTAAACAAAGTGTAGAAATAGAAAAGTCACAGTATAGAAAAAGAGAAGTTAAAAAAGAGAATGTTTATTTTTTCATCACAATGTACTGTGACATGTTTGAATTCTTTGATTTAGTAATCTTTGTAAAACTATAATTAGAAAAAATGTAAAATCCTATCAAATGATAAATTTAATAATATATACAAGACATACTGGTCCATTCGCTCATACGTAGTACAACATAATATATATATATATATATATATATATATATATATATAGAGAGAGAGAGAGAGAGAGAGAGAGATAGAGAGAGAGAAAGAAAGAGAGAGACAGAGGGAGAGAAGCAGACAGACATACATACATACAGAGAAATACGAAGGGAGAGAAGAAATATAACAGAATATAAAAGTGATTAATCGAAATAGATGAACGAGTTATTGACTGAACGATCAACATGACCTTTACGATCATATCTTTCTAATGCTTGTCCACCTGGGTAGGCGTGTGTTCTTGTCTTTTGTTAATTTCAAAGGAAATCTAACAAAATACAAAATTAAATTGTTGCTAAAGATCCACTTTTTATCTCTCTTCAATTCCTTAATTTTATGCAAATTGTTCTTTGGGGAAGAGAAGATTGAATTTTATGACCGGATTAATATTCAGAAATTCGATTAAAAAAATAGAAAATATGTAAATATGATAAAACTACTTTCATTTTTTGCTTTGACAGTTTTCTTTCGTGTAAGATTCATGGCGATGGAATATCTATTAATATGGTCGCCCTTTTTCGGTATAAATGTTTCTGTTTTAATAGGTCTTTTTTGTAAGTGAACGTGCGTCGCACCTGTGTTCTCAGTTAATTGTTGATGGAAAACAGGTTCATCTTTAAAGATATCGTCGTTGAATCTACTTACGTCTATTTTCTGAGTAGGAGATAACGCCGGAGAAATGGGGGCTTGCAAAAAATCAGAAGAGGTTATATTAAAGTAGCCATTTACATTAAACAATAAGTGAAGAAACCGCACACAAAGAACGTATTACATCGCCAGTACTTTAGTTATGTTTCCGCTGTCGTATTCATTAAGTTAATCAACTCGCTAGTAAATTGGTAAACTCGTATTAATTAAGTTAATGGTAAAAAACGAATACTTGCTTGAAAAATACCCATACTTTACCTTAGGCTGACATATCCTCTGAATGTCTTTCAGACGAGTGTGCTAATTGTATTAAACAGTGTTATAATATTGTTGGTAGTATTATTTGATGGTTTCTTAGTTCTGATATAATGCTCTTAATATAGTTATTTCTGAAGAATATTACTCGTAACTTGTCTGTGTGTATTTACTTTTAGTCGACGTTTTAGGAAAAGGCAATTGTTTACTATACATCGTATGAGTGTTTAGAGCATAAGTTGTGTGCTTGTTTTGTTAAAGTAACATTTCGATGTACGTGCGACCTGAACAGTGCGATTTACTATAACATCTAGACAGGACAGATTTCGATGTACGGAGACGTGAACAGTGCGAGTTACTATCACATATAGGAATGACATTTTGTTAGTATGTTCCTTCCCCCTATTAAAATATAGAGTGACGTATGGAATTACCATACTTAAGCAATGCTTTAAAATGTCTTCTGATAAAGACATAGTATTAGTGTGTAAACCAAACATCGTAGCCACATTGATGGCTTTAGTGATGGGTTTAGCCAAGTATTTATTTCTGCCAAGTAATCGATGTATACATTAGCCATTATTAGACAGAATAGCGATCTCATATCCAGATCATCGCTATATATTGAACATCTTATACAAAAGTAGATAGTTTGTATAGAAATTGTGAACACCTCAATAGGATTATCAACATGGATACAGGTGCGTATTTTTAGCAAGGGATCTTGAGTTAACCTATCTCGTAAAACAGTTTCATGTGTCGGAGCTTTCATGAACACATTCAATACGTTTGGGTTGATCATTGGTTGGAATACAAGGAAGCGTGATTGATTTTTTTCACGGAGTTGGCGGGAATACAGACATTCGATTGAATGGGGCTATTGTGTCTACCATATAACGGCTTAACGGGTGGCATACAGAGACTTTATAGCTGACAGTGGTACTAAATGAGAGAAATATTCATACATTACATGTGCTATGGCTTGCAGTAATACTGAGCTGGTAGTCTGTAATTTACTCGTGGTATGACATTCTTGTTTTTTACTGGCGATATCTTACACTTTCGGGTGTTTATTTAGTGCAAGATTCTTATTTACTTTACAGTAGTCGCACTATCCAATTATATATTTGAATGTGTTGACATGTCCTTTCTCCGCTTATAATATGCTCTTATTAGTATTGAGATTATATAGGTCTGATTCATGTTCTATATTATTAACTCACAATGAGTTCTCACACGAGTTATTAATCGGAACAAACATGTTGTTTACTCAGGCGTCTTATTGAAAATGCTGGTCTATCCCCGATTTTCTCCTTTAATATGGCAAACAGCATGGATTTTCGCAACAGGGGTACCGGCCGTTGATTTCTATTGAAACTCATCAGCTTTACTCAAGTTTCCTGTATTTTCCGTGCACTTTTATTGAGGGTATGGATGGTGTTCCCCCTTCCTCTGTATTACCATCCTCCTATAGTCATTTTGAGAGAGGACGAACATATTCATCGTCAGTGATTGACCACTGAAAATAATCGGGTGCGCCCCCTGAAGTCTAAGTGACAATATGTCTCCCCATAATTTCACTACTCTCCACCTCTCCAAATAACGATTGCAAATAACATTTCATTATCGCTACAGTCGCTTAACATTTATTTTTAGAAAGCAACAACCATTATTAGCTCTCAAATTTGGATGGCAATAAGCCTTCGCAAGGTACCAGTACTCTATGCACTCTTCAAGTGGAGGTCTAGTTAGTGCTTTTCATTCTTGGTCATTTAATCGTCTTCAACACTACACAAGGCTAATGCCAGATTCGCGGTTTTTTTATTAGACTATTTGCAGTTTTAGTTCCTTCCGATTCACTTGGTGTTCCGTCCATTTTTTTGTGTTCTTTCTGTTGCAACTTCCATGTGGCTGGTTAGTGTTCGTAGTTTTAGTGGGTTTATTTCCGCATGCAAGGGCTTCCTTTAAGATTGTTAGTGCATTCATCATTGCCGTTTTATGTAAAGTCCAAGCCTTTTTTCTTACTCCTATCTTTGTAAGACTATTTTTCAGAGTTATCGAGACTGTTCCTGATTCTCCTATTATGTGTATCATCTTGACTATTTTCATGTCCATATTCCGATCAGTTCTTTGTCAAGTTCCATGTATTTTTTACATCTTATTGACCATAACTCTGTAGGCTGCTGGGCCAGCAAAATCTAAACTTCGGTAGTTTATTTCCTTCCTATGAACTATCATGACGTTCGGTCTCTTTTCTAGGATGAGTTTATTGTTTTTTTCCACAATGCCCCAGAGAATATTGTGATTTTCGTTTTCCAGTACTGTCACTGGTTAGTGTCTGTACCGTTTGTCTGTGTGTTCAAAATGCAGTTGTTTGCATAGTTTCCGGTGTTCTTCTCTGCCCACGCAGTTGTGTCTCTTATTGTATTCCTTGTTATCTAGTTTGTTTCATTTACTCATTATGCGGTTTGCCGTTCGGTCTCTTTATCGACAATCAATATTTACTTTTTTCTTACGTTTGATCTATTTTAACGTTCATGCAATTAGTTCTAATCGCACTGTTCTGTGCCAGTAGCGAATCCGTTTCTCCGTGCAAGTATATTTGTCTTACGTAAGTCCGTGTGTTTTCGTAGGCCTCTTCTCTTATTATTCTTATGAACTGTCGATGAAGTTGTTTCTCTTCCCACTTGTATATTAGTGTCTTTTTGTTTCTGGTGTCGCTGCTTACTGAATCGCTAATTTTGACGGTGTCTCTTGCCGCGTTGATCAGCTTTGCTGTATCCTGGGTTATATATTATTCCAATTCTGTGTTTGTGTCTTCGACGCAGTCTTCTATACCTACCAGTCCTCTTCCCATTTTTTATTTCTTTTTCACGTAGAGTCTGTCATTATCATCTTTCCGGTGTAGTGCATTGTGTATGGTCATGACTTTTCTAGTTTTCTGGTTGAAGTGCCAATTTTTTTTTATTCCAGCCGTTGAAATGTACAGGGTATAATACTAGTACTATTGCACAGGTGTTTATTTCTTTAACTAGATTTATATTAGATACTTTCGTTTATAAGAGTACTAATGTTCTTGTTAAGTATCCCTTTCCGATATTTTCTTTGATTTCTATAGGTGTGGGTCTGTCTTCTTCCATAGCTTCTGAATATATAACTATAGGTATCATGTTCGCCAAGCACTTTCATCTCCACTTGGTTGGGTAGTTCCATGCCCTCCGCTGTCTCAAGGTGTCCTTATTCTATGTCTAGTAGTGCACACATTTTCATTCCGAATTACATTTGGACGTGTTGGCTGAATATTTGGGTTTTGTTGATCAGCTTTCCTTTTTAGTTTTTCTGAAAATAGTTATAGATCTTCTATATACATGTGCTTGTTTATTATTTGTTCTATCTCTGTAAACTTGTATCCGACATTACATTTCCTGAGTATGAAGTTGAGTCGATATGATAAACACCAATGGTGGTAGAGAGGCTCATTGAAAGATGCCCCAATCAGGTATTGTCCTCAAGCTATCAGTTCCAGTCTCCATGTTTTCATTTTTTTTATGTATGAGATTAATATACTTGTCGAATATATTGTACGTTATTAATCATTCAATTACCCAAGCTTTAGCCATTTTGTCTTTTGATTTTTTGTAGTCAATCAATGCCATTTATGTGTTCTTTTTGTCTGCTTTCAACCTCGTGCAAGATACAAGATCCGTGTATACTAGTCAACGATTGTTAAGTTAGTGGTAGACCTGTTCATTTGCTTCGGATCGTTCCTCTTCCGGTGGGTTTTGGTTAGCGTGCTATTTATGTTCGTAGACACATGTTCTCAGTTGTTGCGTTAACAAATGCATTGCATTTATAAGTTATTGAAAGCTAAAATAAAATGTTACCCGGATATAATTATAGTCAATGAAGTAAACACAGAATGTTTAAAATTAAAAAAAAGTTTAAAAGATAACATATGTTAGCACGGCAGTTGCTCTAAACGATACGAGGTAGAATATGTTCAAGGCGTGCTCATAACTATATCTCTTTTTGTTTAAAGGTGGTTATCCATTTGTCAAGAGGTGCCTTCTTTTTAACCTCGTTCAAGCGTTCAGCGATTATTACTATTAGTATTAATAATAATAATAACAGTATTAGTTGTAGTATAATAATAATTATCATTAGTAGTAGTACCGTTCTTATTATTATTAACATTATGATTATTATTATTAGTAGAAGTAGCACTATTATTAGTATACTAATAATCATTATTATTATTATTATTAGAAGTAAATGTGATAGTAGTAGTAGTAAAATTATTTATAATTAAAGTATGTAGTATCAGTTCGTAATTTAAATTAAATCAGTAGTGGCAAAATATAGATTTTATTAATGGAGTAAAATAATAACTGAATAGAAAGTATTATCCAACGTGTATTTGTCTCATTATTTGCGAATTCACTTGATTTTTCAAAACACGGAGCGTTTACTCACACATATTTACATTTAAATAAAACGAATTAAAATGTAGAAAATCAAGATAAAAGAAAAAAAACCGAAGCGTATTATCTACATCAGCATGAAAATGTTCATGCCAGGGGTTATTAATACTCTGTATTTAATGACACAATTCCCCCCCCCCCCTTCGCATGGTTCATCATTGAACTTCAAGTGGTTGCATAGGTGGGCGAAACATTTACATAATTACTGTTCATACTTAAATGACTATTGGGCAAATTTGAAAAAACTTTAGAATGAGCAACTTTTCAATGATAAATGTATCATAAAAGGTTAACATTCTTATTCAGGCCACAACTGAAAGGGTACAGAGAATGCTGGAATAAGAGTAATTTACTCTTACAATCACTTAAATTTCAAAGAAATCAAACGGCGTTTCTCTGCACAACCTTACTAGTAAACAACTGTTACAAACATACCAAGTAATTGTGATTGAGTACAAAACACAACATTAACTCTTCAATAAGTGCTAGCAATTTATCAATATTGGTAACCTTGGATAACGTGCTATCACTCCGGCTAAAACCATTGTTTTTTTATCAGCAATTTATCAATAGGCATGACTGTTGAGTCAATTGAAAGTGATTACTACAACTGTTGTTTGTTATCCGTCTCTCTCAGGGGGCAATGGAGGTCTGCGCCGAAGATTTGTTTTTTGCCGAATTGCAGTGTCTGCTGTGACTGTGCCAGGCTATCCTGGATGTACCAGCTAGGTTGCAATTACAACAGAGGTAGGTGATGTCTTGTTGCGAGAGCTCTGTTGTAGTGCTCTGTCGTTTGTGCTCTCTCCTCTCCCTTCACTGCTTGTCTCTTTTCTCAACATTCCTGTTGAAGCATGCCTTTACAGCTCTTTTCCAGCTGCTGTGCTCTTCAGCCACGGATCCCAGCCTGTACGGTCAAAGCCAACTGCTCTAATGTGTCGCTTGTAGTTATTTTTGTAGAGTAAGACAGGTCCTTCTACTTGTCCGGGCCCGGTAACGTGCTTGATATAACGAATAACGTTAGGGATCCCCCATCGTCAATTCGACTGGCATGGCTAAGTCACCGGAGTCCATGTTGTGTGATCAAAGCCAATATTATCGGGTTTCCGTTTGATCTAGGACGGTCTTATTTGAAATGTGGTCCTGCAAAGTGATTCATATGCTTCTTCCGAGGTTGCACAGGTTGAAGGTATTAAGCCTGTTTTCTTGGTGGGAGAATAAGGCTTAAGATGCACTGTCGTAGAGCATAGTTCTGGGCACGCAAATTAATCTTGGTATTGGTAGTAGATTCTTGCTATTCGATGCTTTTTACGCCAAGCAATCCATACTTGTTGCTGCTTTAACGATACGTTCGTGGAGTTCTGCATCCAGGGGAAGTTGCTAGAGATAGTGCAACCGACGTACGCTAAGTCCTCGACAGTCTCAAGTGTGTAGTCGCCAAAGGTGATGTTTGGAGTGCTGCTTACATCTTAGCAAATAATGTTCGTCTTTTCTAAGAATGATGTTAATGTCAAACTCTGCATGAATCTGTTGATAATTTTCTGCCATGCTGTTTCAGAATATTTCCTCAGTGCTACATCATCAGAGAAAAGTATCGCACGTATAATTACCATTCCGCACTTTGGTCTTAGCTCGACAGCGGGCACGGTTAAAGAGGCTGCCACTGTTTCTGGTGTGGATGTACACTACATCCTCTGACGTCTTGAAAGCCGTGGACACGAGCAGAGCGTAGAACATGGCAAAGAGTGTCGAGGCGACTACGCACCACTGTTTCACCAGTTTCACCACGCTCTTGATTGTGAAAGGGTCTGAGAAAGAGACATCGTACTGTACGGTGTTCTGCATGTCCTCATAAAAAATGTGATAATGTCAGGAGTCTTGAGGAGCAGCAGAGTAAAAATAATTTTTTTCCTGCGGATTAGGTCAAAGTTATGTCTTAGTTATGTCGATGAAGGTACTTTACGGCGGTTTTCTCTGCTTGTGCCATTTTTCCTGAAGCAGACGTAGGATTAAATCATGCTAACGTTGGATTTTTCCGTTTTAACACACGCTGTGACTCGGGGAATGCACTCTCTGCACATAACTGTAACCTGTTGAATTAGACCCCGGCCATCGAAACAACACTGAACACCGATATTCAACGGTAGTCGTTGCAGTCGCCGCGGTCACCATTATTCTTGTACGGGGTATGATGCTTGCGTCACGAATCTCATGGAACACTGTTTTTTTCTTCCAAGCATTGCCGCAGCAGCTAGTGCAAATGGTAGACCGGGCTTTCTTTTTCCCCAACTTGATGATTTCAGGTGGAATGCCATCTTTTTATGAAGCTTTACGGCAGAAAAGGGAGTCGATAGTCTATTTTAGTTGTGTTTCAGAGTGGAAACGTCAAACTTTTGGCGCTCCTGGCGGCTGCACCAATTGCAAAATTTTATATCTACTAATGTTCCTTGTTGTGTTCAGAAAGAATCTGTTTGTAGTTAATGACGGCTGCTCTTTTGTCATCGATTGTTTGTTCTGATTCAGTAATGCGGTCTCAAACCAGTTCGGGATTTGTCTCTCTCTCCTGCCAAGGGTAATCACTGAGGAGGTGTAGATAGCATCACGGATGTGAATCTACATCTCTTCAGAATTGCCAGCACGCCAGTCCATGAGGACTTCTTCGAGGGTGTTGGCAAATCACTCGGGCAGGTCTTGTATTGCCGTCCTGCAGTTCTTAATACGAGGGGAGTGGCGTTTCTTCTTGGTTCGATAGATCCACATTTAATGCCAACCATTGAGTAGTCGGCGCTGCAGTCAGAACTGTGGTTACGACGTGTGGGGAGAAAACATTTTAGTTAAGGTATCTGTGTCATAAAAATGTCAAGCCGGTGACAGTGAGTGGATCTTAAATTTCCCCAGTATACACAATGATGCGGCTTGATGGCGAATAATGTGTTAGTTATGCAGAAGTGTTACTGTGATTATTACTCAAAGAGCCTCGTCATATTTTCGTACAGCCTGCCGACAATAAAATGACCGATTCAGTTGATCGAAGATTCATTATCAGAACCCGTTCGTGCATTGAATTCATGGAGCAGATACAAGTTATCCGTGATAGGCTGTCTTTGCTGGTGGTGTATAGATTCTCTAAGACTTGGTCGTTTGTCTCAGCTGGGGAGCATAGATTTTCACTGGGCATAAAACGGCTAACAATCACAGAGAAAAGATTCTGTCACTTGATGGCGGTTCTACAGTTGTGAGTTAAGAATTTTACAGTGCGAATTCAATGCAATGCAGTCTTTTGTTTCTGAAGTTCCTTGCCATGGCAGTAAAACCGTGTACTTCTGTTCTCTTTGTCTGCTGCTGGATGTAAATATTTTTCCTGTAGTTCATCTACATTGATCATAAGTTTTGTCAGCTCCCGGTCGTTGACAGCTGTTTTCCTGGAGTCATTAACGTGTTGTCAATCATCGGAAAAGCCAAGGTACACTGCCCTGACTTTCCACCTTGGCAAGAGTTGCATTTTTTAATTGTTTGTTTGGTGCAGAGTTTTCTGTCTGCATGTCTGTATTTTCCCGAACTCAAACCACCCATTGAAGAAGGCACACTTTAGCATGGTTAACACCTTTCTGGCTTGTGGCTTACGAGCTTTAGTAGTTTACTAGTTGGACTGTGATGGTCCATCGCACCGTTGGAGACAACCTGTGCCCCTCGGGATCATTCAAAGCTTATTACTTGTAACTGCCGTTTTCTGTGTTCTTCATGACGCTACATACAACGGCACTGACGCGACCTCTCAAAGGCGAAAGCCTGGGTCATTTGTATGGAGGTCCTCACCTGCACATACATCATGATTCCCCTCTCGGACTCGATGATGTCGTCCAAAAGAAAGCAGAGACATTGAACTACTACTACAACTAAAACTACCACTACTACTACTACTAATATTAATACTACTACTATATTATTATTATTATTATCATTCTTATGATAATTATTATTATTTCTCGTAGTTTTAAAAATGTTAATAGGAATATTAGTAATATTAGTGAGATTAATAGTAGTAAAATCGTAGTAGTAAAACTATTGGTAATATTAGTAACATTATTAATAGTATTGCTAATACTATCAACAGAAGCAATGATATTAATGTAACTTCTAGTAGTGATATTGTTAGAATTATCAATATAAATTATATTCCAACCATATGAACATATTGACAGAATTAATTGTTACTAAATCCGTACTTATTTCCTGCTGAGATGCGCAACTTAATCTTGCAACTTATAACAATTATTCGCGATTATTCGCATACCATAGGAATAAGACAGTAGCCACTCGTTCATCCACTACATCGAAACAGCAGTAGCCACAAATCTCATGCCAGCCTTCGTCCAGAACAAGCATGAAGCGTGATAAAATATCCTTGAGTGTTCTCTACTTTTGTTTAAAGATTTTAGACAAACTGCATAATTCATACGATGAATAGATGTTCAAGAGTTGTCCATTTATTCTTAGGAATACCCTACGGGTTATGTTTTTGCGAAAAATAACAAAAGAAGAATACAGCAGCAATGCTGCGGGTAATATATAAATTAAAGAGAACTGGTGCGTGTTGCTCTTAGAAAAAAATAAACATGTTACGACAGAGAGCTGATAAGCAATTCATATCAACTAATAAAAACATTTCGCTCAAATGTTGACCAGTTTAAGAGATTATCTTAGAGTATATATGTGCATTGGTGATATGGTGGCACACTGTCTCGTAAACCTGGTTAATTGACCTAAAAACCCAAGCGGTAGCATAAGTATTGAATTAATTCTGATCAATACACCATTTCATAAATAAACTATTCTGGCTCGGAAGGGTCGTGTATTTAACTATTAATACATTGCTTATATAAAGCAGACAAAAGAACATAAGATACACATATTAAAGGAACTGTTTTAAGGCTGTAAAAACATTTTCCTTCTAAGTCATCGAGTATTTCACCTAAATAAAAAGAATGATTAGAAATAAATATAAGAGGTTCGTAAATGTATAAGATTTATAGCTGTATATGGGGTTCATCAAGTAAAATATTATGATAGAAAAGGGCCGATTCAGAATGTGCATTTATTTATGTTATCAATAAGGCTATACGTTATACATAATGAATTTGAAAACATGCATTATTTTGATCCAGAAACAGATTATATATATATATATATATATATATATATATATATATATATATATATATATATATATATATATATCAGATACTCAGATATCAAACTAATAATTTTGGCCAGGAGATCCCTATTAGAATTTGACAACAAATTTTGGAATATGAAATATACCCCCAATAACTTTGATATCACTATGGGGTTTCGGACTCTTCTCAGGTTACTGCCCTTGTAAGATTGAACTTGTTGAGAGGATTGAAGTGTGACTGCGGACATTTACACGGTGGGCTATACAGGGACGATGCACTCTTTGTTCCTAGGGAGAGATCGAGACAATACAACAACACCATAACAATCTACACATCTTTTTTAAAAACTTCGAATTAACCATACCTATAGCACCTGAGAAAACAATATCTAACTTCCTTGACCTAACATTATACCTAAATTCCGAATCCTTTACCCACTAGCACGAACCAAATCTAACCCTCCTCTACGTACATAAGCTATCTAACCACCCAAAATCCATCATTACGTCTATAGCTCCTTCAGTTTCCAATAGAATCTCAAAGTTATCTGCTAATTTCGAACAAAGTTCCAGCTTCTACAATAACGCACTTCTTAATTCGGGATACACTGATAAAATTAAATATGAAAACAATCCCTTTATCCAGAAGAACAAAACTTTAAATATAATTACACACAAAATGACTACACAGGAAAAACAACGAGCTAATACTACACTACCCAAGAACTCCAAAACATATATAAATAGACCCAATGAAACTATCCATATTGACAAACCAGTTAACCCTCAAGAACGCAGTAAAAAAAAAATTAAAAAATTAGGAGAACGAATAGTATTTGGTTTAACCCACCCTATAACTGCAATGTGAAAACAAATATCGCTAAGGGATTTTTCGAAATTTTAGATAACTCATTAAAACACCCGCATAAATACAGCACTATTTTTAATAAAAACTCCATTAAAATTTCCTACTCCACAATGCCCAATATAGCACAAACCACCATCACATCTAACAACAACAAAAATAAATCTGCCCAACAACCAGCACCTACTATACACCCTACTAATAACTGCAACTGCCGGAAATCTAGAGAATGTCCATTAAATGGAAACTGCATACAAAGTAATGTTATCTATTCCTGCACTGTTAAACAATTCCCACAAAACTAATACCAACATACAAATTTCCCTCTCACCCTATAGCTCTCCCCATCTACAACTCCCTACATCTAACGACACCCTAAATAACACCTCTCACACTAACAAAAAAAACCCGCTAACTAATAATACATTTGATCTTACCCCTCAAACTATCTCATCATCTCCACCTAACAATCCTGACTTAATTTTGGCCCAGAACTTGAACATACAAACCCAAAACATTCCCGATACTATAAATACCAGTAATACTATAACAACAACTCCATACAAAATACACACCTATATTGGGGAAGTGCCTTGGTCATTAAAGCCTGAATCTCAAACCATATCTACTCTTTCAAACACAATAATAACAATGCCACTAGCACCTCTCTGTCCAATCAAATAAAACGCTTTAACATTAAAAACACTCCCTAAACTCTACATAGGACAATATTAAAAAGATATAATTCCTACACTCCATGATCCGCGTTCTGCCAACTATGTACACTAAAAACATTTATGATAGCTACAGCATCTAGGAGCTTAAATATTATTTACTCTAAAAACGAGCTTATCTCAAATTGCAGGCACAAACGAAAATTTAAATACATAAATTTCATTACTCCTTCTGACACCACTCCTCCCGGCCAACAACCCGCTTTCTAGCATTAACACAATGTTAAAATTCTATAATTTGTTAATCTTAAATTTGTAATCCTTAACTTCTCCAATAACCATCCCAATAACATAACGTAACCTTCCCAGTACACTTAATAACTATATTAACCCATATCACTTATTGTTAATTGAGAACTAGCATTGCTTTTCCTCCACCCCGCCGGCCCTTATCCATTCTAACTTCAACTTCATAATTATACTCAACATTATAATCCCTATCCCCTTTGTTCATTTTTTTCATTTTTCTTTTATTCGCCAACTTTCGCACACACTCTTCCATTGATTTTTGTCTTTATCTCCCTTATATCAATTCCATCGACAATACCTTTCTCATAGATCCCATTTCTCTCACCTTTTAACTACGCTCCCTGATTACTCCTTCAATGGTCTATTTGCTCACCCTCATAATCTCTTTATAATTTCAATGCACTGACAATACATTTATTTTACTTAATTCAACCCAACCCTACCCCAGAATACTTATAATTGAAATCAATTGTTACAAGCAGTCTAACATTGGTCCCAAAATTAGTCTCAAATTTAATTCCAGTTTTACATCAAGCTTTTTTTTTTAATCTTATACTTAACATTTAATCAACTGTGAATTCTTTTAAACTCTTTGGAATATTTATGCAGTTAGTTTTTGCCTGATTTACTACTTATCAAACATTTAAATTACTGATTCCCCCTCACTTGAACTCTAATTTTCCCAATGAAAACTCTTTTAAACATTCGAAATTATTTTTGTCTTTTGTTCAAAATCCGTTTTAATTACGGATCCCCCTCTTTTTTCAAATAATATATACACACAATGACCTAAATTTCACCTTTGGCCAATTCCCACTCGCATCGGATTCAGTGCCTGCTGGCAATATACTTTTATCACAAGAACCTCTCTTGTCCCTCCCTTTCCTTTCCAACATCAACCGTAGCTCATTCAATTAACCCTCCCATATTCTTCCTTTTATACTTTTTTTTATTCCTTCCAACCCCTTCCCTCATTTGGCCTCGCTTTTAACTAAAGGATTTCGTCTTTTCTTAGAGTAGCTTATATATTTCACTACCAATGTCTACGGAACACATTTCAACTCTAATGCCTACTCTGGCACAGTAAGTTTTTGTAAAATTCCCGGATTTCTCATAATTAATTCCGATTAAGTGCGCTCCATCTACGATTTGAACTCTACATCTCACTATTAAAGTTACTTCATTTTTGAAGGCTTTTCCATGCAGTCTTCAGGAAACCCCTTCTTCACCCAAATCTCCTTTATTGGACACCTTATCAGCGGACAATTACAATAGGACTAACCCCATATCTTTTTTACACGACTTTTTATTTCACTCTCCATTACTTAATAATTGTCAACTGTTGAATTTTAGCTTTTCCACTCCCAACTTAACTACCTATGTAATTCTTCTGATGATAAGATTTCGATCTTTGCAAAAACTTAGCTTTAGGATAATAAACATAATTTTATAACCGAATATATTATCATATATATATATATATATATATATATATATATATATATATATATATATATATAAAGAGAGAGAGAGAGTGAAAGTCAGAGAGGATAAGAGAAAGAAAGAGAGAGAAAAGAAAATATAGAAAGTGTTATAGATGTGATACGCTGATCTCGTCAAAAAGGTGTATATAATACATGACATTTAGTCTTGTGCTCTATACCTACTTAAAATCCAAGCCATATTGTTTAGATATTTTACATGTTGCTAAATCAACAAAACTATCTGTTTTAACTCATATGAACCTATCATTTCTACTATGAAGAATACAAATAGAAATTCTAACACTTTGTTATTAGTATATATATATATATATATATATATATATATATATATATATATATATAAGTATATATATATATATATATATATATATATATATATATATATATATATATATATATATATATATATATATATATATATATTTGGGGTATGTATGTGTGTTTATGCAGCATGTTTTAATTCAGGGAAATGTTATTAGAACCTTTTACACACACATATATATCAGAATTTAAATTACTATACATCATAGTGTTTAATACATTTAATGAGTCTCATTGAGTGCCGTCCATATTAATTTATATCTTTCATGTAGAGTAAGAAAGGGCAATATCGTATTTTCAATGTTGGAATTTATAAAATCGTGTTTATTGATTAAAAAAAAAAATTCATAATAATTTACCAATTCAGTCCGTTCTGTACAATATTGTCATGAACGCAGCTAATAAAATATCGTTGTAAAATATTGTACAATTCTGCCGAAACGTTACGGTAGACTCACAATTATATCCCGACATTTTACGTCCTATGGGTCCATATGTGGTTTCTTGCGATGTTAAATCCCAAACACTCCTTAGAAAACAAGGAAACTGCTATTTAAAAAGTAAGATAACATCACGAAAATGTAATACTACAAATAAAATCATTAAATCGGATTTTTTATCGATGGAATTATTGGATTATTCCGAAATTTCACATCAATTAAATATAACATCATTTGTTACCACATGAAAATATAGAATGCATTTTGATAAACGAAATTAGTTTTCTGAATAAAAAATACCATTTCATGCTTAAAAGCAGAAATATTTTTATATCTAATTCGATCAGCTTTGATTTTTTTTGTACAGCTTTTTGCAACATTATCAAATTCTTGTTAGAATCTTTGTTAATAAAAGCTGAGACGGTGGGTGTATACGTTCTGTGTTAGTTTCAGACACGAAGAGAAAACTATTTCGAGCTACACATTGTATATGTTTATCAATATGGGAGCAATTATCCATGAGGAGCTCTATAGTAGAGAGAACATTAATTGTTAAGCGGGTTTTGAAAAGCAAATGTGCATACCTCTCCATGCACATTCCTACGTTATGTGTTAGAATTACCTCCGGCAAGCTGTTCCTTGAAGCCTGCAAAAAAGAATTATTAAATAAGAGACACATCCCCTGTAAGTAAAATATCGAAGAAGAGTTTACGATTTCTGTAGAATAGTGTGTCAAATTAGAGAACTAACGTAGAATAATCTGCATTAGATACGTTATGTCGACGACTTATATTTCTGTGAGAGCAGAAGAATTGAATAATAAAAAATATGAATGTGTTTATGTAAATATAGGACGGCTTACGCGTTTGTAAATGGCAAGCCTGCATATTGGAAGTGAACTCGTGAGGTTATACAAAGTGCTTCAAGCCAAAGCCCAACATGAGTTCTGAAGGGCTAACGATCAATTGTCGATCTGTAGTGGACATCCTCTTCTGGTCATCCTTTCATAGAGAACACAAGAATTGAGCCCACATAGACCACTATGATTTTCGCCATCTATTGTCCTCAGTTCCCATGAAATCGTATTCTAAATGCACTTTGCATATGTTCGTTGCTTGTCTTGAATAACACTTATACATCAGAAGCTGGTTGACCACTTCGTTGTAGATGTTTGTTAAAACATTTTCGTAACCATATTTATATGGAGCTTGTATTCTCGCGGGAATATATAGCCATATTGCTAACATAATCACGATACAAAAATACATATATTTATAGACATATATATGCACATATATATATGCGCGTGTCTCTCTCTCACTATGTATATATATATATATATATATATATATATATATATATATATATAAATATATATATATATACATATATATATATATATATATATACATATATATATATAGAGAGAGAGAGAGGGAGAGAAAGAGAGAGCAATTCAACTTTTTATAACACATTAGAGGGGTATTCTTTTCATTATTTCTAATACAGTTGTGATAAATACACTTTTACTGCTCTCAGCGCATATAGTCGGTACTACATAGAACCATCAGATATGTTTACGTTTAAAACGTATTTCACAATTGCACCACGATATGTAGTAACTCAAAAGTTAACAAAACAGTTGCTGTTCATTAGAGATCAAGAAAAATAAACATTATTTTTCTCCCGAAACGTTCTAATAAAAAGACGACCTTTTGAATTTAGAACATACTTGTAAACTTTGTGAACTCCAATTTTACCTAAACGTTCCAGATTAATAATATGATTACATTAAAGAATTATTTAAAATAGTGCGTTTCCTTAAACATTGAAACATAGCGAACACAAAAAGATGTATTATCAAGACCTCTGTGAACGTACTGTTGACATTCATACAAATGGGCTTGCTTATAGGAAGCTATCTCGTCAGTTAATTTGTACAATAAGTTAATCTGGTACGCTTATTCGGCATTGTGGTTGGTGTCATTCAATTCTCGTTCCAAATGCTTTGATCGTAGTATAAGAGAAACGAAATACAGGGCAATTTTATTAACAAATATATATATATATATATATGTATTTATATATATATTTAAATATATACATATATGTGTGTGTGTGTATGTATGTATGTTGTGTGTATATCTGAAAGTATAACTGTATGTGTGTGTTGTAGTGTATGTATGGATGATTGTGTGTATGTATATAAATTTAGTCTTTTCACAAATATACATGTTATCATTATATAACTTTGTTAATTTAAATTTTTTAAACAAATACATCACATAATGAATTGTATTAACTTTTATTCAACTCAAATTTGTAATCACGTCAATCACTTAGCATTTTGCCATAAAAAGGTTATCATTTCAATTTGTAATTTTGGGCTGTTATATATTATTAATGTTTCGATATATATAAATATCTCCATTTCAACCTACTCAGTGATAATTACTCTATAAACTACCGTTTTATTATTTAGTTTTCCAATATAGAATTGGGTATTTGTATTTAGTAGCTTTTTGAAAATATAATGTGCATGTTTCTTACTTAATGTAAACAGAATTTAGCTTAATTACTGAGATATTGCCGAATAAAGAATAACATTCATTGTTCAGCGAATATTTTCCCTAGATTTTATGATTTTATATTTGTGTAAAATTTATTTTCTATTTTTTTATAAATATTCTCATGTTGTAGTCGAAGTTAAGTTTATCATCAGCTTCATTTGCCTAGATCTTGTTAGTTCCGTCAGGCTTTTATCTTAGAAGTCGCGGTATTCATATGATATGCTGCGATTTCCTCTCTAGAAATCGCTATTAAATTATGCTATTATATAACTCACATCGATATATATATATATATATATATATATATATATATATATATATATATATATATATATATATATATATACCATTAAATAAAAACGGTTTCAGTCAACGTTTATTAACTAACGTTTCAACAGTACACCTCTTCAAAGAGTATTTGAAAAGATGTAATATTGTCGAAACGTTGCTTAATAAACTTTGTCTGTACCAGTGTTTATATTGATGTATAAATTCTCACCACTTTATTGATCACTTTTGAAAATATTATTCGTTTTATTAATATATATTAACTTCTTTATTAATACATACATATATATATATATATATATATATATATATATATATATATATATATATATATATATATATGCATATATTATTTCTTATATATCGGAATTCGAGTTAAATGCGACTATTGTTCCGGTTTCGAATCGTGTGAGTGGTTTAAATGTTTATCTCTACACTGATAATTATATAAGGATGAAACGTACACGTATGTTGATAATGATAAAACATATTTATTATTAAATAATTATAAATACATATATATATATATATATATATATATATATATATATATACCTATATATATATATATATATATATATATATATATATATATATATTTATATATATATATATATATATATATATATATATATATATATTATTTGTATTGCTAAAGAACGAGAACTTACTATGCACTGTGTATTGTCTGTGTTCAAACTCAAATCTCTGGTCGAAAAAGCTTTCTCTTATATATAGTGTAACTGTTAACAATAAGAAATTTAGCAGTTAGTCGAACCAGTTTTGCCCGTGATTTTCGGCCAATGATATGATTTTTATTAAAATCATATATGTATGCAACTTTACTTTCTAGCGATCAACATCAATGAACTGGTTTTCTTTCTAGAAAAGTGTCCTAAGTGTTTGTTTTAATATCATCCTCTTCTAAATAAAGTTAAATTCGAAGCACAATTTCTTCATTAGTCTCTACTATAAAAAAAAATAAAATTATAGAAATTAAAAAATAAAATTTGATATTCCTTCTCAACACTTAATATAAACACTCGAAAGGAACTGCCATCTTGAGAATAAGTATTAATTTAGGCCCAATACCTATGGTTACAAGTTCATAAACAACTGGAAATATTCTATCGTTTTATCATAAATAATCGAAATTTCGAGAATATTCATACATTTTTACATCTTGTGTAAATGTCATCTAAATCGAAAATATTTCACGTTTTAAACGGAGGTTATGTCCATTCCATGTACTCTCACGAGGAGTCCAGTGAAAATAAAAGTTTTGTGAAAGTTAATAATTTGTGTCTAATAAATACTTTTTAAATTTTATGCAACTGTGAAATATTTGAATGACCAAACATAGGTTTATGTCATATTTATTCAGTTTGACAAAATTTTAAAATCCGTCGAAGAAATTATATTTTTTAGATAACCATATATATCTGAGTGTAAGAGAGCTAGTTTTCAAGTTTTGTGAATATCGAAAATATGGGATCTATTAATGTGATGTACAAAATATCGCGGATCGGCACAAAATCGCATTTGTGTAACCATTAACACTATGTTTTGTGATAAAAGAGCTTCATTTTCTATTGAGTAGGGTTATACATGCTGGAAAATACACCCATTATAAGTTACAGTATAGTGTGTTAAATTATTTCATCCTTACTGTATAGTACGTTAATAATAATAATTATAATAATGATAATAATAATAATCATTATGATAATAATAATAAATATTATTATTATTATTATTATTATTATTATTATTATTATTATTATTATTATTATTATTATTATTATTAACGTGAATATCATTATTATTATTTTAATATAATCGCATTTTATTAATAATACGCTATTTTCTTTTTACTTGTATTCACCGTAAACAATGTACATTGCCACTGAGACATAAGTGGATACTATGAATTAGGAGCCAGATTTTTAGAGTAACCCTATATAGAGATTCGTTCAGCGAGATAGTTTTTCACATTTGAATTAAATTTATACATGTTTGTACGGTCTGGAATACACGAATCAGGTATAGTATTTTTAATGTGAGCTTTCCAGTATGAGAGTATCTATATCGTGAATGGGTGTGCTTTCTCTGATACTCAGCATAGAGGGGGCTATTTCCGTTTCAAAGCTCGTCGGGCACACAAAAAAAACAATGATGTAACATTTCGACTATGTGATAGGGAGAAGTATATGGTAGACCGTGTATAACATATTAGCTTAGAAACCTTTTCTGATTACACTATCCATGAGGGATAGACTAGTAGTTGTAGCAGCCGCGGAGATGTGTTAACAATCATCTATGCATGCAGAATCGTGGCTCTACAGAGATAGTGGGCACTGACATGTGTTAGAAGTTTTCTAACACATTAAATGGAGGTATATTTCTTTGTGGCAGAATAAGTAGTATCTTATATTTATGTATTCCCATTCATGCTGCCTGTGAATGTTAGGCGGAAGGTTTGAATGTTGGGCCTTCGGGGTGCTATCAGCAACGGCAATCGGTGGTTATTAATGTGTGTTATAACTGTTAAACGTAACGAGATTTGTTTTAGTATCATTAAATGTTACCATTTATTTTTTGACACATTCCAATACGGACTTGTTTTGGATCCTGCTATTGCCTAATGTATGACCGCGTCTGATTTTACTTCATGGCGATTATAGAGAGCAAATAAACCCATCTCGTACGGGAATGCATCACGGAATTCGTTTATGAAAATCAGGAATAATACAGCCGCAAAGATTGACCCCTGGGAAACACCCGCATTAATGTCATACAGTTTAGATGGTCAGCCATCGACCACGACTTGGATAGTTCTTTCAGCTAAGAAGGATATGACAATATTAAATATTCGTCCAGTAATAGTGAACGTATTAATGTTCTTACGAAGACCTCCATGCTAGATCTTCTCAAAAGGTTTACTATATATCAAGCGTTATTGCCCTTGCTCTAACTACATTATCTCGTTTATGCGAGATGCGTTCAGATATGCCCGTTGGAATATCCACGGTAGAACGAGATTTTCATAATTCATATCGTTTTTCATGAAGTGATTTCGCATTTTCGAGGCAGCAGATCATCACTAGATATATTTATTATTCAAACATTTTAACGAAGATCGGCGGAGACTTATCAAGCGATATTATTATTTGGGGATGGGGGTGTTCTTTCTCCAAAATTCTTCAAAGCTGGTACCAGAGAAGCAATGTTCAGCTATAAGCGAACCAAAAGTATTTATTACCGTATTTACAATGTGGTCTGAATATTAGCTTCTTAAATTAATGAGTCTTAATTGTTTTAATTAAGTTTTAAGCGAAACGTGATTCGTATTATTACTATGATTTGAATCATCTTTCCGTTTTGAGACTTTATTCATTACCTGTTTTATCATTTTACCGGAAGTATTTCATGTCCTTTCCATGATGTCTTTTATTCGCACCTTATACATTCTCGGTACTTCATTTGCTTTAACTTGAATCCAATTATATTTTTTTGTATTTTTATTTTTATGTTTGGGGATCGTATTTCAAGTGTTCTTCTCTTTCTTTCTATTTTCTATCTTTCCTTAGTTTCTATTAGATAATTTTATTTGCTTATTTTATTCATCCATTTTACGTCTTTTTTTCGTCCGCTTTTTTCATCAATTTATAGTTCTTAATTCCGATTTGTTATTCATATCGATCTTTCTGTTTTGTAAAATTAATCTTATCTCATTTATTTTTTTTACTACATTTTATGTCATCGCTATTATATTTTTCCATTTTTCTTACGTTTTTTTCTATTTATTCTATGCACCACTGGTGCAGTAGTTTACACCCTTTCAATCATATTGGTCTCAATTTGTTATTCACGGACGAATAATGATCCGACATGTATTTTATTTACCTCTTTTCCGAGAGGTTTGCCAAAAAGTCAGGTGTGGGTTTTTTATGAAGGTGTTTCAGTGGTACGAATTGGATTCGAATACGGCGCATCCAGGCCCTAAGGAGATATGACTATAACTATATGTTCAATGAAACACTAACACAAAACAACACACACACACATATCTATCTTTCTTTCTATCTCTCTCTTTCTCTCTCTCTCTCTCTCTCTCTCTCTATACATATATATATATATATATATATATATATATATATATATACACACATATATATATAAAACAGTTTTTCATGGTAAACAACTGATGATCCCTTAAAATAGTGTTAGAAACAAACTAATATAATAACTGTAAATAATAAATTGACTTACATGAGTGATTTTCTACTGAAAGACTTGGGACTATAAGTTTTTTTTGTTGTTATTTTTAAATATAGTTTTAATAGTTGAGAAACTTCTGAGACTCTATTTATATATATATATATATATATATATATATATATATATATATATATATATATATATATATATATAAGAAAATATAAAAACTATGTTTACCTACATACGCAGGCGTTGCAAGCGTGTTCTCTATATACTTTGTACGTATATAGCAAAATAATACCCGTGTTAGTTCGAGTGATATAACTTCGCGGACAGTGGAGTTTTGCCGTATTTTGTCTCCTTATGAAGAGAAGAATCCACATATTATACCACTGAATATCATTTTGTAATTCTGATTTCTAATTTTTATTAAAATTTATTGCAGGATTTTAACCCTTGAAAAAAGTCTTCAATTTTATTTCGTGCCATCTGCTTAAGTAGTCTAAAGAAGAAATTTACGTTCATGGAATCTTGCTTAATAGAGGTCTTATAACTATCGAGCAACTTGAATCTGAAATATTGAATTTTCACATTTCGACCCCTAACACTTAGACGCTGTTTTCCAAAATTGATACTAATCAAGTTATTATTATAAAAGAAAATCATATACAGAGAAATATATAAACGTATGCAACTTCATATGAAGATATGATATACGATAGTGTCGATGTGTGTGTGATGATTTCTATAGTATATGTCTCCCTTTCTCTTTGTAATACACATTTCCATTTTCGCCACGTCTCTATCTCTGTAATTCTTTCTCTCTGATTGCTATCACGCTACGATATTATATTTTTTTACAAAGAACTTCCGCAATTTGGGGGGCCTCCTCTTATTTTGAAGGGAACATTTCAGTCACGATTGCACGCTCTTCTTTCTGACGTCATGTTTTGTCTGTGTCTGTTGTCTGTTCATTCAATCGCCAACCGCCATCGTGCCATCACCGCCCATTTTTTAAAACAAATTTGTTGAAGCCATGGTAACTTTCATGAGGCAAATATGAAAAAAAATTACTCAGAATTATGAGGGTATGAGCTATCTTTCTATCTTTCTCTATCTTCAGATGCTTATTTGGACTAATTTTATTTTGCTGTATGAAGGCATTATATACACACACATCTATATATGTATATATATATATATATATATATATATATATATATATTTATATATATGTATATATATATATATATATATATGTATATTTATAAATATATATATATATATCGATATATATATATATATATATATATATATATATATATATATATATATATATATATATTAATTAAGGTAGTTTAATTATCCACTATACATATTAAGCACTCTACCGAACAGTTTCTGTGTATAGTAACATCACTTTTTAGGATCGGATCTGCGGTATATACACATATATATATATATATATATATATATATATATAT
The DNA here is from genome assembly GCA_963556195.1 of Sepiola atlantica. NCBI lineage: Eukaryota > Metazoa > Mollusca > Cephalopoda > Sepiida > Sepiolidae > Sepiola > Sepiola atlantica. The sequence goes on from OY744526.1 coordinate 100,803,746, forward strand.
ATATATATATATATATATATATATAGTAAATTATGAAATAAATATCCCATGACAATTAAGTAATACAGAGGTGTAAGCGTTACATCCCCGTACGGAATCGTCAGGCTAAAATGTAATACATATTGAACACTGTTGAAGTAAATACTGAACATTCGTGCATAAAAGATTATATATCCTTTTTAAATTTTCCGTCGATACATGAAATAAATATATATATATATATATATATATATATATATATATATATATATATATATATGCGAACAATGTTAAAAAATAACAGAGTTCGTCTGTTTAATTATATTTTCTTATTTTTTTCAATATTTCTAATAGTCTTTTTGTATTAAAATTTAAAATGAACAATAATAAATGTTTAATAGGTATCACGGATGTTTTCCATTATTCGTCGAATCATCATCAGCTGTCAAAAGCAAATAAACAAAAAAGCTTCAAAAAGAAGATACTTTTTAAACAGACAGCGGAGAAACGCGGGGAAAACTTTATCGCATTGTTCCAAGAAAGACGTTTACAATTAAAATTCAGCGACACCGGAGTAGCATCGCAGAATAATATCGCATTACGTTAAGGATTCTAAATTTTTGTGACTAGATAACATGTTATTCTGTGATGCGATTTTATACTGTGATGCCACTCCGGCGTCGCTGAATTTAAAATCGTCAACGTCATTCCTTAAAAAAATATTCTCCGTACGCTACTCCGCTGCTTTTTTCAAAAATTATTTTCTTTCTCCAATTGTTTTGTTCATTTGCTTTTGATACCTGAGGATGATTCGACGAACAGTCGAAAACGTTCGTGATTCCAACAGGGCATTTCTAATTTTTTTCTCGAGTTTAATACAAACAGACCATTAGAAAAATGACGAAAAGGTATAATTAAACAGACAAATTTTGATATGTTTACAATGTTTCCATAAATGAGAAAATGCTGCCTAAATACACACACACACAATATATATATATATATATATATATATATATATATATATATATATATGTATATTTATATGTTATCATTAATTTGTGGCTTACTTTGTTTCGTGACTATATAAATTCTTCTGAAATTTATGTATAGCGCAACTTACGACGAGGAATACTATCTTTCTCTAACATACTATTCTGTATTGTTGCCAATAAGAGAGAACTTGAATACCCAGTAGATAACTTGAATGTCTACTAGACACTTACCTTCCTGTTTAAGGTTTCTTTGTGCAAGGGTTTTTCAGGACAACCTGACATGTTGGCAAGTAAACCCTGAGTAAATATTCTAAATAATATAGTGTTCGAATCCTAAACTAGAGACCCTCAGTACTGATATCCACCATTGGAATTTTCCCCAAGTGATGTTGGCTATATGTAACAACACTAAACTTGATAGTCCACTAGACTAGATGAAGTCTTGTCCTGAAATCCGGTAAGACCAACCGACCACCAGATAGCTATACTATAACATAGTTAGCTGGTCAATTAAAGAGAGCAAGATTAATATTCTTAACTTTTTAAACACTCATTGTTTGACAAGTAAAGTAAAACCTTAATGGAATATTCGAATATCTATGTATCTCATATAAAGATCATGTTTTATCCGTATGAAAAAGATTCCTGGATATCAGGGAACTTCTACTTAAGCGTAATTCACTAAATACACAAACTTGTACATATACGACTTCGTTGTCTCATTTAATATTGGCCCTTCAAGGTAACCACACTGGCGACTAGAACTAGGACTTATGTCGGATACAACATAACAATAACTACAACTGCCGATGTTGGATTTTCAATATGACTGAAGTGTTGGTCTCGGAAAATTCTTTATTACAACAGTATCAGCGAAAAGTTGAAAGAAATACTTAAATTTAAACAGAAATCTGAATAAAATCTGCGATCGGAAATCTCCAATGTCAGAAAATAGGATATAAAAAATGTTTCGTCCTGGAAGATATATATTGTTTCAAGTAATCGTGATAACACTAAGTTTTGAAATCTATATCGTTCGTGTTTTATAAGGCATTTTTATTATTTAATCAGGAGCACGTAAATAAGTTTGAACAAGCTAACTTATTTTTCTTTAGCTAAGAAGTTTAAAACATAATTTCCAGTGGTACACTTACGACGGTGTAAAATAAAAACGAAGAAGTCAGTAGCCGTTTTTATGTGACGAAAACAGATACATTTAAAAGTGCTATGTTAGGCATCATTAAAACCAAGAAGATCAACAACTGATATTACGATGACAAAAATAGAATCGCAGCAGAAACTTGAAATAGAAAAACTTCAATATAAGAAGAAAATGGAAGTAAAAAAGCTTCGTCTAGAAAATAAACTTAAAGAACGTCAAAAGTATTAAAAAAATAAAAACTTCGAATACTATATACATTTCAAGAAACACTATTGGGGCAAATACAGTTGTAAAGCAAACGCTACAAAACAAAGAACAGACAAATTATAAGAATCATCGAATAGAAGTGAAAACGTTGAAGATGAAAGTGTATTTTCACGGTATTTTAAGCTCTATCAATAATTATACTTTCCCCCTGACTACGAAATGGCGTTTACTGCGCATGTAGAGGACACGTGAATCTTTATAATTCAAACTATGCGTATAGGCTGATAAACATCGTTTCGTTTGCTATTAAGAACATTTGAATAAACTAACTTCGTCAATTACAGTTTGATTAAAAATATGTAACCTTACATTTGTTGAAGTGGTAAAATTATAAGCTAATGCGAGCAATCATCTCACTGCACAGCTCCTAATTAAGGATACCCCCTACACTTTCAACTTAATTCTCAGTAGACCCTAACGTTTAGAGTGGCAACTTCCCATTTTTTGGGAGAACTTAGTTAAAAAAACATGTTTTCCCCTACAACGTATCTTTTTCAGAAAAAAAGTGGAAATGTATAAATCTCACAAGGGAAATAGACAAATACTACACCAATTCTGTTAGCATATTTGATTTCAAATTGTCGTAGTTGCTTTAACAATTGTAAATGTCTCATTTTTGCACAAGTTTGATTATACATAAAGATGCAGACATCAGACAAAGAATTCTGTTGTGACCTTGTATAGAGTACGGAAGAGGACAACATAAACTGTGAGCTTAGAGAAATAAGTGCATTGAAAAGTATAATACAAGAGCAGTTGTACGTAAGTCTTGATTGCAAGTATCAGACTGGGTAGTTTACAACACTGAAATTACACTTCAAAACTTCAAAAGTATTGAAAATAAGTACAATTTCGACTTAAATAGACATGTGTAGAAAAACTCTTGGAGTGAATACATTTTTAAAGAAAACGTTTCTTCATGCAGAACAAGAACATAAAAAGTATAAGAATTAGCGAATAGGGGTCAAAATGTTGAAGATTAAAGTGTATTTTCAGAAAACGGCATTTTAAGCTATATCGATCATTTTACTTTTGACCCTGAACACGAAATAACGTTGGATTCGTATTTAACGCTCCCGGTCCTTCTATCCTAAAGAGTAACAGTATCGTTTTATGTTGAGATTGACGCTGTTGCGGAGCTGCTTGGGGTATCGGTATGGCGAAAGTGTAGCATCTGGTCAGCATAACTTCTACCTAAACAGTGTTGTTAATGTCGTCCGAGAGCAGTTTCCTAATTTGATTTCAGTGTCTCTTATGAGAGAACTGAGGGGTTCAATCAACATCTGATTTCATATCCTTTAAGTCTTGTCCGGAATGATTAAATTCGAAACTTCTGATGTTAGAGCACATTTGCAAACTAGAAACGAGTGTTTTCTTTGCTTCGACATTCATCTTCAAGATAGATCTTCACCTCTTCGATTACAGGTTTGTGCTGCAGCGTTAACGATTCTAGCTCTTGAACAATGTTCGACCAATTTTCACAATCTATTTTGTATAGATCCTCCTACTTTGGGAAATATGAAGGAACAGTTTTATCCTCGTCTGAGAAATATGTTAAATTGTCACTTGCACTCTAAACGGCATTCTGAGAAAAAGTGTTTTCCTTCTAAGTATGTTAACCCCTATTCGATATTGTTTGCATTAATACTAAAGTCTTTTGATCTAAGTATTTGTTTTCTTCCAAAGCTCTTCGTCGGATTTTTTTCTAGTTTCTACTAGAAAATATCCAACAAAAGAGTGTTGGAAAAAGGACTTGTTTGTCCTCAGTTTTCTGGTTTTGTTCTAAAGGTCTTTCTAACAGTTTGTGTTGCTGCTACATTTGATATTTCACGAGTTCTACCATAGTTGATTATAAATTGTCATTTTTTATGTGACTCTAGAGAATACGGCTTTTAGTTGTAAAAACAATAATAAAATATAAAACATGGTTGTCGAGACAAATAACCTTTTAGTATATTTTACAGTCAGCACTTTAGTCAACAGAACTAATAAGGTTCTTATTTTATTTTGCTTTTAGCGGTGTAAATGTTTCTAGTCTGGAGAGAAATGAAAATATAATGCATTAATTTCTTGTTAAAAATAAACACATTGCCGGAATAGAAATACACAAATTAGTGACCTGTCTTATTTGAGAGAATATACGTTGCTCTCTTCGTAATAAAAAAGGAATCCACTTTGGTAAAAAAAGAATGCAACTCACCAGATTATTTTTTGGGGGGTCAGCCGATAAAGCCAGTTTGTAGAACTTGTAGATTATCGGGTGAAGTTGCTGTTGATGCCACTACGTTTGTCTAGAAAGTTACTTAACAAATCCTTAATATATGCGGCGCCAGTTATTGTGATCTGTTAAAAGGACCCAGAAAAGACAAACACAAAGTGAGAGTTTAGAGAAACAAGTGTATTGGAAATGTATGATACAACCGAGAACAAGAGTGGTTGTATGTCTGCATTGACAGTCAGTATTAGACTAGGATGGTTACAACTGAGAGGCATGTGCTCAGATTATTCATATTAAGCGGAAGAGTTCAAGTTGTCCGTATAGGTAAAGTACCATAAGATATTCTTAATAAAGTAGAAAATACACCTGATTTAACGATTCAACATATGGCAGAAACTTGTCAACACTTTATTAGTGTTCGCCAATATTCAGGAGATACTAAGCAAAGTAGAGAGTCACATATGAAACAAATACGCTACCAAAATAAAATTATTCGCGGACTAAATTTTATCAACCAAAGAAAAATAACTTGCCCCGTAAACAAATTATTTGTTATGAGCAATTGCATAAGTAAACAGATTTTCCATATAAAATACAAGTTTTTTAATTGTGCTCGTATGGGACACAAACATACACACTGCAGAGTTGAAAATAAAATTTAACAAAGGTTTATTAAAATTGCTAAATATTCGATGCTAAAAATATTAAGAAATTTGGTATGGTTCAGGTTTTACATATATTTAAATATATAAAGTAGCAATTGATTCCGACTAAAAGCTGATAGTTATAAGTCTTCAGACGTAGATAAATAATCGAAGCCCAGCCATTATGAGAACAAGCAATATAGCTAAAAGTATGACTGGTGAATAAATAAAGGTGGAAGGCGAGCTAATCCTTAATGTTACGTTAAATAAAATAAATCAAGTTAGAAATTGTCATAATGAAACACTCAAATAACCTAACGTGTACAGAATGCTTAGATAAATGTTAGTTATTGAATATGCGCGTACATACTTGATGTCAAAATATTTAAACTTTGAATGCTAAAGCAGAGAGACTGGAATATTCTATATCCTACATAGATCACATTCTACTGATGATTACATAAGCAAGCAATACAAATCACACGCACACAAAGTAATTAAGAGAATCAAGAAATATGGGGTTCAATTCGAGGAAGAGAAATGCAATTTTCTCATATTTAAAATACGTTAGTGAAATTAGGGGCAGAGATGGTAGAAAGCCACACCCATATATAACTAGTGCGATAAAAGATATGCCAGCTCCGTAAGACGCACCGTAACTAAAACTTTCCTTGGTTTAGAATATTATTATGTTGCGTTTATCCAAACATGCAGAATTTGTGAGCGAAAAGAGCTATTACAAAAATAGTTCTAGACGGCAGAATGACAGGAGTTATTTAAAAAAAATATCAGAATAATTTTTGACGCACTACATCCAGATCTCAGAATAATTGTGGCTACTTATGCGTGCTCATACTGCATTGAATTCTGCATATTACACCAAATCGAAGACAGTTCGCTTAAACTGATAGCCAACGCGTCTCGTAGGTTTCTATCTGACAGACTAGCATAGGATAAATAATACATGCTGTAACACCATCAAATAGGTTCCATAACACGCGAAGAAAAGGCACTCTACGACGATTCATTAAAGGACATGACAATAAATAAAAAATTAAAGTACCGACAAATCTCTGAAATGTATTAAATCTGTGATGAAATACTTATCGAATGGTAATTCTTGCGGCATTACAGAAAATAACACTAAACTAATTTCATGTCAGTCAGCCGGGCATTTTGATAATCACATGTCTCGTAAGTATCTATATGTGTTTAATATGTACGGACAAAGACATTGAAACTATAGTAAAATAATGCAAAGGTTTAGATTTGGCAGCGAAGACACCTCCTTTATAATGTTCAGACCCCAAACTGACTAGTTGTCTAGAATCCATATAAATTTTGCAGGCCAACTAGATGGTATATATTACCTAAAAGTGGTTGGTAGTTTTTTTTAAATTTACGGAAATATTAGAATGCGAAAATTAACAACAACGTAAGTAATCATTAGTTTTAAATGAATTCATCGCCTTATTCGAGGTCGTTGAGTGTATCGTATCCAAACACGGGACCTAATTCAAGCACGCGAATTAAAACTATTTTTTCATACATTTCTAGTAAAGCATATAACTACCTATCCATAACAAGCAGGAATAAATGTCCAGGCAGAACGGTTGTGGATACGTTTAAAAACGTGCTTATAAAAATTAGTTCTACCCTTACTGAAAAGATAAATCAAGGATGGTTGCAGCTATATAGGATGACTCTAACTAACAATTCTCCATCTTCTGTCACACTAGCAAAAACAGTATTTGCAAGATAAGATTAAAACGCTATGTGATAGATTATTTCCTTCGCATATAAATATTGGGCGCATACAAATACCAGCAAAGGACGTTATAAGCTTGGTAAATATTTTGGGTGTTAGAAAACACTAAAGTGTACAATGAAACAGTATAGCAGATAACAGGATTGAAACAAAAGATTAAAATTGTAAAAAGACCAAAATTTTCCCCCGAAAAAGCACATAAACAAGATGAGTAAACGATATTCCGATGCTGACGAGAATAATACTTCATAGAATTAGCTAGTAGATGTCGTGTTCGAAACAATTAAGTTACGAATCCCGAAAACAGGTCTGAACAGAGGGAATCAAAAATAAAACTTAAGATTACGGACTTCATTGTAAAAACACTAAAAGAAAAAAAATACAAATCCGATGACATCAGGACATGTTACACACTGATGAGGCCAAGTTATTGGCGAAATATCTGTATCACTTTAAACTAACAAAAAAAATGGAAGTTTATAATAAAAAAAGAAGAAAAAATCGGTTTCGATTCTTTTTTCTTTTTTTGAAAAATTGATATCGCCTCTCTAATGCTTCAAAAGGTATTTATTTTACAAATTCCTTATTAAATTTAACAATAGATGCTTCTTAAAAAAATATGAACCTTAAAACACTTAATACCGATCACGTGCGCATTCACGATCTCATATTTGAAAGTGGGAAACAACAACAAAACCCTTTGGCCCAGCTGCAACAACAGAAGCCGGTAAGAAAAAAAATACAAATCCGATGACATCAGGACATGTTACACACCGATGAGGCCAAGTTATTGGCGAAATATCTGTATCACTTTAAACTAACAAAAAAATGGAAGTTTATAATAATAAAAAAAGAAAAAAAAATCGGTTTCAATTTTTTTTCTTTTTAAAAAAATTGATATCGCCTCTCTAATGCTTCAAAAGGTATTTATTTAACCTATTCCTTATATATATATATATATATATATATATATATATATATATATATATATATATATATATATATATATATATTACAATTTCATGTATCATCATGACATTTTATAAAGAGATATACTTTTTTATGTATCAATTCTCAGTAGTTACTTCAACAGTGCCTGATACGTAAGTAGAGCTATGTAGTAAGTTATGAAAATATATTTATGGCAATTAAGCTCCACGGAACTTCCGCGTTTCATCCCCAGGGAAAATCCTCAGACTAAAACGCATTGAGTGTGTTTTGCGGGTGTTTTATATATACGACTGGCTAGTTAACCAATCAGTTTCTTTGTTGTTCTCGTTTGTATTTTCACGAATAGAGGTCCGGTTAGTTTTACTTCATATTTCCTTTTTCATTGTTCTGTTTTCTATAGAGTGGACTATCCCTGTATTTTTATGTCACTATAACGGTTGACCTTATTTTCACACGTTGTTCCTTGTATTTCTATTTACAGTTTAAGTTTTAAAATGTTTATGTTTTGTTTAGTTTAGATGTGTTTACCTATTTGTTAGTTTATTTATTTATGTATTTTTAGCTTGAGATGAATTTTATTCTATGCAGGCATAGGTGTTATATCTCAGTTCTACAGTTAAATATATTTTGACGATCTTGTAAGTTTAGGATTTCAAATTTCTCATTCAGACATAATCTACACGGGTGGTCTAAATGCCTACATGTACTGGCCTGTCGTATTATTTTACATTCAATTATTGGTGAGCGTCCATTTCCTTTGATCTCCTAATAATGTTTTAGTGTTGTTTTAATTATGCGTTCTTTGTTTTGAAATGTGCTTTTGTGGTCGTAATATCTGGTTGTAAAATTAAGGAAGGTGATACCCACGTAGTACTTCTTGTTATTCAGTCTTTCTATGGCAAATATTGTGGCATGGTAAACTATACTTTTGGTTAGGCTTTTATTTTGTAGTAGGAAATGTGTGCAATTAATGCAGTTACATATTTTCTCTTCATTGATAACTTTATCATTTGTATTACGGTGTTACTATTAGAGGTTTGGATATATCTATTTGTAGTACTTATATTTTTGTTTTTCTCAGGTTTATGTTTGCTACATTTGTCGCTTTTTATGCAATTTGTTATTTTTCTTCCTCTCTGCTATCTTTTTTAGTATTTTGTTATGGTGTTCCTTAATTATAAGTTCTAGGTTTTCGCAGCAGCTGTACGACAGTTAGTATAAAAATTATTCACCGTCAGCCTGGGAAGTAAGGAACTTTGATCAGGACAGTTCATTTATTAGTTTGAAAATGTAGTAATGGTGTGATATTCGAATTTTTAATACTCTCTTTTTTTGATAGTAAAAATGTTCGTAGGGAAATATCCGTTTTTATAAGCTCTAAAACGTATACATATGTAGATAAAATATTTATAGTAAATTATATATATATATATATATATATATATATATATATGTGTGTGATGTTATTCTCGTAAATTGGCTAGTGTAAATAACTGTGTACTTACATATATAGAGAGAGAGAGAAAGAGAGAGCAAGATAGATAGATAGATATATAGATAGATATATATTAAGGCATATATGATGTTAGTTACATTAGCCAAATCAGGGAAATGCTATCACACACATACGCACACACACGCACACACACACATATATATATATATATATATATATATATATATATATAAAAATATGTGCATTATGTTTTGCTAGTCACCCCGACACTGCAAGAGAAAACTTCTTTTCTGACCATGTTTCCCGTGGTTGCAAAATGTATGCGACTATTTCTTTTTTCTTTTAAATGTTCGTGTTTATTATGTTATAGTTATTGTAATTTTACTTTTTCTCTTTATTTCTTATCTTGATTTTTGTAGCTTCTGCCATTTCAGCCTTACATTTTTAGATTTGAGACGCCAATCCATGTGATCCTTGAACGACTTAATTTACTTAAATACACAAAGAAATTGAGAGTAACCGAGTACTTTAAAAACGGCGAAAATAATAAATAAATGAGTTCAAACAGAAATGATGTATATATTGTCATAGAATACTAACATGTGCAAACACAAACCTATATTCATTTTGGTCTTTTTTCTTGTGTGTCTGTAAACTTCATGCATATATCATAATTATGTGCCGAAATAGCTCATTGAAAGAGTGCATTTTGAAGACATTCTGAACAAGAGCAATTTGTTTTATTAGATCTGCGTGTTTTTTTGTTGTTGTATTTTGGTATTTGCCACTTCAATATGAGAGACTGGCGAACCGAACTTACATCATAGAAATATGTTGCTGCGGCTAAAATGCTATTTCAAAGTGAAACGTGTGAGATCGACATCACACAATTCTATACATCGCCGTTTGAGGGGGGGTCAGAGTGTCAGCAACGCTTCTTAGAAATAAACGTATCTAAAAGTATCCACAACGTTATTTTAGAAGAATTTTAAGTGTTTTTGGTCATATTTAAAATTCAATTACAAGATTAAATTGTAATCATAACTATCATGTACAAATGTATATATATATATATATATATATATATATATATATATATATATATATATATATATATATATATATATATATTAATAATGGAGTGTATGTATCTGTCTGTATGTCTGTCTGAAGCCGAAACTCCAGTATGACTATTTTACTGAAACTAATCATTTTTAAATTCTTTATATACTGTCATCAAAAGTCGTTCAAACACCAGATGGGTTTGGCCATTAACATAAGTCATTCCTTTAAACCTTCAATTAAATTCATATTTACAAATATACACTTATAACTGCTATTATAAAATTTACATATGTATTTACAATATTTTCCGATAAAGTTATATTAATAAACATTATTCATACAATTAATTAAATCCATTTTCATCATAACCGGCGTGTTTTCTAAACCAGTTCAAAGGCGAGTACCGTTAAAATTGCAAAGTCATTGACTGTTTTATCAGTGGTGCCCTTCCTCCCTCCGGTAATTAAATAGGGCGCAACTGAATAAACAGCCATCGTTAACGCTAGCATTCAATTAATTTTCTCGGGATAAAATATAGAATGTTTCTTTAATTAACTTAGGTGTACATGCTGTTAAATTAAGATCTCTTCTCGTACACTATTTAGCTACAACATAAACCGTGTTAACTTTAATACGTTCATATAAAATACACATACACACACCAATATATATATATATATATATATATATATATATATATATATATATATGTGTGTGTGGGGGGTGGATGTATATATATATATATATATATATATATATATATATATTAGTTTTATGAATTCTAATATATATACACTGAGCAATATGTCATGTTTCTTAATACAAGTTTACTCACAACAATTATCCTTATTCAGTAGAATGAAACTTACAATATTCTTACACTTGAAAATATGTTTATAATCAAGCGCCAAATGTTGTAAGTATACACATCTTTTGCCATTAAAATTCAATCCCCATTGAATTTCTCCTGGACAGAAAATACCAGTCGATGATCCATTCTCGAAATTCAGTCCGGCAAAAACTGGCATTTTATCTGTCTGCTATTGTCCCTGGGTAGTCCTAGGAGGTCCACCCTCTCAGTTCATGCTTCCCCTCTTTGGTATGAGTTCGGTTATCATGAACTGCCTAGAGTGGTTCGACCGTAGAATTCTGAAGTAGTTGCCCAGACATTTTAAAATGAGCAAGATTGCTACTTTTTTAGAGCGCTGGCTTGTTCTCTCGACTTTCAGTCTTTTTTTACATATTCATTCCATCTGAAATATTATTAAAGAGAGGCATCGGACTTGTGCATACCAGTCGAGTATCCATTCTTAACAATCAGTCAGGTAGAAACTGGGCTACATCAGTTGCCTTTTATATGCCAGGCTGAGGTATTGCTCCTGGGTAGTCAATCATCTCAAAGGCCTAACCCCCTTTTACGTCAGGGTCCCGAGCGGGGAATGACGACAGGGGCTTCCTAAGCAATTCTTAAGAGCTCAGAGTGCCACTACCTTTGGCTTGTTCTCAACGTCCACATAGTGCTACATCTTCCTGCGGTGGAAAAGAATTTTGTCATTTTGTAACATATTATTCTGTAGTTCTTGTTAATATACCCTCGTGTCGTCTTCTGTATTATCGATCCTTAAGGGTCATAACAAATTTAGACATTTAGACATCCATTTAATATAATTAATGACATAGTTTAATTAAATTTATTAGCAATGATAACATATCAGTATGGTGAAAGTTGAGTGGCAATGAATTTTACATTTGGGAAGTAATTATTTTTGAAACGTTTTAATTTTGTAGAATAATGATCTAATATGTGAGTCACAAATGAGTGAATCATTTAAATGTTTGTGGTTATATTGTGTACTTAAAAAACCGTGTGAATGTAATTCTAATTGAGAGGTAAGACTAGTGCGGACGGACAATTCTCCTTCAGTTTCTTTTAATATGTAATATGACAATGTGTGACAGATTTCGCATGTAGATCCGTTTTACCAAATCTTATGTTCCTACTTTTTTTATCTTAGAAAAAAACATAGCTAAGTTTACGCTTATATGTTTTTCAACCCCGGTTGTGTTCCCCTCACTAAAGTAAAGTTACATTGATACTTTTCATTCCTTCAATCGATGTAGATTTTAAAATATCAGGTTCCATAAAATAGCGGATAAAACGCCTGTAAAATTATTAAGCCAGGCTTAGCAGCCGGCCTACATCATCGGAATTATTGGACAATTGTTAAGTATCTTTACATTTTAAGTTGGACGATTATTCTTCGGACTTAGATGAATTTTTGAGCTATGGAATTTGCTATGTTGTATTTATTCCTATCGAACATCTTGTAGTCAGTTTTGTATACTTTTTCAAGACATGTATAAATATGCGAAACTTTAAATATGCCAATTGCTCTTAAAATAAATAGCAATTTGCTTCCAATTAAACGTATACAAGTAATCGTTTGAACACATAATTTAACGCAGGAGATAAAACCAAAGGAACTTATACTTTCAAAGTATAGAATACAAATATATAATCTTAATCGCCACCCGAAAAAGTCAAAAGAAAACGTTGGCCTCGATTATTTAATGGTCAGTAAAGGTTTTGCAAAAATAAAAAGACCGAGAGGAGTACGCATTAACCAGACATAGCTGGGAAGGGAACTGGGAGTACTGTTATTCTGAGACACCCTCTTAACATGAATGGGGTATGAAGACCGGGGAAGAATACTACGCTACACAACTCTTCTAAGAAATAGAATATTAATAGAATATCCGTCTCTGGACAGGTAAAATTATTTCGCCAAATTAAATAATTG
>OY744526.1:100822051-100837051 GCA_963556195.1 Sepiola atlantica
TATATATATATATATATATATATTTATATAGTGTCAGGTTGTATATGAAAAGCAATCAAATAAAGTTCTCGATTATATAAGAGAGCTAATATGATTTATTTAGATACTGTATATTACATATTTCAGCAATGTACCGCGGTTTCATCCAAAAGGGCAGATTTAGACCTCTTTAGTAAATCTCCGTGGCCAGTGGAATCATCGGCAAGATTTACTAAAGATGTCTAAATCTGCCTTTTTGGATGAAACCGCGGTACATTGCTGAAATATGTAATATACAGTATCTAAATAAATCAATTGTATATATATATATATATATATATATATATATATATATATATATATATATATATATATATATACATATGTGTATAAAATTATACATACGTGTATATATATTTAGTAAAATTTTCTCAGAATTGTTCAATGTTTACATTTAACAACAGAGTATATATAAGTACACAATGGTGTTTTACATTCCTATGAAAGCCTTTATTCATGTGTTCTTGCTGAATTTCAAAATAATTGAATGTTACATGACAATTGTTTAACGCACAAATGAGCAACAGTGAATAATCATATTATTAGCAGCATCTTGTGTGTGGGCAGCCTATCAGAAGACCCTCATAACACTTCCGTATAAAAATCCACAAACCATGTTTTAATATTAAATAAGATTAGCTTCTAATTTAAAACGTGAAGTATAAAAGGTACACCTTTTTCTCTTCATTATATATATATTTTTAAAAAAGGGATGGGGATTAAGGATAGTTACGTAACTCTCATTACTTTTCATTATATGTATAATCTATACATGATAATTGTCCACGTTTCAATCCGCATGTAAATGAGATCGTAGATAGATATTCCTATGTTTTTATTTGACTATAGATTTTTTCTTTTTTTTCTTTAACGATTTCAATTCAGAGGTTTTCTTTTGATATCAATTCTTTTAAGCAAAAATCACAGTAATTATTTGTTTACATTAAAAGAAGTTTAGTAATCATTTGCCACTTTATGCTTTTATGGATGTTTTTGAATTCTTTATTTTGATATATATCCGTCTAGAGTAATATTATAATAGATGTTATGGAAATAGTATGATGATAATTATATCTACAGTTACATTCATCTTCTGTAAATACTACGTATCCGTTTCCTTCATTATTCCTAGTGTTATTTTCTCTTGACCTTAAATATTCCATCAACAATTAAACATTCATTTATTAATTGACTATTGTATTCGATCATACAATTCATTAAATTAGTATTCCTATAAAGTTATAGTCATTAATGTTATTATACTTATTGTTATTTATTTCCATCGTTTTGAAAACAACGCTCAATAAGTCCTTGGTCTGAAACATTGATGGCGGCAGTAATAATACATCGATTCTACTTATATAAAGTGCTCACATCTAAACGGCAATCAAATCGGATTATTAGTTTACAAATTACAGTTATTTATGTGAAGCTTCTGCTCACAATTTTTAAAAGAATGTAAAAATCTGAATTCCATGTGTTAATCAACCGTTGCTTCCTGATTACAAAATTAATGTTGAAGGAAAACAATATTCGATCCATGCTTGTTAGAACAACGGTCTAAAATATGTATGTTGACTTTAAACGCGGTCGATGAGACACAGATGGTTCTGGAGAAACGTCGCCGTTATTTCAGTTTTCTTGGAAAGCAAGTCTGTTTTGTGGGACATTGAATTAAGGTTACGTTAGCAGATGAGTTAAAGATATCAGAAAAAAGTGCATTTACTATTTTTCATGAATATTTGTCGATGAGAAAGCTGTGTTCAAAGTGAGTGCCACGTTTGTTCACTGTCGATCTAAACAACGATCCAGAGCTGTGTTTGCGTCTGTTTTAGTGTATCAAAAGAAAGATTTGCGCAACTTTGTTACAATGGATTAAACTTTAATTCTTCCGTTTACTATGGAGTTTAATCAGAAGGCAGGTGAGAGGAGAGAAGCAGATAACATAATTATTCAAAGTGATTAAAACGCAAACATCAACAGCAAGGTGTTGGTATCAGTATTTTGGGTATGAAAGGTATTTTCTTCATTGGAGACTACAAAAAAATATAGTCCATGCAAATTTTTATATAGTATTACTGGTGCATTCGAATAACAGAATTCACCAGAAAACGGCTAAAAATGTAAAAATAAAAAAACACTACGACGTGTCATAATTCGATAGCAACGATAACGAAACTACCAACCATATTCTCCTAATCTGGTACCCAGCGACTGCTAGGTGTTTGCATCGTTTAAAAGCATTCTCAAGAGAAGATATTTGGCTCCAATAAAGAGGTGATATCGCAAAGCGAACCGTAATTTGAGACCTAAGAAAAATGGTTCTACCAAAATAGATGGAATTTTTGGAGAATTGCTTAAATCAGTTCATCATTCTAGATAATGTGTTCATTCTCTAAAAAACATATTGTTTTATTAGTTGGCGCCATGACTTTTGGAATGATTTATTTATTATTGCTTGCATATCTTTCGTGCATTAATCGCTTATTGAAATACTGTAGTTTTTCTTACTGGAAATCGATTATTATTATTATTAGGTACATTATCGTTTAATTTGTGTCTTTAATTGTGTTGAGTCTACAATTATTGTTATTGTTTTTCTTAATATATAAGTTGTTTGGAGGTTATTTCAATTTATTTCTCACTAAGATTTATATATTACTATTCTGGCAATTATCTATAGATTCAACAAGTATTTAGTCTGTGAGTATATCAATATAGTCGATATGTATATAATATATAATAGCATATATATGATATGCATCATATATACTATTTTATTCATGTAAGAGCAGGACACTTACAATATGTTTGTATTTTCACATATTAATATTCACCAATATTAATATATTCATATACATGTATGGTATATGTTTATGAAAGTTGCATATTTAGTCTCGACTTATAATGCTCAATAACAAAAACAGAACAAGATATATAGAGAAACATGTACACACAAACACACACAAACACACATATATATATATATATATATATATATACATATATTTATATATATATATATATAACATTTGAATTTGTACACGACACTATATTATGTATCAATGATTAATAAATACAGATAACCACTAATTGGGAAGTGCGTCCTGTACCCGATAACCGGTTCGGCTCTAATTCTTTTCTTTTAAATAATGACTGAAAAATAATTGTATATATTCTATTTTATTAGATTTTTTTTTGCCCCAGACCCATTAACATAACACCATATCACATTTGTTTAGTCTTATTTGTTGCAATTCATAGGATTTAAATAAAGAGAGTTGGGCTAAAGTTCTGTGCTCATCAGTTAATAGTTCCAGAAGTTGTAATTAAATTACATTCATTGAACAACATTTTAGTAACAAAATAATTATACTTCTTTAGATGGAAACACAGTTTGTTCGTGGAATAAGTAACTACAGGCAATTCTACTTCGAACACTTAACCATTTATTGATATTCCTTTTTTGTTAATTTTTTTATTTAAAAATAAGAAATAAAATACACATTTGTAATTTCTTTTGTATGGATTTAAAGCAAACATCATTAAACGATATTATTGAATTAAACCTACTTATGTAAATATTTGGTATCATATACTTTCAGTAGACAACCTGCCATGGTATCTGTTTTAATACCCGAAGAGTGTGTCGTGGTGAAACGAAGGGACGGGACAGCCAACTTTTAATATAAAAATGTGCCAATAACAAATATATAATCTAGCAATACTGATATATTGAGGATGTGTGAAATCATACGTTCTTATAAAAAATATAAATAAATACAATTCGTTCTTCTTACAAAACTGTTTTATCTACATCTCGATCCTAGAATAATATAATTGACAATATATTCGTTTGGTTGATTGCTAACTGAATTGTATTGTTAGTTAAAAGGAACGACGTTACACATTTCATTTTAATAAAGTTTATTTAGTTAATAAGAAGGCAAAATTAAATGCTGAACGAAGCAGTAAACCAAAAAGATGAATGAAGAACTAACAATACAAACATGAACGTGTTTCTTTTAAATGTAATTGTATTGTTAAACTTCATAATTAATTCTCTAATAATTTTCTAATCGTTTTAAAGGAATGAATAATGTAGCGCGGACAAAACATATAATTTAATTAAACGCGATAAATATTGTATTAGATGAGTATTAAAGTGTAACATTTTAAGACACCGGTAGTTACTATTGCTATTAGTAGCATTACACGTACGCAATACTCAAGATGCATTATGGTTAACATTGTAGAGCTTAATCGTTATCTCACCATGTTAATTTGATTATTTACAATTGATTTTCAATTGACTTTTAATTTTTCTAGAAGGGTGTGTCATTCTTAATAAACCTTTACGAACTACGTTAGGTGAAGGTTTATACGTGTGATTGTACACGCACATGCCAAATATACGATACATTCACTGTTGCTCAGCAGACAGTGAATAGATATAGAAACTAAGCTCCCCTTACCATTTGATGATAAAATATATGAATAGCATTGTACGATGCGTCTGCGAACTCGGATCTAGGAACACAAATTAATATCATGATAAAGCCGGTGTGTTGCATTCCATGCCAGACATAAAACTGTTCTAATAATGACGTTTTGGAAAAAATGGTCGCAGCATACCTACGTTTATTCCTGTGAATGCTGAAATCTTATGCGCAAAGAATGTAACAATTCATTTATTTTCTGACGAAGATCTTATTGATGAAGATGTGTGTGGTTTACAATGTAGATCGAAGATTCAGAAAAAAAACTGAATGTTATACTATTAGACCCTAAATATTTCTTCTTTAAATTAAAAAAATAAACGTTGTATAAAGAACCCTTGTAAATAAATCCGAAAAAAGATATACCCAGAATGAGAATTTTAATAAGTTACAAGGTCCGTCCTCGCTCATCGTAGTAAATCTCCCTAGACTGAGCTAATTTTAAAATAATGTATTGTTTAACTTGATAATCCATATGAAAAACAATCTCATGACAAACTTAGCCATTGATGCAAGATACGTAAATGAGAGCCATATGGACTAATGACATGTAAAACAACGCATTTAAATGTTATAGCAAGTAAATTAAATTAAATGGTCATTTTACATTTAACCCGAGCATAATAACGACAAGATAGCCGCCATTCGAGAGCAAACTCCTTCCTTTTATTTCCCCCCATTTTTAATTCCGGTAATGAGTAGAACATATACGCTCCTCGTATTATTTTAGGTTCGCACAAAAAAAACACATATAAACGTAGATAGTTTTTTAGGAGGCAAATATAAAATATGTAGGTTTATTTTTCGAAAAGTATTATTCTATTGATTGTGTGGATTATCGTGACTTTTATATGGGAAACAGATATCTTTAACACAGTATCATTACAATAACATGCTTAGCATTGTAGTCTTCAGTAGATATTGGTTGCATGCATATCTAATACGAACTTGGTGATAATCCCGATTCGAGACCGAATATATCTGGTGTAGAAGTGAAAATAAGTGCATTTAAATTGTGTCCCTATTTCTAAGTATTAGTCTTATTTTCAAAACTTAATCTTTAAACCCCGTATTTTATCCGTACGTGTATTCTGCGAATCGTATGTACATATGGTTTAAAGGTGAATCTCATATTGTTTTAATTTCTTTTTACACGTGCATCAGTCTGCAAGATAGTAATCCACGCTGACCGCTCCCTTCGTAGCAATCATTTGGCAGACACAATTTTCCGATTTCGTTGCAGCCAACCTGAAATATAAAACAACAAAATATAATCTTAATTATTATCTTTATTATTTTTATTTTTATTTTGCTGAAAACTTCTTTCAATTATTTGTTACTTCGCAACCCCAAGTTCTTTGTGTATTTTTTTAGCGGGGGAGTGTGAAGGGTGGTTTGAGGAGGGCGTCTGTAGGTCCCAGCAGCCCACAACAAATGCGACTCGTATTAATAACAACAATATTGCCAGGTCGATGACTCAAGGCAGCTGGTCGGTGTTTGTTGTTTGCCAACTCATTCGCTTTCCGCCTTGCCTTTTAATAAAAAGTGTTTCTCTAATGCAATCAAGTACGGACTACGTCATTCAGGCCTGCAGTAATTGAGCCACATTTAAATAGAGTCTGAAACGTAAATATCACATCTAGAATAGACAGTTATTGCATTCAGACCAGGAGAATGTTTTCTATATACATTTGAATCTATTTAGAATGTATCATCATGTTATCTCGGAGAGATAAACAACTGTGTTACTCTATATTTTATTTACATGTTTATCACTTTTATCATTATTGTGGCTGTTGTTATGTGCATAAGGTGTCTATCGCTGTATTTCTCGGCCTTCTCCGGGTAGCCTTTTTCATTATCGTTAATATTTTCGGAATTTGAAACTGTACATTCCATTTAAGAAAGCAGTTGCGGTAAATTCCCTTAATTCCAAGAGATAGTATATTTATGTTCATGAATATTATAGTATTGTGTATAATACATAGCTTATCATTATTTTAAAAGAAAGAAAAATGTGTGTATATGGGATACACTGCTAATACTTTACTTTGTATTCCATTTCATATAGGGGTGTATCCCATTTGTAAAAGTTAATTAATTTGTGTTATATTTATTTACTCAGAGATCGAACAGAAAATAATTATAGTTCTATTGTGACCATAAAAGCCGTACAAGAATAATTCCCGAATGGAAGACCGTTGAAAAAGCCTCGAATAGTCACAGTGTATGACGTCAATTAAAAATACTTGCTGTAACTGAAATCATAATCGAATAAAATACTTAGTACTCGTTGGGAAACAAGTACCTAACAATAATAATAATAATAATAATAATAATAATAATAATAATAATAATAATAATAATAATAATAATAATAATAATAATAATAATAATAATAATAGAAGTAGTAATAGTAGTAATAATAGAGTAGTAGTAATAATAATTATAATGATAATACCGATGATGATGATGATGATGATGATGATGATGATGATGATGATGATGATGATGATGATGATGATGATGATGATGATGATGATGATGATTAGATGTATAATAAACATATTAATTATAATAATAATAATAATAATAATAATGGAGGTAGTAATTATAGTAATAATAATAATAATAATAATAATAATAATAATAATAATAATGATAATAATCATGAGGATGATGATATGATAATAATATAAATAATAATGATGGTGATGATTAAGATGATGATAATAATAATAATTATAATCATAATAATAATAATACTAATAATAATAATAATAATAATAATAATAATAATAATAATAATAATAAGAAGAAGAAGAAGAAGAAGAATCTCGGTTACTACCACAGAGAGCCGTCATAAACTGTCAGAGAGAATAGACAGAATGCCGAGGGAGAGCACCATACAAATGTCCACTGAAGAAACCAACATAGAATATATTAGGATTCTGAGAAAGGTGGTTGTAACTAAAGCTAGAGAATATCAATAGCCGAATCAGAAAGAAATATAATGTAAACAGCTGTTGTGAAAACACAAAATTATGTTTAACGGTTACCGAATAACATGGAAAGTGAAAATTGCTATCAATGAGACTCTAGGGAACACTACCTGTTTACTAAACTATAACTAAATGAAAGGAATTAAAATTTCAGAAACTTTGTATTAAAACAACTTCAAAGTTGCCATTTTTTCAAAGAATTATACATTTCTTCCAACTTCACTTGAGACACAAAAATGAAAATAAAATGTCCCCCGAAAAATGCCCCTTGCTAAAAGCGGGTCCATCTTTAAAGCGTATCTTAAAGATGATTTTTTAAAGTAAAATTCAAGACATTTACATTAAAAGTGTAAATAAAGCTGAACATTACGTTATCGTTAGCCCAATGAAACTCTTAAAAAATGTAAATATTTTTTTCTTATTACACATTGTCGGTTTTTTTATAAAACTCATAAACTCACTTGTTTACGCATTCGTAAAAGTACCATGCATGATGGGGGATTGCATTTCATAATTAAATGATTAGTCGCAGTAACACAAACTTATATATATATATTACATTCATATGGTGTGATTTATTACCAGTCTTCAGAGATAATCTATTTCAGAAATGTATTCACAATAGGAATGATTACAAATCGCTGTACACACATATAGGATAGTGATTGTTGATCCGATCAGAATGATGATTATGTATCAATAGAAATCAGCTGTTATAGATTATAAGCTTCAAGCCATCTACATGAGTGTTATATTATTTAAGAAAATTCATAATAGAGGCAGGCAGTTTTCTGTATCTCTTTTTGTTTTCCGGATGTAAATTTGTTGTTATTTTGATAGGGACTTACTGGAAGTTCTGGTCTCCCGATGTATTCGGGGACAATGGAGAAATTCACTAAATATGTCTGGCCAATGGTGAGATGATGAAGAAAAAATGTACAATTCAACCTGAACTATTGCTAGCAGTAATTGATTTCCAGTCGTTAAATGTTTGGTAGTAATACTGAGATAAACGGAAAAAAGTTCTGATATGATTTTGGAAATGCCATGCACGTAGACAAAGCTTGGGGATTGGTATTCATACCTTTCGCAAGGCAATGTTAAAAAGCGACATGACACTAACTCTCACCTCAGAACATATGGCAATTGATAGTTATAAATGAGTCAATATATGACTAGTCTAAACGTTGAAGATCCATTTTATCATGCAAAAATACGTTCTTATTTATACAAATTGGCATTATATGTTCTTCTATAAATCTTAATAGAGTTTTAAACAAAATACGTATTTATATATTAGCTAACAATGTATAAAAAAAAATCAGAATTCGTGTGCACATTTTTACAGTTAGACAATTAAATAGAAACTCTGACTTAAATAATCATAATTGAAATATTAGATCAGGCATGATATTGACTAAATTAGTATATTAATGCATTGATAAAATTTATTCCATCTATTACAGCGACAACTCATTCTGTCAGCGTATGTCTGCATAAACTTTGTAACGTTCAAGGTCAAGGTTAAAGGAAATCTACGAGCGAGGTCAAGTGGGGCCAATCAAAGAACATAGATAGTTTCATATCTCCAAATCAAGAAACTCTCAGAAACATAAAGCCATGAAAATATATTGATTAGTCGTTTATAATATGATCACTTATCTCAATAGTTTCATGGGAAATGAGAAAGCAATTAATCGTAAACATTTTCTGTCTAAAGAGAATAACTACAACATGCCAGTTGTGGTAACGATTTTATTAGGCGACGGCGTTATGATGCACATGCACGATAATGAATACGATAAATGGGCCATTTTGATATATTAAACCTTATGTACTGTTAGTTTCATAGATTAAAAAAATGTTAACTATTTCTTTTTTATTAAGAAATTAGTACCAAGAATCAATCTTCTTAGTGTTGTTAAACATATCTAAAGTTGTGGTAATAAATAGTTATATAAAAAAGTGAGACAATTTTATATCTAGAGAGAAGAAGACAGAGATGCACAGCTTTTTAGATGAAACGAAACTGCAATCGAATAGAAACATTGAGAGAAAGCAGAAGTGATACCTTACGAATATACCAACACGTCAATTGATTTCTCAAGAGTAAACAATGTCTTATATGTGTATTTGTTTTTTATTCATTAAATAAGCGAATACAAATGCATCGAACTAAAAAACATTGTATTTGAGTAAACGATACTATAGTTATTCTCCCTGATGGCGGCATTTTTAATGCCTTGTTACATGCGATTTTTGGTAAGTTACTATTTTATCCCAGAATTTACTTTTTAATTTTCCGCTGTTGGTTATAAACAGATGTCAAATACGTCAGGTCTAAATATATGTCCGGCTCGAAATGACAGGGCATCAGAGAAAAATGTGTAAACTATTTAATTTTAAATATCCAGTCATCAGCATGGGCGAAAAATTGGATAGGAAAATATTGTATTTAAAAACAAAGTCTTTTTTTACATAGATATGCGAGACCAATAATAATATGGATATGTTCTAGAACACGTTGAGAACACCATAGCCGAAAAGATAAAATACTTTAAGAACAATTGAAAATGTAACCAAATTGGAATTTAGTATGATCTATTGTATATGAAGTTAGGAACTCGGCTTCGTAAACAGAAAAAAAACAATAGCTTATGTTGTTTCTGGGTTTCTTCTGTTTATATGCTTTTGGAGATTACATTAATTCAGAATTACAGTAGCATAATTATTTGTATAAATATGACTAATACTAGAATTATTGACTATACAGGCCCAAATCAAAGTATAAATTTATTTATTTTTGAACGTCAATAATAGTTAAAATAAAATAACTTGTTTGGTCAGAAGAAGTAATTTCCAACGTTATGTCTAATGTCTACATATTCATGTTTTTTATTATTACCGCTTATGTTTAATTAATATTTTGAAACATGGCATACATCATGAATCAATTATGTTAAGCCAAGGTTATACTCATTTTGTTAAGGTAATGTTTTAAACTGTAATTATAAGAAAGTTCAAACAGCTCAGTTAGTAGAACCTACTGTTTACAATCTCATAGTTTCGGTTTCGACTGTCGATGTTCGGAATTAACTATTAACTATTAACTCTTTATTTCTAAAAGTAGTTACAAACGCTGATATTTCAAAATGAGACATTCTGCAATGCATTTATTACGTTTAAAAACATTGTCCTTGACGGAAAAATTAAGACGGATGGAATGACGGACACAATCTTTATTCCTTTTAAGATAACAAAACAGAATTATGTCGACGAACTGAATCTTATTGTCACAGCTTCATTACAGTTTTTTAGCGTTTATAGAAGAAAGGGGACATTTAATATGTCATAAAAAATGAAACAGAAAAAAAAACTATGGGTAACTTTCAATTATAACATTATTTTCCTAATTATAATTCTATCCTCACGAATGTTGACATCTACGTCGGGTGTCATGATACTTAGTCGAAACATGTAACAACAATAATATCGTTGGAAAAATGTTGAGAATGCAATATAATGAATATATGACAACGATTAACAACACATACTAATTCCATAGGTGACTGGTCAAATAGATACCGTTACATACTCTGCGATCGGCCTTGTTCAATTACATCATATTTATTGAGCGATTTATGCACTAATACAACATGGTTACTGATACACTTGCAATCCTCCAGATATAAATAATATAGAAACCTGGGTTCAATTTATAATGTTGAATAAATAATTTTTAATCTTTATTCTGCTTTTCAATTGAATGAGTAAAATGGTGGATTTGCGGTTTAACATATATTAAATCATATTAAATAAAATCAGATTTCGTAAACTAGAATAAGTAAACATAGAAAATTGTATCTAATAGAGTAATATATTTTGGAACAACCTGGCAGATAGAATAACAAGGAGAAATGGCGTATAATATATATATATATTTATATATATATATATATATATATATATATATATATATACCATTGGGGAGCCGTGAATATTATAACTGCCCTATTTTTAAATTTACGAAAAACTTACATTGTAAACCACTGATACTCCCCATTTTAATATTTCAAGCTGAAGTTAAAGTTTCCTGTTAATGTTTTACTGTTAGATACTTAAATCCCTTTTTTATTTATGAATGCCCCATCGGTGGGTCGGCTTATGCAAGTGCTAAGTCTGTGATATCTTGCATTTAGTTAGTTTCTCTGGGAATGTAAACTGCATTTTCTTTCTTGTTTTAAAATGACTCAAAGCTTCTTTAGACTATATATATATATATATATATATATATATATATATATATATATATATATATGAATTCAGATATAATTGGTAACATGAAATATGGAAGAATATCTTAGAAACTATCGGTTTAAATATGTCATAGAATTTTATTTGATAGTGTAAATGCTTTGTGTCACTGTTTTAATCGTTTTGAGAAGACAATTAAAAAGAGTTCCTACTGAAAGAGACAAAATAAAAAAAACGAAAAAAAAATATTAGTTATTATGATGATATTTATAATATGAAGAAAGAGAATCAAAACTGTTATTAATACACGCGTTTAATATTAACATTAAAAAAACAGAAACACACTTTTTTAAAAAGACAAAATATCATGAAAGAAATGATATCGTATATGAGTAATATATTCAATTTCAATTTAAAAGAACCGCAAAGAAAGGATTTAACTGTCAAAATTATCCGTATACATTTTGCAAGTATTATCAATTGTAAGAAAAAGTAATATTTCTCTCAAAATCCTCATAAGTTGCGTAATAACATAAAGCTATCTAGCCAAAGGAAATAAACGGTTATAAAATGAA
This sequence comes from Sepiola atlantica, assembly GCA_963556195.1. NCBI lineage: Eukaryota > Metazoa > Mollusca > Cephalopoda > Sepiida > Sepiolidae > Sepiola > Sepiola atlantica. The sequence continues at coordinate 100,834,421 of OY744526.1, forward strand.
GTGCGCTATTTGCAAAAAAGATACAGAAGTAAAATAGTATTTTATTGACGAAAACGGTTGATTCACTATACAAGATACAGCACTTAAAATAAGAGATGCTTATTACTTAAGGTGCCTTCGTAGGATTGTAAATGAAAACGTATACATTATGCGTGAGTGGTTGTTATGTTTCACGATATATAAACCGTATTTGGCGTATTAAATACCGAATACAGTCTTCTTTGTAAAAAGACACAATAATTAAAATGCCTAATTCACTTATTTATTTATGCAATAGCTGCGAACAGATACATCTGGCGAATCATTAGGTACCAAACATCGCCACTATTCAGTATGTGTTTATTTCACTCGGAAATACATAAACATTGCCCTGCCTGCTAATACATCCCTGCATAAAAATAGTCAAAATTATCCGTATTATTATTTTATAAAAATATCAGTATTATTTTTATTATACTTATAGAGAAGTAAATAAATAAATTATTTTTTCCATTTAATTTACATACGTGTTTAGGGTGTACACAGTACACATATGCGTATTAGATCCTAACGATACAATAGTGTCACATATACATAAAGATATAGTATAGAGTAAGAGTGGACCAGAGAAATGAGAAGAAACTGTGAGTTCAGTTAATTATAAATTACGGCTAAATAGAAGAATAATTATTTTTCAAAGAGAAATTGATTCCAAAAGTAAGGAATATTTTTAAATGTATTTTGTGTTATTAAAGAATATAGAAAGGCATTCAGCAGGAAGCCAAACGTAAATTGCGAATATTTAGCATAGTAATAGGCTGTATGGAAATTATTATTATAACCATTTAATCCAGAATAAATGTATTAAATTAAACACATAGAAGTACATGTTCAGGGAAGCTGGGAGTAATGGATAATAGATACAAAATAGAAAATAGGAATTGCGAGGAAAGAAGAAGTTTGAGCTGGTAAAGAGTGTAGCGAATAACCTTGCACAAGGATGTCCAAAACTTTGCTGTTATATATAACATATTCTATTTATCGCATAGATAAAAAGCAGATACGCAATATCACACTAACTGAATGTTGATGTGTGGCTTATCGTAACTCATATATGGATTAAAATTCACCATGTTCTAAAATTAAAGGTTTACTATGAGACGTACTTAAATATTGTGAAAGAAATATAGTCTTATTGTGCATGCCCATGAATAGCAAGATGAATTAAAATCATTGCAAAGCAACTACGTAAAATATATGACATATTTTTACGAATTCTTACGTTTTCTAAATATTATTAAATGGTTTTAACAAAAACAAAATCAGATATATACAAATATACAAAGTTTAACATATGTTAATGCAAGCAGATGTATTGATATTAAAGCGTGTATAATAAGTATTGGTAAATGTAAAGATATGTTTGTATGAAAATAGATAATATAATTATATATATATATATATATATATATATATTTCTACACAGTTGCGTATATATATATATATATATATATATATATATATACGCAACTGTGTGAAACTATATTTGCATCAATACAACTATTCTAAATAAATATGCATAGCAAATCGGTATTAACACAATAAGGAATAACTGGATACACACTAAATAAGGTTACATAATTCTCTCTCTCTCTCTCTCTCTCTCTATATATATATATATATATATATATATATATATATATATATATATATATGTATATATATATATTTATATATATTTATATATATATATATACATATATTTATGTATATACATATTTATACGCATATATATATATATATTTTTATATATACATATAATATATATATATATATATATATATATATATAGTAGAAAAGTACATCTGTGAGTTAGTGTATATAAATCTACGTGTATAAATATTTCAAATGCATATATAATGATAGATCCATTTGTATGAGTATATGTACAGAGAGAGAATCCCCCCACACACACACACACATATATATATATATATATATATATATATATATATATATATATATATATATATATATATATATATATATATATATATATTAACTTATACAAACGCTATATTCTTAAACGTAACACCTCGAATAATGTATTTCTGTATTGCTCATCCGTTAATATAAAAATGTTAATATCGTATATATATATATATATATATATATATATATATATATATATATATATATATATATATATAAATATATACGTCTATCCACACATGTATATAACCATACCAATGTAAACTAAATCTATATATGTTAACATTACTTATTTTATTACATTTAAGTGCAAGTGGGACTTGTAATAATAGAAATAGTAATCTCTTAACATTAATACCAGAGCGTGTGTGTTCGTGTGCCACGCTTACATCAAAAGCTCTGCGCATGCGTTCCGCACCTAGATTTTGAAAAGCATTCAAGTCACCTAAGTTTCGTAATAGGTTAAAGTATATCTCTTTCGCGCAACAGTTAACGACGTAGGATTTTTATGTTGTTTTTTTTTTACGTCGGCTTGACTGGTTTATAGTTCCATCTTAACGAACTTCTAACATTTTTTTTTATTCGTTCATCGAAGGGGGAGGGAGGAAGGAATGGGAGGACCGGGAAGATATTTTTTTATATAAATATACAAGTCAAATC
>OY744526.1:100842051-100859551 GCA_963556195.1 Sepiola atlantica
ATTTAATAATGTTACAATATTCTTGATATAATTTTTATTTCTGTCTAAATAAATGTGGATGTATGTGTTTATATAACTTGTGTCTATGTTACGTATACATTGATCGAATACGTATTGAAATAAAAGTACATTAACGTAAAGTGACCCACAACATTTAAAAACTTCGTTGAAAATAATAATTACGACATTACATCTAACTTTGAACATCATACTTAAAAGTCATAAACATATATTGACAGTAGTATGATGCAATCAAATTCAAATTAAGTATTATTAGTGGGACCCGTGTAAATTACAGAAACTGATGTTTTCAATACTAATTATCTTGTTCCTAACCTATATATGTTGAAAAAATATGATAAGATTTGCTCGTATATTTATTTAAAAAAATAATATATGTAATCCAGTCGTCCCCTCCCTACCTCCCCCCCCCCCCCGCTTTCGATGTAGAAACAAACATCTTAGAGGTTTGTTAGGATCGAACTATAAACCAGTCGAGCCGACGTCAAAAACCGACGTCAAAATCCTACGTCGCTAACCGTTGCGACAAAGAGAAATACTTGAAAATGTTACGAACATTAGGTGACTTGAATGCTTTTCAAAATCTAGGTGCGGCACGCATGCACAGAGTTTTTGATGTAAGTGTGACATACGAACACACACGCTATCGTAGTATTCATACATTATGACTAAATATTAATATAATATTTGATACGCTTTGTTCTTGATCATTACAAAAGCAAAAAAAAAAGAAGAATTATAAAATTAGTTACATGGTTTTCTACATAAACATCTAAATATTATTATTTATTCATGAGAAAAATATAAAATAAATCATGGAGTAAATATACACGAAATCACAACCACTTAGCAATTAAAACAATTCTTAATTTTGTAGAATTTGGTATATTCGGACTATTGTTCTCATTTTGAGTGTTTTTATCATAACGTTTCGGCCGATGTAACCTCCGACCTTCTTCAGGCTCCCAAAAAGCATACTAGAGTTGTCCGCAAGGAGCCGTGGCGCAGTGGATATAGTACTAAGTAAAATATTAATTTCTAAGTGACAGTCATCTGAAGGTTGAAAGTTCAATCCTCAGTGCAGGCGATACGAAGAATTGCAAATTACTGAAGACTTCTTCCCAGTCATTGCAGATGTAACGAGAGACTGCTTCCTCCGTGGAAATTCCGTCTAGATTCCCGAGTTCGACAGAAAGATCCCCGAGTTCGACAAAGTTCACCTGAAGAAGGTGGGAGGTTAAAAACAGCCAAGATAAGAAGAGTAGTCTGAATATACCAACTTTTACAAATTATAAACTCTCATCTAAAAAAATTCCGAAACAATTCTTTATCCCTTTCAATGATCCGCAGGATGGAACTTTCTTAAGGCCATTAAACTGTAATGTTTGCATTTTTTCCAATTTAACAAAATGGTTACAAAAGAAAAAATTAATTCAACATTGCAAGATTTAACGTTATTAATGTTTTCACTTATTACCAAAATGTTACGATGCAATAATAAAGTACTAATCATGTAATTTTCATCCCCCAAGAAAATGTGCTGTGTTGCTAGTAAATAACACTTGAAATACATCTTACCTGTAGCAAGATGCAAGACCATTTTAGGGATATATATATATGCCGCTCCTCGAAAAAGTAGAGCACTGTAAGTGTAGTATTAACACAGCATGACATCACTAGCTTTAAATGCATCGTGCCTTTCATGAAAAAAGTAGAACGCTCTCAGACGTTAAGCCGCCGATAAAGTGTTAAAATTATCACAGTTTATTCGCTATTTAAAATTGGCCATGTGGTTAAATCGTCGGATTTAAGTTGAAAAATACTCGTAATCCGGTAGTGAATAGTAATATCTCTATGTTGACGAGTTGCGATTATTAAGGACGAAACATATACGTACATAGATAATACACAATAAAACATATATATATATATATATATATATATATATATATATATATATATATATATATATATATATATATATACACAATTATATATATGCAGAGTTATACAATTAGTTCACTCTAACAAACGGCATCGGATTCACGTGTTAGTCTATGTCACATACGATTATTTATCTGGCATGATGTACAGGCGAAGTTAGATGGGTTTATTATAGTTAACCTATCGATTGCAATAGTCAATTTGTCATTCATTCTCCGTCATAACGTAACACTCTGTCGTGGCCTAATGGGATTAGGTGAACATTTACAGATTATAAGTCTCTCTGTCCACCGGATTCGCACCCTATGACCGTCTGAGATTGTTATTTTCCTGTGCTGACGAGAGCCGCAATCTCGAAACGACGTCGTACGTAAGTAAAATTATTTAATATCATTAGAAGCCTCTTTCAAGTAAAATTGAAAGTCGAGAACTGTCGGAAAGATTAACAATATACATTCACCTAAAATCCTCAGTGCAATGTTCCGACTCTATCGTTGAGTACTATAGAATGTTTAGATATTCATGGTCGCCGCTTTCAGTCTAAATATCACTTAATTTCTCCGTTACCACGTGACCCTCTCTCATGGCATGCTGAGACTTGGTGAACGTTTACAGATTCAAAGTGATTCTGTGAGCCGGGTTCGCGGCCTATGCCCGTATGAAATTGTTATATACCTACGCTTATGAGAGCCGTAAACTCGAAACAACGTCGAATATAGGTAACATATCAAGAAGTAATTTACTATTATATATATATATATATATATATATATATATATATATATATATATATATATATATATATATATATATTAGAAACACACGTCATCCGAGAGAGCTGTTTTAGCACCTGTCTTATGTCGTTTTACGAATATTACCTCAAGATATTTTAACACTAAGCGTTATGTCTAAAATCATTATTCCAATTCTTATCAAAATCAATTAGAAAATCTTGATTTTTAAAAATGTTTAAGGTGTAAAGCTTCAGCTTAAGCTTTATCTAAAAAACGATATTAGATCAATCGAATCTCTTATTTAGTGCCTAAATATTACGTGCATCTTTCTTTCCTAGAACATTGGGGCATATTTCTGTAGGAATAAAAGAATTCCAGCGTCGTTTTTTTTCTTATATACAATGTATGCTGCTTGGAATATTGGTTGCATTGGTAAATGTTTAATTCACCATCGAATATGATTTCAAGATTGAAGAGAATCTGCAGTCAAAAAATCAAACAGATCAGTATTAAATAATAATAGTAATACATTTACTTCTTTCATTGTTGATATAGAACCGTGGCAGGAATGCATCTCCAGTGGAAAAATATAGGTAGTATCTTAATCTTGTTTATGTATATGCCTATTTAGATTATGTGATTCGCCCTTAAAAAACAGGACTGACAGATTATCAATCTTTGTTACTCCCAGAGTAAAACACACATCAAGGGAGATTACTCGTTTAACATGTTCAGCGCAATTAAAAAAAACTGACACCATACGAACATTTTGACATTGATCCGTTTAAGATTACGGGATGCATTACATTGACACCATATTAATTATTATTCGGATATTTTTTTATTCCGGTAATAATGTTGTTGTTTATGATGATTTATTTAATAGAATAAAGAAAATTAGTTTTTTTTTATTAAGTAATTATCTTTTAAATTCTAATTATCAGTTAAAGTTTCTTTTATCCTCATTTCGTTTTAATTATTTCGCAAATATTTCTCATTTGACTATTGATCTACCTCTCCGCTTGCATTGCCCTCTCCCTGTTTCTTAGAAGTGCGCACAATTTGCCCCGGAAGTAACAGAGGCAGGGGAGGGATATATAGAAAGTAATAATACTCTAGAGAGGGCAAGAACGAGAGAACAATCAGGAGCAGCAATTGTTTGATGGTTTCTTCTTAATTTCTTCTACCGACGCCACTTCAAACGGGAATTACATGAAAAATATGTATTTAAACTTATAGTTTAACCACGCGATCCCGTTTAAAATAGAGGTTAATCGGACGTAAATATATTTACATGAGAAAAGAAATGTTATCGGGGCAGGCAAATAACATTTCCTTTAAAAAGTTTTTCTTACAGTGCCCCCTAATTGGGTTATGTAGACTAACTCGACAAGTATATATATATATATATATATATATATATATATATATATATATATATATATATATATATATATATATATATGGTAGTTTATCCTGTATATATATATATATATATATATATATATATATATATATATATATATATATATATATATGTACATATATATATGTATATACATATCATTTCTAATTATATATATAGACATAAATATGTACATATATACACTAACACATATGCATGGAAAATGAAAAAAACGGGGACAAAACTATTATTTATTTCACGACGTACACGGGATGATTGATTTAAAAAAATAGTCGTTAAAATATTTACAAAATATGGACTTTTTTCGAAATAAAACATTGCTGTTGGAATTTGAAATTCGGAAAAGGTTTATGAAATGAAAGTGATGTGTTTATTTATTTATATTTATGTTGGTGTGGCTATTTATCTATTTTATTATCGAAATTATGTGTAAAGTATGTTGTGACTGTAGTATAATCACACATGCTCCGTCCCTTGCCTCCCTTATTTTATAACTCCGACCGCTACCATGCCCCCCTCAGACACTTTCCACAGATAGCTCAACTTATTCTACTGCTACCATCTTAATTTAACTTGTTCATGAGTGAACTTTAGAGCTTTCCCTTTCATACTGTTTCAAATATTGTACGTGTTTGTTATTTCTTCATAATATCATCTTGTTATAAAGATGAAAGCTGAGCCGCAGGAAAAGTAGGGGAGCCTCATTTCTGAGACTTTACCCTGAAGTCAATATATATATATATATATATATATATATAAATAACACATATTCGAGACAGCTAATTGTTTCACACCAACGGCTTCGAAATTAAATTGTATGTTCACTTGCCATTCAGCGTGCTGTTTTGAACAGTTTTATTTTATTAATTTCGTAACGTTCTGGTCTCATTTTATTCGTTAGTCGAAGTTCTTAATTTCACTAGTTCGGTAATTTAAAGAGTTTACATCTTACAGATAATTGGCAAATAAATACACATGCATACATTCATGCACACAAACACTCATGAAAAAACATATACATGCGTGTGCAGGATTATTGTAATAAAAGTCGCTACGTTTGGGACAATTTTTTTGCGTTAGTAGACACCTACAAATTAGACTATTATCAGAGAGATTAAAAATAGACATCAACCTGAAGCCCCAGTATGAAACTCCGACTCCGTCGTTGAGTTCTATCGTATGTCTAGATAGTTATACTCGCCGCTTTAAGTAAAAATAGCGCTTAATTTCTCCGCAATCACGTGACACTCTTTTGTGGCCTGAAGGACTAAGTAAACGCTTACAGGGTCACGGTGTATCTGTGAACCGGGTTTGCGTCATGCAACTGCCTGAGATTGTTATGTCCCTGCACTGATGAGAGGCATAAGCTTGAAACGACATTTCACGTATGGTAATTATCAAAAAATATAATGTAATATTATATACATATATATATATATATATATATATATATATATATATATATATATATTATAACTTTATATATATATAAATATATACATAAAGAAAATTATATATATATATATATATATATATATATATATATGTATATATAAGTATCTTTATATACATATATAAATGTATATATATATAAAATATAAATATATATGTATGTACACATATATAATTATCTTTATAGACACGCATTAAGTATTTAAATTCTACATTCAGGGGGTGTCCTCTAATCAGTATTGTTCAAACACGTTTTTAACAATGATGATGACCAATCGATTAACAATTTCGGATGCAATTTTTCATCACTAAATAAGTCCCGGTCCTGCAAGATAGGTGGGGCAGATTATAATAAATCTGTAGACCTATTGTCATGTATTTATGCTCGAATGTTATGTGTTAAAATTGTAACCCAATACGATTAATAATTTACAAATTATAGTTATTTTAATTAAGCTACTGTTTAATATTTTGAAAACAATAAAAAACACTTTAATTCTGTTTGTTGACAAAAACATTGCTTTATGATGTCAAAAATTACTGTTCAATGTGTAATTTACTGTGTTATGCGTAATTTGGACTCTGCTATGTTGCAACCAATAGTTAAGAAGGAGCAGACTGACTTAAAATAATGTCGTACAGACACTACAAATACTGTTAGAATCTCATGGCGCCCAAATTCTAAAAAACAGAAAAAACATCTACAAAATAAAATCATCTTGGCTGATCTTAAATTGAAGCTGCTGTAGATAGCAAAGCATTCGTTTATATGAAGACACCAGTGTATACAGTATTTTACATGATCATTTGTCAATGATAAAGCTGTGCTAAAAGTTTGTGCCGCGTTTCCCGACGTCCATGAAAAAACGCAATTGATCGACTATTAAGAGCGTAATTTAAAACTTTTCCAACGGTACAAGAAGGAGTTTGTGCTTCAATATTTGGTAATGGATAAAACATGGACCCAACACGGAGTTAAATCAACAGTCATCTGAGCTGCAGGGAAAAATAGCCCAAAGCTAGCAAATACGCAACCACCAGCGTGCAAGGTTTTGACCACTGTATTTTCGGTTTGGTAATATGTTTTGTACATCGATTACCATAAAAAGAATGAAACCAATAATAGTGAATATTATATAGCGCAACGGGCTGCTTGAAGATCCTGAACAATGCTCCGAGAAAAAAGAGTTGTCTGTAATTAAGAAGTGATAACGGAAACTGGCGCATTTTGAGACCAAAAGACAATGTATTCTACAAAAATCATCGAGTATTAGAGAGCTTTGAGATAAATGTATCACTCTATAAGGGAGTCATGTTGATGTATAAAATTGAATCTTGCCTAAAAGTGTTTATTTTACTAGTTTGACCTTTAATTTATTGAGTTAATGTTATATATATATATATATATATATATATATATATATATATAAATATATATATACATATATATTTATATATACATATATGTGTGCGTATTTCCTCTTAGAGTGCACATACTAAAATTATACTAAATTAATAATAATTATAATAACAATAACAACAACAACAACAATAATTACATCACTACTACTACTACTACTACTACTAATAATAATAATAATAATCATAATAATAATAATAATAATAATAATAATAATAATAATAATAATAAACTGAACGAAATCACACAGTGTTTGCGTTACACAAAATGATTTTAATGCGTCTCGGTGAATAAACAAAACGGGGATAGATATACCCATTTAGACATCCACTGGAACATTACGAAGTGTACTTTAATCTTTAAGACCGTATTCTCGCTCAAATGTCTAGTAATAAAACAATCACTACCAATGAGAACTCAGTTCTAAAGGCTGTTACGAGAAAGAAACGTGAATTTTCGCAATGACTTTGTCAGGGAGTGCGAGCACTGGAAATCTGTGGAGGCATTTTCACTCAAATTCTAGGATTCTGTTTTTGTTAGTAAGAGATCACTGGTATCTGTGTGTGTGAACTCTTTGTTAGTAAGAAGATATCATTATATGGAATGTAATAAAAAAGGAACTGTTCAAAGGACTTCATTTAAAACACACAATAGTGCATTCACGAACTGAAGCTAGTATTGTTACACGAAACATAAAATAGTTTCTGGGATGTGAAGATGCTAACGGGAAACATCCCCCAAGTAAGAAAAGCGGACACGGCGATATCTAACGAGAAGAAAAAATACCTGCAAAGTAGTAGAGTGTGTAGGATGAACAGGATGGAACAGAAAAAAAACCATTAAATACTTGAAACAATTTAAACATCTCTAGGTAATATGGACAATAAATAATATTACCGTAATAGTAATAACTGAAGTAGCACTCGGAAAATTTCCGAAAAATAGAACTTTTTAAAAATTATGTGAAAGAGAAATAAAAAGAAGAATTAGAAGCCATGCATACAAGAGCGTTGACGGAACGAACTAATGAATTGACAAACAATCTTAGAGGGTGGGAAACAAGTGAAATATGCAGGTTTTATTTACTTCTCCCCAGGAGTTAGACACAAGGCCAGTTTTATCTTACTCCCACAAGTAAGATGTGACCCAAGATCGGGTCGAGAAAGTGGGGTTTGAAAAGCCAGCGCTCGAGAGGTGAGCACTCTGGCCATTTAAAATTTGCCTGGGCAGCCCCGTCGGCATTCCCCGGTAGGGGCGCCTCAGAAAGTAAGCAATAAACTTACTCCTCCCCAAAGAGGGGAGGCAAAGCCTGGGAGGGTGGACCTCCTAGAACTGCACAGGACAGGCGTGCAGTATCCATCGGAACAGATACTACACTTTGATCTTAGCCAAAAGGCCAAGAAGCCCAATTTATTTATGCAGGTGACGCCGACAATTCACAGGTAAAGTAATTCAAAATAACGTTTCGTAAACAAACCTAGAAATATAAATAGAGCCAACAATTACAAAACAAACGAACTGAAATTGCTTGTGTAGATTATAAAACAGCAACAAATACTTCCCTCCATATACAAATACATACTATCTCAGAGGAACGAACATTAGTTTGTACCACATGAAAACATTACTGTGAAATGATGAATGCAACGTCGAGAGCTATCGCCATCTGAAGCTCGACTGGGAGATATCAACACTAATGGGATCCTGGATCAGTTAATTGTCAGTAAAATGTATTGTAGGTTATCGGCGAAAATAAGAGAGAAATCAATATTTAACAACTGTTTCAAGGACGCAAAGTGAATTGCAATATTGATCTAAAGTGTGGAATAACTGGACATTTTTCAAGACCTGTCGTCACTCAAACTCCAGGAAACGATACGTGCTTATACTAGCGAGCGATCAGATGTCCTGACTTCAGTTTAAATTCTTACTGGATAAGAAATAATAATAACAATAATCAATATATACATACATATATATATATATATATATATATATATACATATATATATATATATATATATATAAATATTTTTCAAATGGCAAATATATGTTTTGTGTTACCGTAACAATCATCAGTATAGATTATTTACTTGTACAATTGGTTGAACGATTTTTGACCCTGGATTCAAATATTTCGAACATAATTTACTTACAGACAGATTAGCATGACAATCCCACTTATAATACGATCATAATTAGTTTTCAATTGTTACTTATAAACACCAATGATGAAAACCATACAGTGTTCTATCTACTGAACGAGAAAGAGATCATGCAACGTGGCTAACTTGGAATCTCAATGTAATCTTTCAGCAAGTGCCCGAGTTACGGAGCTTAATACTTATCTTTTCAATCCTTTGTTATACTCATAGACACAATAATGTTACGTGTTTCCTTAACACTCATCACTATAGATAATTAAACTGCGCAGCTGGTTGAACGATTCGAACCCCAAATCTGAATATGTCAAACCGAAGTTTTTTTTATATCGAGGGATTGCGTAACAATGCAACTTCAAATGGAAGATAGATAAGTTTCGTATTTTTATTCATAAACACAACCAATGAAAAGGGAGAGAACTCGAAACGTGGCTAAATGTGACTGCTCGACGTACGGAACTTAATTATTTTTTTTTACAAATAAATATTCCTTTTTAATATGTACTCCTAAATTCAGTGTTAATTAAACAATGCGAACCACTGGTTGATATTAATATGTTCACTTACACATAAATCGAGACTCGATTTAAATATATAATAAATTAAAATTAAAATCTTTGTCTGAACACCAATCGCCGGAAATCGCCGGAAATCGCCCGCTGAGTATCGCTCACTACATGATATCCAACCGGAAAATACGTTCAATTTTATAAGTTCTTAATTCCTAATTGAACGAATATAATTTTATTGGAAGAATTGATTACTTTATTGTAATCGTCACACAACAGTGATTTTGCACGTATTACCTCTTATAAGAGGTAATACGTGCAAAATCACTGTTGTGACTGAATGTTGTGAATGTTGTGAAAGAAAGCGTATCATGAAATGATTAAAATTCTATATTGCATGTGTAATTATGTTACAAAAATATTTTCATTTTAAATTTTAATTTAACCCGATTTCACCTTACTTTTGTCATCGCCTGAAGATCCACCATTTCAGGATATTTCAATTTTAGATTAGAGTAGATAGTTATACAGGAGTCTCCTCGTGGATTTATGAATCAAATTCGACAAAACTTCAAGTACAGGTGAATCGAGAAACCTGAAGGTGGCAGTAGTGCTAGTAGTTGTAGAAACACCATGAAGTAAATGTAAGTCTAAGCCATTAACATCTGTAGAAGTAAATTTTGTATCGGAAGCAGAACAGATAGTGATCGCTTATAATCTAAGAATAAGTAAGGTTATACATGGAAAATGGCGACTCGTTTGTGGGGGCGATTGAACTGACACTGTACAGCCAATACATTTGGTGCAATTTGAGCATGAAAAATGAAGAACCTTTTCTAAATTTGCAAACATTGTTATTTTGGACATTTTAGTCCCGTCGTGGATTAAGCAAATAAGTTTACTAAAATAGTAAATGACAGTATATGTTCTGCATACATTGTCGATAATACTGTATGCGTTATTCCGCCGTCATTTCAAAATTCTCTTCTTTCTCCAGCTATTTTGTTCATTTGCTTCTGACACCTGAGGATGATTCGAAAAAGAATCGAAAACGTTCGTGAAACCTAGCCAACCTATGGAACCTTTATAATTTTTGGGGATTTAAATACAAGAAAACCATCAGAAAACTTGAAAAAATAAAAGAGGTATAATTAAACACACGAATAAGGTTATTTTTAACAATGCTTGCATATATATATATATATATATATATATATATATATTTATATATATATATATATATATATATATGTATATATACATATATGCACACACACACATATATATACATATATATATGCATATATATATATATATATATATATATATATATATATATATATATATATATATATATATATATATATGTGTGTGCATATATTAACCGTCTTGTGAATGTAGGACATGAACCGATTTAAAGAATACGGTACCTTTCGATGGTCTCTCAATTTCTTTTTCTGTATTTTAATTTTTTTTCGTATTTCGAAAGTAAGCGATTTCGTTTTGTTATTGTAGAAATCAGATTTTTGTCCGGTTAGACAGACCATTAAAATAAGATTTTACGCGCGACTATTTTAGTTATTACTTTTAATATCAATACACAATAATATCTTTAAGAAGCTTCGAACACGCAGGCGTCAATTTTTATCCATATTATGAATTACAGTGTCAGGGAAATAAATCTATGTAACAAAGAAAGGATTGCTAATGACAGGGAAACCCGGTTCTCTATTAGTTTATTTATGCTGGAAAAAAGTTTAATAGATTTTAAGTCTGTTATATGTTAACAATTACTCTATTGAACACATACTTTTTAAAAGGAAATGGATTATGACTACACATTCTCATACTGATGCAATTAAAAAAAATACCAACAAAAATGAGATGCTTACAGCACCTGGTATTCCCAAGCTGTCACCCATCTAATTACTGACCAGTCTCTACGTTGCTTAACTTCGGTGATCGGACTAGAACCGATGTTTTCAGCGTGATATGACGTACGCGTAAAATTAACTTCTTTTTAACATACATCACGTTTAAAACATAATCTGTTCAACCTTATGCAATTTCACAGTATCGCCTGAAAGAAAATACAACAAAAATCACGCTCATCAACTTTAGAAATAACATCAGGTTTCTTATGCAGTTTACGGACCGGACTATGTTTTAAATAGGAGTTTCAATTCATGTTTTTTGTATTGAATTGTTATGTGAAACTACAGAATAGTTAATAAGCCCCCACCCACCCCTATCTCAAGTATTCCTTTTTAAATAATAACGTTATTATTTCAGCACGGTTCGTAAACGGCATAAGTACCAAGATCAGAAAGAGACTAAGGCCGATACAATCAAGTGAAAATGCATTTTAATATTTTGACATAATAACACTACTAACATAGATAGTAATGATGATATTTGCAGTAATACTAATAATTTTTATATTAATAATCATAAAAAAAACATTGAACGCCAACCATCATCAGGTCAGGTCCAAGGGCACAATAGAATATAGAAGTAAGGGAACACGAGCCTAATGGATCTGAAATAATCAGAATTCTATAAGCTGACCCACTTTCCAAAGAAAAACATGCACACATACATATATGCCGTGGCACTTGTCTAAAATGATACCACCAAAAAAATGATCGAGAATGCTAAAGAAGATATTAATACATCGGAGATGTCCAACTAGACCTCCATTAAAAGGAGACTGAGAGTACTGGAACATTTTGGAGACTGGTTAACTTCTCAAATTCTACAGAAGAGCAACCGTGGTTGCCAGCGAGAAATAAATAGTAATAAGCTATTTTGATAACGCAAAATAATTTGCAATGGTTATCGAAAGAGGCAGAATATTATGGAATTCTGGGGAGACTTGATGTCACTCAGACTCCAGAAAAAAACATTTCTTATTTTCAGTGAGCAATCACTGATAAAACCTTGTGATAAAGATCCGCCTGAGTAGAAAAATACTACCCGTATTAAGATACACTTAAAGAGTAGATATATAATGAAAAATGCGTTAGCAATTATTGATATCGACTGGAAATTGAAGAAACTTGCCCCCCCCCTCCATCAGCGACAATCCATTGGCAAACGACTATGTAGAGACAGTAAACAATGGTAAGAAGAAGTAAGAAATTCTAGCAATTAAGAAAGAATTGCCTTATCCCGACCTTCAGATAACATCAATCGTTTTTGAAAGTGAGCAATCACTAGTTATAACTCGTGGAATTAAATAATTATAAATGCAAGGTAAGATGTGTAACTACAGATGGAAAGGAAATAATAGATCACGTATTTATTGATGATTTTCTAGTGCATGCAAAGAGACAAGAACATCTAGAAACGGTAAAGAACAAAAATTACATTTTAAAACAAAAGAGAAATTTGAAATTCGGAATAGAAACATCGGCACCATTTGAAATGGAAGAGGGAAAACACGCAAAAAGGAAGGAATAGAACCACCAACTATTGAGCTTATAGGGACGCTTGCTTTACAAGTATGCTTTTTAAACTAAATGTTATAGTAAGAATGTAGTTAAAAAAAAACTGTAGTTAAATGTTTTAGCATTTGGGAAGTATTTCTAATAAATATTCTGATTTATTTATAAACAGAAACGATGAACTGAGAAAACTAGACATAAAATGCTTCGAAACTAATGCGCATGCAGATAGCACTGTACCGAGAGTTACGACCGACTCCATTTGAAAAGCCCCAAAAAGGTCGAGCGTGACTTCTAAGTATTGATTCTTCCGTTTATCAGGCAAGTAAATGAGTTTTGCAGAAAACGAGCAACAACGCAGAGACGATTTTATCACAAAGTGCAACGCTTATACGAATTATATTTAAGACAGCGAAACTGGAAACAAAGTGATGATAATAGAAGAAAATCTAAAAAAACATCATCAACATTGTCTTTTCCTATTCTAAGTAAAAAGTATTTGGTGTTCGATAGTTTATCGAACACCATACACCTAACCAACATTACACTAATATTCTAAACACCAATCATATATTTAACATAATATTAAAATAAAACTTAACTTAATTTATATTTCCTGTGAAACTGCTTTTTTGCTGCGGTCTATATCTGGCAGCCATTTTGTTTTGTATTATTCTCTACACAGTCGGAGAAGAATAAAATATTATTCTTCTTCTGGTCTAATTATTTTTGAAAAAGGGATGTCTTTTCCCGAAATATCAAATAGTGATTTTTAATCACCCGGACATCACACGAACAGCTAAAACACTCTTGCTGTTATGTAAGAAAAAAAAAATAAATAAATAAAAGGAAAAAAAGGAAAAATAAATAGTAAGTCTTATATCGTATTCGATTTATTTTTATTGTTTTTGTTCCTTTCCTTTCAACTTGCATCTTACCCGGAATTGCATTGCCCACAGCCTTTCAAAAACTTACTACTACTATACCCAGCAATGCTTCAAGCAAACTACCATTCTCTACTATATATATATATATATATATATATATATATATATATATATATATATATATAGAAACAATCATGGTAAAACACCCACAGGGTAGTAATCCAAAGAATTTCGTCCGGGTTTATAAAAAGTGGTCAATATCAAATACAGCTTTTAAGTATCATTATTTTTATTTACACAGTGCATGTACAAAATCTGCGACACTGGAATGTCGATGTTTTCGATCAACAGCTGTTATGAAGTGACATCTCATCAGGAGTGTTATACCCCAGTATTAACCTAAGTTCATATTTGGAAAGACATATGACCTAAGGTTAAGATTGGGTTCTAACTCTGCCTGATAAGATCTCAGTTTATAATAGCTGTTGATCGATAACATCGACATGCCAATGTCTCAGATTTTGTACAGGTATGTGTAAATAAAAATAATCATATATATATATATATATATATATATATATATATATACATATATATATATATATATATATATATATATATTAATGAAAACATTGTTAAAATAACAGAATTCGTATGATTATTTACATCTTTTTTTATTTTTTTCAATTTTTCTAATCATCTTTTCTGTATAAAAATTTAAAAAAAAAGTTCTATAGGTGTCACGACCGTTTTTGTTCATCGTCAGGTATCAAAGGCAAATGACAAAAAAAAAAGATGGAGAAAGAAAATACTTTTTACTAAGACGGCGGAGAAACGCACAGAGAACGTGTTTTGCAAAGCCCCAAGAAAAGTCGTTGACGATTTAAATTTAGCGACACTGGATGGCATCACAGAACGAAATTGCAATATATCAAGTATCGCAAAATGTGACCACTGGTTTCATATATAATGTTATTTATTGTAGGTTGCTGTGTTTTTATGTAAATAGCCTTCGGTATTTCATTAGTTTAAAATATGTTTCGGAATGTATTATTTTAGTCTTATTAACCAGATTTTGTCTTAAATCCGAGGGTAGGCAGTTATGTTTTTGTAGATAGTGGTAAATTGAGCTAGATTTTACGAGATGCATCGTGAGGCGGTCGGATAAGGTAAGGCTAGTAAAACTAATGTAGTTATAAGTTTTATCATGATAATGGGAGTTATATTCTCCCAAGTGCATTTAAACTTAAAAATAACAGTGGTTATTTTTAGTAGTTTTGGAGTTGAGAAGGTGTTGTTGTTTGACTACAGATTTTAAGTTTTAAATTTCTTATAGTAACTACTGAGTCCAATGTTAAAGGTATATTCAATTGTGTATACGTGTCTGTGTATTAATATGCACATATATATATGTCTTTATATATATATATATATATATATATATATATATATATATATATATATACGTGTGTGTGTTTGTGTGTGTCGATATATATATATATATATATATCGACACACACAAAAACACACACGTATATATATATATATATGTATATATATATATATATATCGACACACACAAACACACACACGTATAAATAAATATATATATATATATATATATATATATATATATATATATATATATATATATATATACGAGAGATAGGGAGAGAGAGGAACTGAGTAAGAGAGATAGGGAAAAGTTTCAAGCTAACCCGCAAACAAACACAAAGGAAAAATCACAGAGGCACATGAGAGAACTCGCACAGGCTCACCCATGGATCATACCACAAGCACACAGACACACACAGAGACACACACAGAGACACAGACACCCCCACACACACCCACACACACACACACACACACACATATATATATATATATATATATGTGTGTGTGGGGGGGGGGTGTGTGGGTGTGTGTAATGTGTGGTGTGTATTTGGGTGTGTTGCACATGAAAATCAATTTAACAAAATAGCAAGATGGGCGAATTAAAATCGCCAACCTGACACTCACTAAAAGCTTGAATAATACTTTAGAAAAAGAATTAATAACAAGCTGGTTCGTAACATGTGCAAACATAGTTCGGCTGTTGCATTATTTAAGCCACATACATAGTGCTAATTTTTTTATATATGGTGGATATATATATATATATATATATATATATATATATATATATATATATATATATATATAGTGTGTCAGGTTGTATATGAAAATAAATCAAATAAAGTGCTCGATCATATAAGAGAGCTAATATAATTCATTTAGATACTGTATATTACATATTTCAGCAATGTACCGCGGTACTAAAGATGTCTAAATTTGCCCTTTTGGATGAAACCGCGGTACATTGCTTAAATATGTAATATACAGTATCTAAATAAATTATATATATATATATATATATATATATATATATCTATATATATATATATAAATATGGGAAAATGAAAAAGGAAAACCAAAAAAATGGATGTTTTTTATGTGTACATCAACGTTTCGTCTTTATTCATAAGACTTCATCAGGATGATAATATAAAGTAAAAATGTCATGCATACACAAACACATATAGGGTTGACAATTAGGAAAAAGGAAGAAAATAGTAGCCACTACTGGAGGAAACAAGTACGGACGTCCACCCTACTGTTTCCTCCAGTAGTGGCTACTATTTTCTTCCTTTTTCCCAATATGTCAACCCTATATATGTTTGTGCTATCATAACATTTTTCTTTATATTATCATCCGGATGAAGTCTTATAAATAAAGACGAAACGTTAATGTACACATAAAAAAACATCCATTTTTTTTTGTTTTCCTTTTCCCATTACGTCGGATTACCTTCATCCTTCTCTTCCCATATATATATATATATATATATATATATATATATATATATATATATATATATATATATATATATCTTTAAATTTACTAGAAAAATTGTACCTTCGATTAACTAAATTCAGATGAAGTTAGATTTTGTGATACAGAAAAAGCGAATATGCAAAACCAGTTTTATTAAAAAATGAAGGAATAAACACACCCACACACACACATATATATATGCTGCTAACATATCAACCGGTGGCTCGTTCTGTCAATAGATGTTTCTCTACGACCAGCTTTTTAATTTTTTCTTTGATTTTCTGTAATACGCTGATGAAGACGTTTTGGATTAGGTTTATTAATTCATAAAATTAAATAAAATAAAGTATTTCCAGAATGTTTTGGAGACGATCGTACCTCATACTGGGCTTGATTGTCTAATTCTTGAAACAATTGTATTGTTTTAATTCATTTAGTATGCATATATATATGTGTATATATATATATATGGGAAAAGCCTTCATGAAAAAACACATTGAGTGCATCAACTTTTGTACATTAATAATAATAGAACTAAGAACAACATTAACAAAGCAGCAATAATAATAATAATAATAATAATAATAATAATAATAATAATAATAATAATAATAATAATAA